>KZ111200.1:0-12712 GCA_002077045.2 Rachicladosporium sp. CCFEE 5018
GAAGGCCACTGCGAGGCCACCGTGGACGCGTGTACGCGCTGCACTTTGACGGCGGGAAGGACATCATCGTTTCTGGGAGCAGCTCTGCAGAAGTGTTCGTATGGAGATTCTCCACAGGGGAGCTGCTCCAGGCAATACCACGCGCCCACGACAGTGCTGTTGTCAGCCTGCACTTCTTTGGCGGTGTCCTTGCTACTGGCTCAATGGACAACCACGTAAAAACCTGGAAGCAAGACTGGTCTGTACAAGCAATTGATTCTTCGGCTGACTTGAGCCTTTACCGCACGTTGACTCAAGGTTTCACATTGAAGGGACATGAGGGCGGTGTCACGGCGGTTCACGTCCATGAAGACAAGATAATATCCAGCTCCGGCGATCTTTGTGTGAAAGTCTGGAGCGTCGATACTGGAGAATGCCTTCGGACCTTCAGCAACCCCGAACTCGTCGCCAGTGTCCTCGTCGACGGACAGAAACTGACCAGAGGCGCTCCACACCCTATTCATATCATTGATCATATCTCTGGCGAGACCACTGCCACACTCTGCAAGACAAGTCAAACCCTAGACACAGCCTATGCCAGACTCGAGGAGGGGCTTTGCGTTGCTCTCGTTTCGGGGTCTCTTGAAGGACAAGTGACAATCTGGAAGGAAGACCGAGTCAAGACATGGTCACCGCTACGACACCTTAGACTGTGCAACAACTTCGAGATCCTGAGTGGTACATCAATACACGCTCAAGGCTTAGAAGTGTGTTCCGCCCAAGAACAACAACAACAACAACAAGGACAGCCGCACCAGCATCGGCGCCGTCGCCGAGGAGTGGAAATTATAGACGGAAGGAGGCCAGACGTTATCTCCGGAATAGCGAACAGCGTCTCCGGGACCAGTACCGGGGCCGCGATGGGCACAACTCCGTCAGGTGGGGACGAGATCCGCAAATCAGGCATCTTCCATGTTCAACTCGACGAGCGAAGAGTCACTTGCTGCTCGACAGGATACGGGATAGTGGGATGGGACTTTGGGAACGGCGACAAAGATATTGAGGTAGCGAGTCGATTTTTCGCCGCTTAAGAGATAGCATGCGGCCACCTCTTGCAATTCGGCTTCGCTCAACATTAACGTACACTCCGCTTGATGACAGAAGTAAGGGAGGCAGTCTTCGATTCCGATGATCCTATGGGTGACACTGGCCAAAATGGTTGTGCTAGAGCGTAGTGTTTCGGTCTCCGTTCTCTGGCAAGAAGAGTTTGACGTGCAGTCTCCGTTGTCTGAAAGCCAGGCCCATTTCATTGGTGTTTCATCAACGCCTCATGGGTTCAAGCATTGAGAGTCCCGAGCACACCAATAGCTGTGTACATATAGCAGTCTACTAGGAGGCTGAAACGGAGTAACGCGCGGCTACGACCATTCCAGCATCCTCATACAAACTCTGGTTCGATCTTTCGGACAAGTTGCACGGATAGGACCGCTGGCAGCGGATGGAGTCTGGCGAGTCTTGTTGTGGCTGAACCCTTGGCTTGGTTTTGGTGCTATTCTGAGCGGTTGCCGTGCCGAAGGTACGGGCGGCTAAATCGCTCGCCAATGAAAGCCATTGTACACAGTTAAACACCCGATCTTGCAACATGCTCATTTAGCTCCACGGCGCTTAGTTGGAACTTGTCGTGCGTATCTCAGCAGTCCTTTGCGTTTGGAGACGATAATTATATAGATACACCTTGAATCAGATGTTGTTCACTTCGCTACATCAGGTCCACAAATTTTCATAATGCGCGCTCTCTGTCTGTTACTGTCCAAACATATTCGTCGACGTGTCGGCCAAAAGCCAAGGTATTCTGACACTAGTGTCGATGAATGAAGACGCAGAGTCCAGCAGCCAATCACCTTTGTACGAACAACGAGATGCATGCAAAGCTACGATTGCGCTATATGCTGAACGCTTCCCATCGTCAGGCGATGCTGTGAGTCGGCCTCTACTGCAGGCCAACCTCCGCCGAGAACTGAACGGCTAATGCGTCGCAGTATGAAGATCAGCCGGTAAGCAACGTTCGACTCCAGCAGATTGTAAGTTGTAGGACCCTCCACCGCCCTGTGCTTTACTGACGAGGCAGTAGGATCGAGCGATGTTGTGTCCGCGAATCTCGGACAGACGCATAACTGGAGAGTCCGCAGCGAGCGATTAGAGGTGGGCAAGCGAGAATGGTGCAGGCAGACTTACTCTGTCCTAGGACGGTGAGGTGAACACAGACATTACCCCTCCTCCGGGTAGAGAGCCGGCAGTGCATGAAAATGTAGGCGCATACAGCGTGTGAACGTCGATGGAGGATGACCTTGTTAACAACCGATTGCAAGCAGTGTGAGCATACCACGAGAGATGTCTCCAACAGCGCTCGACGTACACCTCAACGGGAGGATCGAGCAAGTGCCAACCTGTCTCGAGAGCTGAAGGAGGTCAGAGAAAGCGAATACATCCAATGCTACGCAGGTCAAATACTGACGGCCTTGGTGCTTTTCAGACACTCGAGACACAAACTTCGGAAACCGGGAATATTGGCCACGGAGAGTTCCAGGATTCGGATACTGCACATAACACACCGCATGCGGAGAATCAGGTGCTACGGACCGAGAACGACTGTCTCAAGAGAGACTTAGCTGAAGCAAGGATCAAGCTTGATGAGGACGCAAGAACAATTCGAGGCCTAGAGGAGAAGATTCGGCTGCTTGAGCTTCAGCGGCAAGTGTCACAGGAAAGTCCGGACATGCCCAGAGAAGCCGGTAACTTCTCTGAGAGATCCCATAGTGGTGTCTCAAGCATTGGAGCGTTAACCCTTACCCAAGAGCAGTTTTACACACCAAGCTCTAGTCACGATATCGACCCGGTCCGCACAAGCCCCGATTACTTTAGCGATCCCGCGACTCCAACACCTCCTCAGAGAGATGCGGCCAGCACGGGCTATGCGTCCTGCGTCATTGCAATGTTGACGCGATCAACCTAATGAGTCCGAGTGGGGCTGTTTCTGACTCTGCCTCAGCTCGCGCAAATGCTCCCTTCAGCATCGATGCCTCTGTTGAACGAGGCGACACGGGGCAGCAGCTTGCGTCTTTAGAGGCTTCTCATACTCCCCATCGTCCTCATGCTCCAGAAGATGCGGCCCCACAACGCCAGCCCACCCTGTCGAGAGGTTCAGTCCCACAGGGATTTCTCAAGAGAAAAAGGGTCTATACCGGCGCATATGAATCTGTCGAGCGTCCGTCGAAAAGACAGCTTCTTGTCACTGACGAACAAGAAGCTCTCGCGCAACGCTTTGCCCGCCCATCTCCACCGGCACAGCTCATCACGCCAAGCGACACCACTGTGGAGAGATCGCGCACGCGAAAACGTATGTCGCCTGACGAGCCGGCGTCCACTGACCACCCAGCGAAGAGGCTGCGTCGATCTCTCCGCGCAGTTGCGCACACGGGAACAAACATGAACACCCTGGAGCCAGTCGAACCAGAACCGACGGTTTCTCCATGCACTGCTCTGTGGACCGACGCCTGCAAACCCGGATTTGCGAGCACGAAGACGCCGCGACCTCTGCCCGGCTTCCAATCACAACCGAGTCTCTAGGACAACGGATCACAGATTCAGCCATTCACGGCCCACAAGCAGTGTCACCCACAGACTCGGTTCCGCTTGGCTCGACGGAGCAGGCAGAAAGTGATGTCAATGAAAGGTCGCCGCTACTGCGTAAGCAATCGAGCCCTAGCCAGAGCGGTATCACCTTCATGCCATCAGGTTCTTTGTACGGTTCACCTTCAGTAAGAGAAGACGGTGTAGAATGTTTCGAACGAGGACTTCACGCCGTGTTAGCAGCATCACACTTGGCTCCGTACGGCGACGATGCATCCTCAGAGATCGAGGATGTTCCGTTCCAGAGCTCAGAAGCTAACATTGAGGAGACTGTGGCAACTTCTACTGAACACCCACAGACTTCGAGCTCAGATCAACAAGGGACAGGGGGTGGGACGGATGGCACGTGTCGTGCGAGTGACGAACCGAGACCTGGAGATTCAGTAGAAGAGGTCGATCACGTCGAAACGAACGCGAACAGGGCAGGCGAAGCTGAAAAAAACGTTCAAAGCGTCGATGGAATCGAAGAAGATGATCGAGCTGAACGCAATGAACAGGCTAAGCAGCCTGATCATATGCATCATGCTGCCGCTGGACGTGAAGAACACAGCCGAAACAACATTGAAGCTGGCAAAGAAGCTGAAAGCGATGCTGAAGCCGATGGGGATGCGCTACCTGCTGCTGCATCTGAAGAGGGTGGTCGTGCAATAACGGAAGAAGATCGCACAAGTCAGACTCCGGCACCTGGACGTCATCGTACATCCTCTGGCATTACCCGAGTTTCCGACTGCGTTATGCTTCCATCCCAGTCAAGAACGACGTTGACTGACGAAACGCCCTCTCCGGAAGCTCACATCGTCCCGAGGCATAAGGCGACATGAGTTGCTCGGTCTACTCAACAAGGTCCGGAGGCAGCGCCGAATCCGAGACGAAGGAAGAAGAGAGCGGGATCGCCGAAGTGTACCCAACAACTATCCGAAAGAACCTCAATGGCGGAAGAGCGTGAAGAGGGCAATTCCTTGTCTTCAAGTGAGAACGGGGTCGTCCAAGACCCGCTCACAAGGCGCATGCAACTGACGCGAGAAAGCTACAGGAAGTTTGGGTTCGACATCGAGCTGGTGTTCCGTCATGATTTTCCTGACTTCGAGTCATGTGGGATAAGTCTTGCAAAATCCGCCACGCTGACAACACTCAGTGAAGTGACGGTCTCAAAGCTAGAGTTACGAGCAGATGCGATCAAAGACCATCTGAGGCGCTTCACGCAGGAGGACCGCATGGATGAAGAGGTGAACCTAGTGCGTTGCCTCTTGAAGAGAAAAAACATCCACCCAGGCCACAATCATCCGATCGCCGTATCGACGACAATATATCAGCAGAGGAAAGGCTGCAGGGATGTGGTCAACCTCTGCGACTTCGAGATATACTCGTGCATGATCGTCTTACGAGCCACGGATCGGGCAGGGGTTTGTCTCTTTCACA
Organism: Rachicladosporium sp. CCFEE 5018; assembly: GCA_002077045.2. Taxonomy (NCBI): domain Eukaryota; kingdom Fungi; phylum Ascomycota; class Dothideomycetes; order Cladosporiales; family Cladosporiaceae; genus Rachicladosporium; species Rachicladosporium sp. CCFEE 5018. The sequence goes on from KZ111200.1 coordinate 5,089, forward strand.
AAGTCCATGCACGAGTGACGTGCTGACTATGACACTAGTACGAAGCGTTGAGGCAGAAGATTGCCGAGGGGAAGGAGATCACGTAACTCGACGAGTTGCGCGATGTATACCATTGCGTGCACTGCATTCTTGACCGCCTCGACTTGGCCTGGCATGGCCTCCACCTGCTCCTAGCCCTGTTTCTACGTGCGTCTATCCCTCAATCCTTCACACGTTCTCTGTCTAGCAGATGTACAATTAACCACCGTGACAGTGCGAATCCCGATGAAGAAGTTGATCCCACTTTTCGCGGTCGCCACGCGGCCAGCTGGTATCGAGTTGCTTAGCAGAGAGCTGAACAAGCCCGATTTCTCCGGACCGTGTTTGCAATTCTTTCGCTCGATACTAGCTCGTGCGAAGCTGAGTAACGAGCCCGAGCTATGGTTTCCTTCCCCTCTTGAGAGGCTGGAGGAGTGGTATGGCTCGGGGGTGCCGTAAGTCGTCTACCCTTGGCATTCGGCCGCCCTGTCAACTGAACTGACCTGTGCAATACTGCAGGGTATGGCAAGTCCTGCGATACAGTGAAAGATCTGCGTCTCCACACAGCCGGCAGGCAGGAAGAGTCACATCCGTAGGTGACGCTCAGAGCAGCTTCGTAGTTCGCCCTTCAACGAACTAGTCAACATCGCATCCTCCGGATGGATTGCAGTCAAGAACTGGCAGGGGAGAATCGCAAGCGTCCTCTCGAAGACATCCACGGGTCTTGTCTGCTAAGATCCCCTCTGGTTTGGACGCAGCAAGCGCAGGTCCATCGCGACGCCGACGAGCGCTGCCTGCTCATCGCATGTCCCTCGAGAATCAACGCGACGAAAGTACTCAGTGCGAAACCGACTGAGGAACGGGCAGCTGTGTTTGAGAGCTGTGTGCTGCATTGGAAGCGTCCTTGTTGAACACAGCGCAGAAACATCCACTTTCTTGCTGTTTGGCGATGGATTCTGCGCGATTGCCGTCTCTGTACTAGCCTCTGCGAGCTGCGGACGCTAGAGCTCAAAGCAGCAACCTCTTCACCAATCAGCACTCCGGTGCCGTACTGCGGACCCATGCACAAACAATATCACACATTAGACTGGTAGGTTGCAACGACCGTACCGGCCACAACGTGAGCGAAAGAGGGAATGTACCGTGGTATGACCGTTGCTCGACGGAGCTCCCGAACATTGCCCCGTCATCTATACAAAATGCGAATCGAACAATAAGGAAGCGGGTTAGGTTGGGAAGCGGATCACTACACAGGGATGTGAAAGAGTGTTCCCAGTCGGCACGAAAGCTACAGAGAGAGACACCTCCACTTCCCCGCGGCCGAACAACCCAACGTTTTGCACAGAGTATTGTCTACTATAGAGACTGTCAACCATATACTCGTTCCTTCCACAAGGACTTGTATTGCTCACGGCGGACGTGGTAAGCAGTGATTACCGCTTACTGATCACTAAGCGACTAAGCAACTAACGTTAAGTTAAGCCTAACTAAATACTAAGCAGTCGTGCATGCATGCGCCCCGCGCTGACTGTACATCGGCAATGTTAGATCGTAACAACCTAGGACCTAAGTGAGAGCTATAATCGCCCTCACCGCCTTCCTTGCCTACCTGCTAAGCCTCTAGATTTTCTTAGGATCCTTTCATACCTCTGGAACTATTACCCTCCAGGCCTAAAGTCTTGTCTTTCGCAATCTATGCCTTCTTTCTGTTCGTAGTCTAGGTACATCTAGTTTAGCTGTCCTCTGTTCCATCCGATGTCTACTGTCTCCTAGCCCTAAGCTTCCCTAATAGCCTAAGTACACTCCTAGGTCTAGTATCCTATAGCAAGCTAGGAAGGTCTAGCTAGTAGGATGTAGTCCCTGACTATGTCCTAGACTACGTATATGATATGGTCTACTTTTATAGGACGTAGTTGGTACGTGGCGAGAACGATAGCCTAAGGCATCACTCTTAGTAGCCGCGTGCGTATAACCGGCACCTCGTACGTGGAGTATTGCGCAAAGCATCGATTAGTCTTGGGATTTAGGCAGTGCCTGCTTAGTGTCGCCCTACACGCTGCGTGACCTTGCGCGCTACCTAAGTTAGGTAGCGCGCAAGGTCACCTTTTAGCGCTGAGATGTCTCTACCACGCTGTGCTGATGTCAGGCCACTTCGCACGCAATAGCTGTACGCTGTATAGCAATGGTTCCAGCATGATCAGGCAAGCTAAATGCCTAGTGTGCCCGGGCGTCAGCTCGCGATTGCTCACATCGGACGACGAACTCTACTGTTACGCCTAGTATCTTTGAGGTGCTCACTCCGGCCCTTTCGTATACCGTAACAGGTCTAGCCCCCACAAAACATGGTTAATACATCTTTAGCTCTGACTTTGAATGCAACGTTCGGCATTGCGTTTCTGCTCGATGGTTAACGAGCAAGGCTCAATAGCTAGAAGGATCTACTGAATCACACGGCATGATGAAATGGAACATAGGAACGGGAAACGGAGCACCCTTGCAGCTCTACGGGTGCTCATCTGATCTTGAAACAGCTCGCGGGTTGCATCCCGAGCTTAGCATTACATACACGGATTCCTGGTAACGGACGCCGCACAATCTCTCTGGCGAAAGTCAGGGCGCGGTCAGGGAAGACGCGGAATGCACTTGATTGAGCAGTTGACTGCGGAGAAGCCTTCGGTGTACGGGGAAGCGTCCTTGAGCTTACCAAGAGCTAAAGATCAGGAAGTGCGCGATGCTTTGACTACGTGGGGTAGCTTCTTGACCCGAGAAGACGAGCCGAAGGCGACGAACAAGTAAGTAATACCTCGTACACAAGCTACTTTCAGCCAGCTGGTGGCAGGCGCGTCCGCACTCATCAACCAAGATATAACTGAACTTGACTATACTTTTCCGCTTCCGATTTCTGATAGGAGCACCAGGAAAATCGTATGCCCGAGACCACCCATTGAACGATTATCCGGTCAGGAATACACACCTGAGGCCTGTACCGCCTGCCGAGAGTGCTGGGATGAATGCCATCGCGCAAATAGCTGACTTCGCTTTACATGCTGCGGCGGCGAAGGGTCGACTCGACAATCTCCGCCTTCGACTTACCCGACGAGACATACTGGTCGACACGGTGAATAATGTCGGCCGCGATGTACTACATGATGTTGGAGAAGCAGGTCACGTTGATGTTGTCCTGGAACTATGTGCAAGAGGGGCGAATCCGACCTTTAGCGATTCGCAGGGTATTACGCTGGCTTACCTCGCTGTCGAAAGGGGCTACGTACTATTGGCTGCATTCTTCGGACCCACTCGGTGTCGTATATTCACAGCTAGATGGACATGACGGCCTTCTCGAGAGGGCAATATGTCGGGCGTATGCAAAATTGGTGGAATTCCTGCTCGAGAGTCGTGTTGTAGCCGTCAGCCCGCTTCACAGAGCGAGACGTACAAATAGTGCGGCCATCCTGGAGAAGATACGTCGCTACAATGCTCAGGTCGAGAGATGTATCACTGGTCGCGGAAGCATGGCATACCTTAGTGTAGCTCTTACCCCCGCGGTACTGCGGGTCATGTCGAATTACTCCCGAGACATTCCACCAAGCCACAGAGGGTGGTAAACGACGTTGGTGCAAGGATATCGCCGCTACATGCTGCAGTGGAGAAATATTGACAACGCTAAGATATAACTATCCTTGCTGGTCTAGCAAGGAGAACCTCTTGTAGATTACAGATGAAGAACCCCTCCATTTCAATAAAACAGATAAAGGAAAACAAGGGTATCGTTGTGGGGTCGTTCCTGTCCCGGAAACAGTGTATATACAAAATGTCTCGCAGCATACGTAGCTGAGCGTTGGTCTATATTCATGGGCAGCAATTGGAATCGCCTCTACTATCTACAATGATGTTCATCAGTTCAGCGTGTTCGATCGGTTCTTCTGCAGCGACTGCGCACACTGAACTGTCTACCCTCATAAGGAGCACTCTTTATCCCGCTGCGGACATCTCTGTTCAAAGCACGTGGGCACGCGCCATGAAACTGCGTAACGTCTTGGCTATGCGTCGACGTGGGATGAGAGGATATTTCCCGTCTTGGAGTGGCCATACAGGTTGGTTTCACCCCATGACATAGGGAGCATGGTCAACCTCATTGCCCATTGCTTGCACTAGTCGTGGTCATTCAATTAGCATTCATCTCTCTTATCTGACAAACCATTGCGCTCCCTGCGGTGCCTGCAGGAGAGCGACCAGCCTCACGAATCAGGTCTCGTGCATCTATATGGAGATCACCACAGCTGGAAAAATCTTGCTTTGTGTGCGACAAGATCAAGAAATCCTGACCAGCAGAGTTTCGCCCTGCCTTCTATTTGCCACCTCAGTTCAAATGGCTTATCTCCAGGCTCGAAGATCGTTAATTTGCTCGGAGATGCGGGGCGTCTTGAAGAGATCACTCGCGCAGAGTGTTGTCGAAGCAATGCCGCTATAGATGTTGCCCTGCATATCACGGGCCTATTCAACTGTGCGTGCAGCCTTGCAAGGCCGAGCCTGAGCTTAGGATTGAGGCTGAGATGTAGGCTGTCGAATCTCGAAGGGTGGTGTTGCATATTATTGGACGGCACGTTTGAACCCTGGTATAATGCTGCCTGTGCAGTCATTCCACGCCCGCCACAAGGCGATGAGACAGTGCACGGAACTCCCAACGAATGCCAGCACCGACACACTTCCGCAATTCCAGCCACCAGAGAAAGCCCTGAACAGGTTACCGATCAAACCGAGTATGTTGATGAGCCCATTGATCGAGGGCTTCCAGTTGCAGGGCGGTGCTTGCAAGACGAACGAGTTCAGGATCTTGATTGCTACGACCCAAGCCAGCGAGACGGCGTAGCCCAGGAAGGAGAAGGAGAAGGTGACTGCTGGGTAGACGATCGTTGGAAAGGCGCGGAGGAAGAGGTTGAGTAGGTTCGTGTCTTTCGGCACACCTGACCAGAGGCTAATGTCTTTCATGAAGCTCTTCCTCGTCAGCTGGGTGTCGTGGACCGCGATCTTTGTACTCCTCTCGAGATCTTGGCCTTCGATAGGTACGGAATCCAGACTGGGTGCGCTAGAGGTTGCTGGTGATGCGGAGTCCGCCCTCGCATACCTGGTCTCTGGACAGAAGAATAGAACAACGAGGAAGTAAACAGCGGTCAAAGCGAACGACAGCCACTTGTGGACTCTCCGCAAGTAGCTCGTGATGATGGAACCACAGATCAGTGGACCAATCGTGTTACCGCCGCTGATCGAGTTCATGTAGACGCCCATCAGGTTGCTCGCTTTCGAGGTCTTTCCGGATCCATAATATGCTTCGTATTGGCCATCTCTCGTCTCGCTGAGCCGTAGGTATCATCTTTGACCAGTGTGTGTGTCCGAGTGGAGCTGTTATCACCCTCTCGTCCCTTACAAATGAATGTGGCTCGGATAATGCGATAGCACTAAATTCCTGTAGTTGAGTGTCGTTCATTACGCTTTGTTGTACCTCTCGTTGCTTTCTCACGTTTAGTTGAAAGACCTTGAGTATCCTATGCATGGGCAATAGGACAAAGAACTCGACAGTTCCTGCTATACGACTCGTGCGGCCCACCACATGGTACGCACTTTAGCAGATCTGCGGTGCATTCGCCGTGGCGGTGGCCTACCTGTGCACACCTTGCATACTTCTGTGGCTTACTACATGAGTATGCCTTATGTCCAGTCTCCTGGCATCGGTAGCATTGGTCTGGGCGGTTGTGTGGTTCGTAGGGTCGGGTGTACGCTGATTCTCCGACGATATGAAAGTACTGGCCTTGCAGTAGCTTGACCGCCTCGCTACCCATTGAGACATAGATTACCATTGACCCGTATGCTTTGCCCGAGTCCTTCCGGCTGAGCCAGACAAGCTTTGAGATCTTTACCTCGTTCTCCTTGCTCAGAAACTCCATTGCTCCCGGGCAGAGGTCACCAGATGCAGTGAGAATCGCAGTGCGGTTAGCGTTGTCTACCTTGACCGGGTAGAGCTGGTCCCGCAGCACTAGTGTCCCTGACTGGCTAGTCTTCTGCGCTGCCTCCTTGACTTCAGCAAGTTCCGTCTCAATCCTGCATGCTATTCGTATGCGCTCCGCGTTCTTTGCATCTTTTGTCACTGTAACGCATCGCCATTTCTCTTGTCCTTCGACTGCACGCATTTCCGTCTCAACTGCTTTCCGGATCGCGCCTGGGTTTACCTGGGCCTTCTCCGCTCCCTCCACGCGTGAGGTGTCTACTGTACAGTAGAACGTGTCGGTCATGACAGAGGGCGTAGAGTTCATGGAGATACTGCGTAGATTGCTTGGCTGGCTAGTTGGTGGAGTACGCGCAACGTCGGCGTACGATATGGCTGGGCTGGTTGTATTCTGTCCGGAGAGAAAATGCTCTTGTACCGCTGCAATTACCTGTTCTCGGATTGTCACTGTCATACTGTCTTTCATATGTTGTAGTTCACTCTTCATGTTCCCTAGGTCACTCTTTACGTTGCTGAGGTAGCTTGTCATATTGGTAAACTGTACTGCAATTGCCGCTAGAGCGCCCTCTGTCTGTTCAGCCTGCCGTTCTGCCTTTGCTGCCCGTTCTTCAGCCCTCACTGCACGCTCGTCCAGGGCAACTAGCGTCTTCATCACAGCTTTCCATATAGCCCCCGATCCGTCCTCAGGCTGATGTTGACTCTACTGCGTCGCTTTTTCCGCTCTTGCGCTCGCCCTTTCCTTCAAAAATCTTGGTTTGCCTCGATGGAGCTGCCTATAGTCCATTGCTACCTGGGTTGCCGACCTCTTTGATCGCGCAATGACCGGACTAGCGGGGTCATCTCCTCCTGTCTCCATTACGCCTGGCCCTAGGCGCTGGCTACTGCTTCGCGAAGGTTGCTGGTTGTCGCTCGCAAAGATCGCTGGTTCTCGTCTTGTGTGCATTGCATATAACGTGGACGCCACATACGTTCTAGGTACATCTGTCTTTCAACCGCGCATACCTGATCATAATATTCGCGATGCCTTTCTCCTTTTTCCGTCTCAGTCGTGAGCTGAGAGATCGCATCTATTTCGAATGCCTTGTTTCACATGCTGCAGTCGGCATCAAAGCGATGCACACTGAGCCGCTGCTCCATCCCAAGCCTCTCGGAAGGTTCGGTAAGTTATCCTTTTATCGATTGCAATAGTGCCTGTTCTCACGCCGAATACTTCGGTTGCGGCTTTGCCACGATCAACCTCACTAGCTGATTACCATCTGCAAGAGCAATTGCAACGAGAGGAACAATGACACTGGATTTGCCTTCACCCATATTCATCTGCATTGGAGCATTTCTGCCCCATTGTGTGGATCGTGCATGGATGCGGCAACTTGCTCCTGCCACTTGCGAACTGTAACGCCGCTCTCGACTTCAAGCAGTAAACATTCCGGGTACTTCATTGGGTTCCAGTTCGTATAACCCGAATTGCGCAACTTGGTGAAGTGCTCTTCATGGCGACGAGAATCCGCCTGCTTCACAAGTTGCTTGGCCCTCTGCTATGCAGCAAGAGCGACTCGCGGCACGCGTATGCGCTTTGCCTATAGGTAGTGGAGTCATAGTTGATAG
>KZ111200.1:12812-30931 GCA_002077045.2 Rachicladosporium sp. CCFEE 5018
TGAAGAGCAGCCGGACGCGTAGTGGGTTGAAAGTACGCCCTAAGCCTAGATTTTCCAGCTCTCACTGTTCACGGTCAGCGTGATGCGGCAGCAGACTTTCCGGAAGATGTCGGAAGTTGTTACGACTCACAGAAATACATCACCACCAATAGATGAAGGCCTTTCCACTGGTCGCTCAGAGTCCCGAGCATGAAGTGCAAGCACCTACAAGCATTGAGGATTTCGTAGAAGTACTTTTCCTTCTGTGCAGATAGCTTTGCGTCTCTACCCTCATCGAAGTAATCCATAGCTTCCGTAAACTGGACCGGTCAGCAGGGCAACCAAATACGGAGTTCTCTAGCAGAACGACACACCTGAACCTGGTTGTCAGTCAGCTTAGCAAGAACCAGTATCGAAAGACTGAAGAACGACAGCATGTTTTTCTCATCCTCTCTAGCAGCGCTGTGAGCATTCAAAGTTCTCATCACCCCTACGAGACTGTTCGTGTGAGGATTGTCCGATGCGAGGTTGCAGAGGAACCTGATAAACGTTACGTTCTGCTGATCAGCGTCATGATCGCTCGGTCCCGGAAAGAACGTCAGCAGATCCTCCACTTTGACTTTTAGATTTCCCATGGTGGATTCTGTCAGCCTTGATCGGGAGTGTGCTGTGGATCCCATGTAGACTTCAATCAGATTCGGTAGTGCACAGTGGTCCTGTAGAAATGCAAGATGTCCCTCATCACCTCGGAGTCCAAATTCGATGTAGCTCGCGCGGATTACTTCCTCTGGAGATTGTGAGACGTGAACGAACACATTCTTCGAAAGCTGATTGCTGGAAGGTCGTGCTGATCGTTGTCCGACCCGCTGTCTGCCATGCTTATTCTTCTTGTTTCCACCCAGCCGCTTCTTAGGAGTGCTCGCTGACCGTTCGTCCTCGTTCAAGGCAGGCGAGTCTACCGCGAATGGCGTTTCGTTGAGTCTATCGTCTGCCAGAAATGTATGGGAGTCTACTTCAAGCTCAGAATTCCCGCGCGGCCTGATTCGGGAACTCTGTCGACGTTGACGCGCGCTCAGATCTGCGGCCGTCGCAGACCCCACTGGTGTCAGCAATAGATCCCGGGATGATGGTGTGACTTCTTGCGGTCCTCCAGCATCCGATCTGCTGCTCGATGGGGGAACTTCGGAAATGCAATTGGATGGTACTGACGATAGCGGACTTGAGGACGCTGATCTTGTGTTAATACCAGCGTTGGGAACGTCCATCTGCAAGGGTGTCGGTGTTGACGGCGCAGAAGAAGCCGGAAAGGTGACAGAAGCCGTCTGCCAAGGCTCTGACCACAGTCTTGGGTTGTCCTCAGACGATGACCGTTTGGACGCATCTCGAAGATCATTTTCGACAATCAGCGAGGCTTCCGAAGGAGAGCTTAAGCCATATGCTGGCGGACTCGACGCAAGTAGAGTTTCGTCCTGTCGTGCATGGATCTCATTCGTGCATTGACGGTCTGCCATTAACAAGCCATATTCTGGATTATTGTCGTGCCTCGAGTGCATCAAACCTTGACCGTAAGCACTGGAAGACAATGCTTGTTGCGATGTTGAAGTTTGAGGATCTCTGCAACCTCTGCTACGTGCTTCTGTTGCATGCAATGCGACACTCGGGCTATGATGCCCAACCACTTGCTCTTCTGCTACACCAGAAATGCGAGAGTCGGTTGTGTTGATGATCTCAACTTCTTTCCATGGCGTTCCAGATCTGCAAGTCTCACGGCTTTGATGTCCATTTGCAACCTCTATAGGACGGTCGGCAGAGTAATCGTTCACAGTTTGCTGTTCGTTAGCAAAACCTCCCTCTGGAATGATCTGGGGGGATACCAGCGGCGTGACAAGACTCGCAGTACTATCATCTTGCTCGTGGATGTGCCCGCTTCTTCCGACAGCGCCGCAGTCCTGCTCTGCCATCGTGATGTCCTGGTCCTCGTGCATACTGCTCTCGCCTTGCGTGTTCGCCGTGGAGGTACTTCCTTCCGCTAGCTTTTCGGGCTGCCGGTTGCCATGAATCACTTGCCCGTTCGTCGCTACTTCATGCCCGGCAAACATACCAGACTCCTCCAAGAGGCCTTCCGTTCGAAGCTCTTGGTTGGCCAAAGAAGTTCCATACATGTGATCAATCTGGGTGAAGTCAGCCTCGATCTGGGTTCTCACTTTATCCAGAAAGGACTTGGGCAGGCTTGCAGTCTCTTGGAGGATACTGCTCCTGTGGCGGGAATCCTCTGGTTTCTTTTCAATGAGTCGTCTGGTCGATCGTCAGCAAGATCTGAACTTCCTATGGGTGCGAATAGCTGTACAGCTTCTTTTCGATCTCCATCCTCTGTTGCTTCAGCTCTGTCCTCTCTCGATCCACCGCCATCCTCTCTCGACCTATCTCCAACCTGCGTTGATTCACCTCTTCCCTCTCTTGTATCAGCTTCGTCCTCTCCTGATCCACTTCCATCTTCATTCGCTCCAATTCTTCTTTCTCTTGTTTCAGCTTGTTGTTCTCCTGGCTAAGCTCTTCAAACTTCGCACGAAGAGCGAGGAGCTCATCGTGCAGAGATTGGACAGGTAGAGCATACGGATCCTTCTCGATGCATCGGCTGCTGATTTCCATGTGGTTGGCCATCTCTTAGATCGGGTGCGTGGATTTATTCCTGTGCAGCAAAGTCGGCTGCTAGGCTGTTTAATAGTGAATCTACTCGGACATAGTTTTGGAAAGATTTCGGGATTTGCGCTCTATCGCAGATGGCTGCCTGGCGCCAACCGCCGTCATGTAGCGCAGGGACATGTCAACAAGTCACTCATATCCAATGATGGACGCGAGAGAAGGACACGGGCACACATGAGCAGCGGTAAATGAAACGCAGGAGAGAAACTTGCGGAAGGCCAAAGATGAAATGACTCATCTGTGCTGTTGCACCGCGTTGACCTGCGTTCATCTCGCGTCTCGCTAACCCGTAGGTATCATCTTTGACCGTTGTGTGTGTCCGATTGGAGCTGTCATAACCCTCTCGTCCCTCATGAATGAATGTGGCTCGGATGAAGCGATAGCACTATATTCCTGTAGTTGAGTGTCGTCCATCACGCTTTTTTGTACCTCTCTTTGCTTTCTCACGTTTAGTTGAAAGACCTTGAGTGTCCTATGCATGGGCAACAGGATGAAGAACTCGCCAATTCCTGACATACGACTCGTGCGGTCCACCACATGGTACGCACTTCAGCAGTTCTGCGGTGCATTCGCCGTGGCGGTGGCTTACCTGTGCACACCTTGCACACTTCTGTGGCTTACTACATGAGTATGCCTTATGTCTAGTCTCCTGGCATCGGTAGCATTGGTCTGGGCGGTTGCGTGGCTCGTACGGTCGGGTGTACGCTGATTCTCCGGCTAGGTGGAAGTGCTGGGCTTGTAGCAGTTTGAGTGCCTCGCTACCCTTCGAGACATAGACAATCATAGATCCGTATGCTTTGCCTGAGTACTTTCGGCTGAGCCAGACAAGCTTCGAGATCTTCACCTCGTTCTCCTTGCTTAGTGACTCTATCGCTTCCGGAAGTAGGTCGCTAGCTGTAGTGAGGATTGCCGTGCGGTTAGCGTTATCCACTTTAACCGGGTAGAGCTGGTCGCGCAGAACTCGTGTCCCTGACTGGCTAATCTTTGGCGCTGCCTCTTTCACTTGCGCTAGTTCCGTCTCATTCCTGCATGCGATCCGTATACGCCCCGCATATTTCGCATCCTTAGTTACTGCGACGCATCGCCATTTCTCTTCTCCTACGACCGCACGCATTTCCGTCTCGACTGCTTTTTGGATTGCGCCTGGGTTCACCTGGGCCTTCTCCCCTTCCTCTATACGCGAAGTGTCTACTGTGTAGTAGAAGGTGTCGGTCATATTCGAGGGTGTGGAGTTCATTGAGGCGCTGCGTAGGATGCTTGGTTGGCTAGTCGGTGGTGTACGTGCTACGTCGGCGTATGATATAGTGACGCTGTTCCTGTTGGGTACGGCTAGGGCTTGTTCCTGCATAGCTGCAATCACCTGTTCACGGATTGTCACGGCCATACTGTCTTTGAGATATTGTAGTTGGCTTGCAATTGTCGCTAGGGCACCCTCTGTATTTTCTGCTTGCTGTTCTGCCTTCACTGCTCTCTCTTCTACCTTTGCTGCTCTCTCTTCTGCCTTTACTGCCCACCCTTCCATAGCGGCCAATGCCTTCATTATGGCACTTAGGATGGCTACTGGGGCCTCCTTGGGTCGGTGTGGATCATTGCCTATTGCTTTCTCCCCTCCCATGCTGGGTTTCTCTTTTGCTGTCGCCAAAGTGCCCCGATTCAGTCGCTTGTAGTCTACCACTGTCTAGGTAGCAATTCTTCATGGTCGAACTGCGGTCGCGCCAGTGGTCTCCCCTTCTGATGCCATTGCACCCCCCGCCGTGCGGTCGCTTGTCGCGCCTCGAGAAGTTCGCTTGTAGTCGCTCGAAATCGAAAAGATCGCTTGAATGTACAGTACCTCATTAAGCTGTGGCAGAACAAGCGCTTCTCTTGGCGGGAAGAGGTGGGGTTGAAACATACTTCCCGGTCCGCGGATATCCTGAGCGCATCCTATTACCGCGAACACTACGTCGGAACGATGGTATCCTAACCGGCAACACGACTACATGGCGAGACGGAGTGCTGACTGTGTGACGCAATCTGTCTCTTTGCCTACTCATCTGCGCAGAAGCCAACGTCTTCTTGAGCTCCACAAAGCGCTTCCTCAAAGGCAACCGCATCGTCACGAACAACTCCCATCACCATCGCCATCGCCATTCACTTCACGCGTAAAGCGGTCAGCTGGGAAGAGGAGGCGTTCCGAGCTCCAAAGCCCGGAAGGAGAGAGCGAGGTACGAAAGAGGGCGCGAAGGGCGAACGACTCTGGTCAAGCTCCGACACGACTGCCGTACGACCCTGTGGCGTACTGGATTCAAACATCCACCTGGCCTGGGCAGATGATGCAGCGGTCTGACGGAGTGAGCTTGCCCAACTCCAAACGCAAAAGCTCGTCTACACACCACTCCGGCAAAGAGCAGCGGCTCGAACAAAATGGGATATACATGAAGTCATCGACGCTGCTGCAAAGAGAGAGCAAGCGATTTTGCGATCAGCTTCTCGAAGGAGACCATGAACCTATCGGATACCCTTGCTATCCTGTTGATAAGATAGACGATGTCCTCGATCGTGTTCACGGCCTCAACGAAGCGAGGCTACAAAGGGATGTTACGCCGTGGGTTGTACCGTCTGCAGAAAACCTCTTCTTCTCAGGCGTCCCAGGCCTTGATGGCATTGGAGAAGAGATCAATGCAGAGTGGGTGCGGTGTGAGCCCATGGGCTTATCGAGACCCAAGCCTGACTTTACCGTTGGGCTGCGGCGATCAGCTTTCAGGAATGAGGAACTCGAGAAACTGGAAAACTACGGGACTCCCCAGAACCCATTCTACTTCACGCCTGATCTCAGCTTTCCGTTCCTAATATGCGAAGCTAAAACCGGGCGGATCGGGATTGACCAAGCCGATACGCAAAACATTCACAGCGCTAGCATTGCAACGAAGGCCATCGTTAGTCTGTACGTTGCAGCTTTCGGAAGAGAGCACGAGAAAACAAAGGACCTTCTCGGGCGTGTGCTCGTCTTCACTGTATCTCACAACAACCGCATGGTCAATCTATATGGTCACTACGCGGTTGCAGGTATGAACAGCAGCGACGACGATGGCGATGAAACGGTGGACTTTTATCAGTATTTCCGTTACGATATCGCCATGTTCAGTCTCAGCATGTACGACGGGAGAGAAAGATTCAGGGCTTATAACTTTGTGAGGAACCTGTACGACAGATTCGCTCCGCAACATCTGGAAAGGATACGGGAGGCTGTTGGATCTGTGCAAAGGCCCGTTCCTCGCACAGGACTCTCATTCGCCGCATCCGACATCGGACTTGACGAGGGCAGCTCGCAGCAAGGCTCCGAAGCGATTGCATCTCAGGAGAACGCTGTCTTCAAAACACCGAGTGAACCCGCCAGTGCCTCACAGAAACGAGACATGGCCAATATGAAAGGCCAGTTGGATAAGCTGCTGCGGCAGTTGCAAGAGCTGGGGCAGCATAGCAGAGACAAGGAGGAGAGGATGGAGCGGCTGATGGACCATCAGAAAATGGAGAGCAAGGAGCAGCTGGAACAGCAGAGGAAGGAGAGCAAGGAGCAGCTGGAACAGCAGAGGAAGGAGAGTAAGGAGCAGCTGGAACAGCAGAGGAAGGAGAGCAAGGAGCAGCTGGAACAGCTGACGGGCGTGATATCGAGATTCCAGGAATCGAAGGATATTTCCTAGAATAAACTCAAAATGAACTGTCCACAGCACATTTCCTGTGCTTCGGATCAATGTCTGTATAAATGGTGAAGAAAGGCTATCTCTTTGTGGGAACACACATTAGTCTTCTTGACAACGTTTGCGCAGAACAAATCTCTAGCGGAGTTCTCCATCGCATCTTTGAGATGCACGCCACGGGAGCTTGAAACCCCAAAGCGAGGGCATTCGGGTTGATAGACTGAAGACCACGAAGCGGGACACATGACCGCAGCTAACTCCATGGCAAGGATAACAGACGTTCGAGCACCTGTATGGCTCAGAGGCTTTCAGCTCAAGTTCTGTCTCAATTGTAACTACATGCGATCATAAGTACGGTGTTGTGGCTTTCTTTTCGAGCATGCCGTGTTCTTTCGGCTTACGAGCTGATAGCATGGCACTGCTGAAGCTTCTTGCGGTAAGCAACGTCATCCAGCAACTAGAATCCTTGCCCGAAACCAACGACCACGTGTCCTCGAAGGGTGGGCGATCAATTGATTGATTGATTCCAATAGGCTATATGTTGACGTCGTGTATTGCCCAGCGTGGGTTGAGTGAAAGCCTATTAGATGCTTGGCCGCCCGATAAAAAATTTTGTCGAAACGTGACTTCTACCTTGAGAATGACCGTGGCTACCCTTTGAAAGCATGTAGGGTTGCCGTCGCCCCCGCCCGTTGCACGGTTTAGAGCATCGAATATGACTCGATCTTTTCAGTCCCTTTCGTAGCGAATCGTGCAGATGGGGCATAGTCGACGATTAAGAGTATGCAAAGTATATTACTGCAAGGTTACGGCTTAGGTTTTGCAACGTGCAAGTTCCCTCGAAAGTTTGGGTCTGTTGGCCATCTCGAGTCTAGGGAGTTCTTGATGCTTGCATAGATCACTTCACGGGACAGATATCCACATAGGTACGTTCTCACTATTATGCGGTTTCTCTTATGACTACGGAACTCTTCCTATAGATGTGTCATAGAGATGGAGAAGGGGGGAGATTAGAGCTCAGCTCCGATGGCGCTGAAACTTGCTTCGGCGCAGCAACAAGGCGTGTAGGTCGCCGCACACTTATATCTTGCGGTGCGTCTAATCTAGCCTATGCTATACTCGCTTGGCGCGAGTGCCGATGCCGGGGCCGGGCGACTCATAGCTTTCACCGCGTGCGATCGTTTGGTTAGAGTACCAGAGCGTAATAAAACGAATCGCTCTAGCGACCTACTAGCAATGGCTCACGGGCAGGCGAGGAAGTCTGGAAGGCGTAGGAAGCCTAAAAGCTTGCACAGCTTGCAGCGCCGTGTGGCTACTGCGCCCGCCAATGACGCATATAGTAAGTATACAAACTCACTAGCAAGAGAAGGGACAGCAAGGATTCTCAATAACGCTCTACGCTCGTCTTGCATTTATGGCGCTGCTTCTGGCATTGCTCAAGTAGCTGTAGCCGACTGAGAATGCACATCTGCCCTCTCCACAATATGCCATCGCAAGGATGTATCGTGCTCTCAACTCTGATTGAGCTTTCCCCACACTGCAGGGCTTGAGGAACGTCAAACGCGATGTCCGCGGCTGCGCGCTCACCGCTCCTCAATTCATGCTTTTCGCGCCTGATAACTCGAGATCGAGCGACTGTACGCGATCACATACCGCTTTCGCTGCAAACCAACCGGTGAACGTTGGTAAACCAATAGCATTAGGCGTTGTACCGCTGTATGACCGCCTTGATTGCTGGCTGTGCAATCGTGCCAGGTTTGAAGTACGCAGTGTGTATTACAGGAACCCAGGATTAGTGCCTCACCCTCCAGCGCCCAAAGATCCAGGAACACAGAAGGCAGCCCTACGTTCTAGGGGTAGGAGTATCGGACTAGCAGCGGCAACTGTCCGCTTTTGTCGGTCCACGGCATACATAATGCCGCCAACGCGTCAAAACAGCAGAATCCGGAAACCTGCTTTACTGAACTGCCTTCGATTTTTGTGACCATACAAGCCTGTATTTGGATCAGTTGGGCTGGTATAGCATACGTGTAGTCGTGACACTTCGTTCTCAGACTGAGACTTGCTCGAGGAGCATAAGTCTTCGAATCTTACTCGCCCAACTAGGTAATCAACCAATCAATTATCAGTCAATCAGTCAACAATCAGGCGTATTTATACCGATAGTATGCGCGATAGCCTCCAGAGTCAAATCCTCCGATCCACATATCATTATGGTCGGCACCCGATTACAGCGTTATACACCTGCAGATGATCGTGATGGCCTCAATGTTGTGCTCCTTGACCTCGGTGGCACTATTCAGCGAGATGAAGCAAAGGGAGCTGCTTTTCTTGGACCAAATCTTACGCCAACCTCCGTGCAGTCCCAGACGTCCTCCGTACCTCCCCCTACTCCAACGCCAATACCCTCCTTCCGCGCCTTGATTCTTCAGAGGAATTGGAGTTCCGCAAAGACAGGTCGTTGGCAGAACGATGAGCAGATGTGGAAGTACCCGTGGTACGGGCTGCCGCGGGAAGAGGAGCGGAATGGTCATGGACAGAGGCTGTTCTACTGCGAGTTTTGTGTATAGTGCAACATCTCGTCTAATGCCGCTGAGAAATAAGACACACGGCATACTTGTTGGTAGAGCGATTGTGCAGACTACTGAGCAATTGCAGAATCAAATTTTGAGAAGGGGCTTCAGAAAATGGCTTCTAAAAGCGCTACAGTGATGCAGTCCGAGCCAGTGTTGTCTTAAAAATGCAGTGGATAGACAGCGTTTCCGCAACGCAGTCACTCCCTTTGTTACAAACTGCAGCTTGTCACAATTGAGCGTTTCGAACGAGGCTTCCAAGGTCATGATATTGGCTGCTAACCCAGAGGCTGAACACGCATTGATCAAGGCTGCTACTACCCTGAGGCCTCGCATCAAGCGGATGTTTGAAGAGCAACAGCTAGCAGTCACTGTCCTATCTGCAGTTGCAATGAGTGCAGAGTCTGGATGACGTTCAGAAGTGTAAGGCTGATTTCTTCATGTAAACGCTTACAATTGCACGGAACACCATTGTGTAATCCAGAGCTGTCTAAGGAATGGCAGAGTAAGGTCTTGCTGATATAGAGATAGACAGTGATGGCATGGATAGCGATGGCAGAGAACGCGAAGGTGCCGGAAAAGTTCTTTGTAGTCAAAAGCCTTACGTTCCCAGATATCGAGGCAAGCGTGCAGAACGGCAACTTGGCAACGAAATCATACAACAAGCCGGCGCTGAATCGGGCATTCAACGAAGCAGATAGCGTATACTTAATTCTCTTTGCCAACAAGTCAGGTGAATACTTTGGCTACTCTCGCATGCAGTCCGCCATCTCTAGCGGGCGGGGGCCAATCAAGTACGCCAGTCCCGTACTCGCCTCTTTACAGGTGGACTGCATCAATCGTGACACTAGTAATAGAAATGGCACCACGCGGGCATATTATTGACAACTCTGCGCGTGGGGCTACATACTGCAAGGCAGAGCTCTCAGGCGAGGAGGATGGAATTGCAGCACGCTGATGTGCCTTGAACATTGGCTGAGTATCGGGGAAGGAACTGAGTCTTCAGGACACTGGGAGGATGTTGCGGAGGATCACCAGGATGCATGCATTGGCACCTGGCAATGTTTGGGGCAGCATGTTGCATGTTTGAGAAACGGGTATCATACCAGGAATTACAAGGGCGTCATGCAGTACCTTAAGCCTAAAACCCAAGATACGCACCGCACGGGACTAGGTAGGCACGTGAAGTCGCATGACGAAAGATCTGGCCGCTATGAGCTCTAGCGTTCGTAGCTGGCAGAGGCTAGTTCCAGAAACGGTAATCGCGCAACTGCATTGCCGAACCGGAGAGACAGTGCTGTGCGGTGCGGGCGTTCAGAAAAGACACTACGAAGATAGTAGCCCTTTCTAGATACTGAGTACCTTCGTCCCGCTGGTCGTCCTCTGCCGCCTTCCAACATACTCTATCTCCCGATTGAGGTAATCTGGCTGCCTCAAACGTCACGGAGATGTACGACCCGGTGATGCGCCTCCCCACATTTCTCATCTCGAATCAAACCTGCATGTCATGGACGTACTAGCGCTTCAAGGCGCGACGAGAGGCACGACGGGGAAGATCTGCAGGTCGACGGGCCTGGTCACTGTGCCTGGGTTCATAATATGCAAAAATCTGAGCTCGCGTTCCCCGCACGTGCGTGCTCGCTTCTGTTAACGACGCCCGTTAGACTTGATTCACTGATGGGCGAGGTAGATCTTGCATTTGGCTTCCCCGCATGCTGTATGCCGTAACGCATCTCTCCGCCTGCCGCATCCGTAGGTTCGTTGCCTGCAGCATTGTGATAAAATGGAGTCGAGAACCGCTCCTGATATAGCGCCGAACGCCCAATTGTCGGGCCGGCGAGCAGATCCATACCGCCGAGTTCATTATTTCACCTTTGTCGTTCCTTTCCCTTTTCTGTGCTAGTAATCTAACGATCGCGCAACACTCGAACACGTTGAAGTGCATCCTCACGCGAATGACCGCGAGCCATGAGAGCGTCAAATAACCTTTGAACAGACGATGGCTAGACTGGTGCTGACGACGTCGATTGCTCCGGCTCGCTGTCGCCCTCGTCCCCGCTTTCAACGTCTTCGTCGTCCTCGTCGTCCTCGTCGTCTCCATCGTCTTCGTCGTTCTCAGCCTCTTCCTCATCAACGTAGCCAGTATCCTTGTCGTTTCCCTGACTGGGTTCCGCGCTCTGCTCGCCACGATTTCCTGTCGCAGATCGAGTCGCAGATGACGACGGTACAACGTTTGGTTCCGGCCAGACTTGTCTGCTTTCCACAAAGAGCGAGGGAATTCCTTCCTTGGTGATCAAGCAGGCTACTTCACCTTTTGGTGGTTGCGCCCCTCGCGTATCGTGCTCGAATATCAGTGGATCCAGTTCCTGGTAAAAGGCGGGCTTCATAGCGTAGCCCATCCTGGCAAGATGCAAAAGTACATGCCGAACAACCCGGGGACTGTAGCAGTAAGGTGCGACGTGGTGCCCAGGACCTCAGATGTATAGACAAGGCGATCTCCGCTACAATCACACTACACAGTCCTGCGCCGCCACCGTTCTTCGCAGCATCGCAATCTTCCGCTGAGTTCTGTACGGGACGTTACCCCATGTGCAGCACGTCACGAGCGGATTGTTCGCGTAGCCGAAGGTTTCACGGACTGTCTGAAGGGTCTTGCAGCCTCAGCAGGTCCTTTGTTCGCAATGATGAACTCGATCGTGACCAGTGTGGAAGGCGTTGGTACCCGGTTTCCGCCATGGGACGATCAGATCAAGTCGTACGTCGGATAGAATTCTTGGAGTATTCCCTTGATCTCGATCGCCATTCAGGCGCAATCTTTGGCGTGGTACCTCCATTCATCTTCCCAGTCCGAGCTTGAGGGCCCTCCTGTGATCTGCTGCAGCGACCCTAGGCCTTCGATGAATGGACGGAAGGTCTCGCAGCAGATCTCCATCATGTATTGCTCGTACATGTCCTGAAGACTGTCCTTACTCTAAGATGCTGAGACATCTGTTAGGCGGACTGTGACGCGCTACACGGGTAGTACGTACAAGAGCGCCAAGCAACATTCATGGCTTGGAAGAGCATCCGGTGGGCCGCGCTTCTATGCTTGTCATCGAGTCGTACAGTGGCAGCGAGTACTTCCTCATCAACGGGGGCAGGCAAGTAGCCATCTGGAATTTTTTCTGCCATTCATTAGTTAGCCACACAGGGAAGTAAACTACGATGCAACTCACCACGTTCTTCTCCGTAGCCGGGGCTCACGATCTCGTACAGAAAGAATGCAGCAATTAGGTCCCTAGTCGCGTGTTCGAGAGTAAATTCCCCATCCCGGTACACGCGCTCCAGACCTTGCTTCCAGTCCGGTCCCCAAAGGCACTTGTACAAGCTGATAAGCGAAGGAGTCTGAGCGATCCCTGTCGGTAGCGGGAGGCTCTGCCACCTCGCCATGTCGCTGTCCATGAAGCCCAGTGAGGACATCAGCGAAAGAACTGCGTCACAGACGCCCCTTTGTAGCATCCGCTTCCAAGCAGGGATTCTGTCTTTTCAGAGTCTGACGCGATAGCACCAATATCTTCACCTTCGATGTACGGACCCGGAGATAAGCCTGCACGCGGGGGTCCGAAGTCATTCTCGAAGTTACGCTGGTCTTTTCTCGTTCATATCCAAACAAGCTAGCGGAGGGGATGTCTCTACTTCGAGAGCTCGGGAGTGGTGGGAGCAGCGTTGTTCTGCACGCCTCTCGATGCTGTATGGATCGCACTTTGCGCTCTTCCTGACGGGGCAAACGTGGTTGGAGGGTCTCGCTGTTTCCGACCAAGTCATGATCGGAGCCATTCTCCATTAGTAGTCTCTTGGTCTCGATCGCCGCCTCTACACAGGGCTCAAGTTTCTTGCCGCACTCCGAGCGCCAGTCTGGCCGTGCCGTCTCGCAAAATTCGTCTATCCGTTCATTTTGTTCTTGCAGAACCCTTACGTATGGATCGAAGGTGGCACAGCAAGCCTCGATGATTGGGGCCTCGTAAGACTCATCCCGATTTCCGCGTCGCTCCGACGACCCACTGCAGCAGTCATCTAGTGTACTGTTCAGCGACAGTCAATAACCTGCAGATTACAGTGCTCACCATCGCTTCGTGAAGGACCATCCGCTGTTGAGAGCAGGCCCCGGACCGCAATCTCGCGCCCATCCTCCGACTGCACGCCCTGATGAGACCTCGGTACTCTTGCGGTAGGCAATCCGTCGAATTCACGAACACTATCGCCGACTTTTAAGTTAGCTGTGATCGCGAGCTTCGCGATAGATGTGCATACTTATTGGTCTGATGATCTCGGCTAGGAAGAAGGTGGCAAGGAATTGTTCGGTAGCATCATCGACAGACAACCATCTCCTCCGATACGTGCGGTACAGTCCCTCGTACCAGTGATGACCCCAAAGACAGGTATAGAGTCTGACAAGTGCAGGGGTCGTGGCCTTCTCTATCAGAGGAAGGGCGGAGGCCCGTTTGAGCTCCTTCAATTCTGTCGCCATGCACGTATAGCACGCTGGCTCACTCCGTTGATGGTAGCGACCTCGCTTACACGGCGGTGCTCGGTGGAGAGAACAACACAATCAAGATACAATGCCTAATGCAGTCTTATGGGCAAGGTAGAGGTCACTGTAACCAAATTTACTATGAGAAGTCCACCTTCCCCGTAGCCAACTTCTACAAAAGCGCCGCAGCAATCTGCAAAGAGTGGTATGCAGCAGTGCAGTTTTGCGGGACGTGTGCGAGGAGGAAGTCGGGCGAAAAGCTGAGAAATTGGAAATCCGATGCAGGAACAAGATCAGAGTGATGTCCGCGCGGTGCAAAGCAGCAGATTGTAGAAGAACAAGGCCAGGTGGTACAACAGGATAAACATGAGGAAGAGGTGTGTAGGGGAAACTTTGAGGTTTGTGAGTCATGTTGTTTGGGAAGATTTGAATAGACGATCTGACACAAGATCGAAGCTATATTCTATGCTACTGAATGCAGACACACACATCACCGACTAGTTCTTCGTAACAGTCACAGTCTTAGTCGACTTCTCAGTCGTAGTCTTGGTCTTGGTCGTGGTCTTGGTCTTGGTGATCTTTTCAGTAGTAGTCTTCATCTCCGTTGACTTCTCAGTCGTAGTCTTAGTCATAGTAACAGTGCTAGTCTTGCCGGTTGGACAAGTTGCCGCCGAGGCCGATGAAGTAACGGTCACAGTCGAGGCAGTGGCAGATGCGCAGGTCGTTGGCGCCGCGGTGACAGAAGCCGAGGATGACGTGGTAATCGTGCTGGTAGCGAATGTCGTGCTGCTAGTCATGCTGCTGCTTGCACTGCTACTATTGCCGCCACCGGTCTGCATAGGAGATGGATTGACAAGCGTCAATAATGCCGGCCGCCATGGCAAGTCGTTGTAACCAACGTTCGAAGGACCACGACCTTGAATTAAAAACTCCAAATTGCAAGGATCGATCTCGAATGTCTGGTCGTCGGTACTGCGGATGAGATCGCCATGACTAATTTCGGCAGACCATGTGATAGCTGTATTGGACTTGCCCGCAAATGGATTGCTCTCAAGGCCGGACAACTCGGTGAATTTGCCGCCAAGGTTGGTGGCGGTGAAGGAGCGAAAGTAACGGCCTACAGTACCCTCGCACTCGACCATCATAAGCCATTTAGTCTGACCTTTCAGCTTATAGACTTGCACCGCTTCGAACAGGTTGGCTGTCGTGTCATTAAGGATGGTCTCAAAGGTCGTGCCAAAGTTGCCGGGGAAATTGCCAAGAGGCATGCTTGCGCGGTAAATCTGGCCATTGTCGCCAGCGAAGAAAAGCCACATATTTGTATCGTCCGCGATCACCGTCTGGTCGATGGGGCCGTATGGTGCACCAGTCGCGCCACCGTCGTAAAGTGCTTGCTCTGGACCCCAACTGTTCGGAGTTTGTCAGCGTATGCGCACGGACTGACAAGCAGAGTTACTGCTCACCCTTCAGCATTTGTAGGATCGGTGGATGTCCTATAGCTGAACGAATGTCCCCCCCACTGGTATGCCATGACCCAGATATTTGCGGGTGCGTGGTAGAAGAGCGTCGGCGCGACTGTCGGGCTCTTCATGCCATTCTGGCTGGCTGTGGCCATATCGGCCCAGTTGGTGAAGAGACCAAAGTTCATGGACCCGTAGGAGCCATTGTTGACATTGGAGCCGTATCTGGGAGTGCTATCAGTATTTTCCCTCCCAGATTCGGCGGGTTCGACTTACACCAAGTGCTGGCCCTTGTATGGCACATGAGTGAAGTCCTTCAACGACGTCCAGTTGTGCATTGGCTGTGCGAGAGGGCCATCTGGACTTGCAGCCCACTGTGGTTTGGCAGGAAGGTCGCAATACTGAGCGCTGACCGCAATTGCGGTGGCAAGCAAGCTGAGCGAATTCTTGAGCAACATGATCGGAGTCTTGCAGTCAACTCCCAACGGCTGGCTGTGTCGAGCTAAGAGGTGCTTGCTGGGTGAAGAGAAGAGTAAAGCGGGGCACAGGACTTTCAATATATATAAGTAGCCATTGAAAGCATCGGACAGAATTCTTCCATATTAATCGAGTCCTCCGGCCAGACTGTTCATCATGAGGTGCATGCGGCATTATAGGCTGCACAACTGATCGTTCCTACTGGTGCCATAACAACCAAGTGGCGACAAGCAATTGGCGACAAGCTTCGAGGCTCTTCTCGAGTCCAGGCTTGTGCCCGGCGAACAGGCCTGTACTGCTTCGAATCAAGCACATACCTCGCCGTTAGGCTAATTCCAAGAGAGGAAGCTCATCATCGCCGGGTGGAGTGCAGCGCGGCTTATACCTTACCGGTCGCAGTGGTCACGTCACTCGTACCTGAGGCGGCTAAATCAACTGATGCATGCGTTCATGCAGACACGGTACTAGCTTGAGTGGAAAAGATGGAGAAAGTCTAGGTAAATGCTTAAGCCTCCTGCGCTTTGACCTTTCGTGGAAGTGTGGGGAATGAGGATGACTTTTCCTGGTCCAATCGCTGGGCTTAGACACGTAGTCACTGAAACCTCACTACTATGCCGCGCTCCTATCGACAGGCCTAAAACCCCGGCCCCACGCCCACTAAGCCGAGGATGCCCCGGGCTCTTGTGTACCCGCTTTGATCTGCAGAGGGAAATCCGGGGCCCATGCCAAGACCTGCTGTGACCTGCATTGTGATTCCCACTTTAAATCCCAAACTAGCAGCGGCGCTCCCCTGGACGCTCAACACACTTTCTGTGTAGCAACTCTGACCAAGGAGGTATGGAACACATCTGTCTCTTTGGAATCTCCACATCTGCTGTTATACTACTACTGCCATTGTGTGTGCTGCCCTTGCAGCCTGTGTGCTGCCAAAGTTGGACCCTGACAAATTCCGATGACCCATGCGGCGCCAAGTGTAGCCAACTTCGCCTCATGCACGTAGTGGCAGGAACTTCCTGAACATTAATCTATTACGGTGGGACACCGAGAGCGACCTTCGCGAAGCAGCAGTCAGCGCCTGAGGCCAGGCGTAATGGAGACAGGAGGAGATGACCCGGCTAGTCCGGTCATTGCGCGATTAAAGAGGTCGGCGACCCAGGTAGCGATGGACTATAGGCAGCTCCATCGAGGCAAACCAACATTTTTAAAGGAAAGGCCGAGCGCAAGAGCGGAAAAAGCGACGCAGTAGAGTCAACATCAGCCTGAGGACGGATCAGGGGCTATATGGAAAGCTGTGATGAAGACGCTAGTTGCCCTGGACGAGCGTGCAGTGAGGGCTGAAGAACGGGCAGCAAAGGCAGAACAGCAGGCTGAACAGACAAGGGCGCTCTAGTGGCAATTGCAGTACAGCTTACCAGTATGACAAGCTACCTCAGCAATGTCAAGAGTGACCTTAGGAACGTGAAGAGTGAACTACAACAAATGAAAGACAGTACAGCAGTAACAATCCGAGAACAGGTAATTGCAGCGGTACAGGAGCATTTTCTCTCCGGACAGAATACAACCAGCCCAGCCATGTCGTACGCCGACGTTGCGCGCACTCCACCAACTAGCCAGCCAAGCAATCTACGCAGTATCTCCATGAACTCTACGCCCTCTGTCATGACCGACACGTTCTACTGTACAGTAGACACCTCACGTGTGGAGGAAGCAGAGAAGGCCCAGGTAAACCCAGGCGCAATCAGAAAAGCAGTTGAGGAGGAAATGCGCACAGTTGAAGGGCAAGAGACATGGAGATGCGTTGCAGTGACAAAAGATGCAAAGAACGCGGAGCGCATACGAATAGCATGCAGGACTGAGACGGAACTTGCTAAAGTCAAGGAGGCAGCGCAGAAGACTAGCCAGTCAGGGACACGAGTGCTGCGGGACCAGCTCTACCCGGTCAAGGTAGACAATGCTAACCGCACATCAGTTCTTACTGCAGCAGGTGAGCTCCGCCCTGGAGCAATAGAATCACTAAGCAAGGAGAACGAGGTGAAAATCTCAAAGCTGGCCTGGCTTAGGCGGAAGGACTCGGGCAAAGCATACGGATCCATGGTTGTCTATGTCTCAAAGGGGAGTGAGGCAGTCAAACTACTACAAGCCCAGTACTTCCACGTCGCTGGAGAATCAGCGTACACCCGACCGTACGAGCCACGCAACCGCCCAGATCAGTGCTACCGATGCCAGGAGACTGGACACAAGGCATACGCATGCGAGAAGCCACAGCGATGCGCAAGATGTGCGCAGGTAGGCCACCGCCACGGCGAATGCAACGCAGAAGTCCTGAGGTGTGTACCATGTGGTGGGCCGCACGAGTCGTTTAGCAGAAACTGCCGGACTCTCTACCCTGCTGCTAATGTATAGGACACTTAAGGTGTTTCAACTAAATGTGAGAAAGCAACAAGAAGTACAGCAAAGCGTAATGAACGACAACCAACTACAGGACTTCAGCGTTATAGCACTCTCGGAACCTCACTCATTCACAAGGGAGGATAAGGTCATGACTGTCCCACTCGGACACACCTACTGGTCAAAGATAATACCTACTGTTCAGCGAGACGAGAAATGGTGCAATACGAAGTATGCTATGGATCCGGAAAATCCTCGAAAGCGAGCAAGTCCCTATCCATTCACCGGACCTGACTGCTGCATTGATACACCTCTCAGACCGCTCAATACTAGTTGCATCGGTATACATCGA
>KZ111200.1:30951-91161 GCA_002077045.2 Rachicladosporium sp. CCFEE 5018
AACCCTAACCCTAACCCTAACCCTAACCCTAACCCTAACCCTAACCCTAACCCTAACCCTAACCCTAACCCTAACCCTAACCCTAACCCTAACCCGAGTGCTGCGGGACCAGCTCTACCCGGTCAAGGTAGACAACGCTAACCGCACATCAGTTCTTACTGCAGCAGGTGAGCTCCGCCCTGGAGCAATAGAATCACTAAGCAAGGAGAACGAGGTGAAAATCTCAAAGCTGGCCTGGCTTAGGCGGAAGGACTCGGGCAAGGCATACGGATCCATGGTTGTCTATGTCTCAAAGGGGAGTGAGGCAGTCAAACTACTACAAGCCCAGTACTTCCACGTCGCTGGAGAATCAGCGTACACCCGACCGTACGAGCCACGCAACCGCCCAGATCAGTGCTACCGATGCCAGGAGATTGGACACAAGGCATACGCATGCGAGAAGCCACAGCGATGCGCAAGATGTGCGCAGGTAGGCCACCGCCACGGCGAATGCAACGCAGAAGTCCTGAGGTGTGTACCATGTGGTGGGCCGCACGAGTCGTTTCGCAGAAACTGCCGGACTCTCTACCCTGCTGCTAATGTATAGGACACTTAAGGTGTTTCAACTAAATGTGAGAAAGCAACAAGAAGTACAGCAAAGCGTAATGAACGACAACCAACTACAGGACTTCAGCATCATAGCACTCTCGGAACCTCACTCATTCACAAGGGACGATAAGGTCATGACTGTCCCACTCGGACACACCTACTGGTCAAAGATGATACCTACTGTTCAGCGAGACGAGAGATGGGCAATACGAAGTATGCTATGGATCCGGAAAGTCCTCGAAAGCGAGCAAGTCCCTATCCATTCACCGGACCTGACTGCTGCATTGATACACCTCTCAGACCGCTCAATACTAGTTGCATCGGTATACATCGAACCTGCCAATCCAGAGGCGCTCCTTCAGACTATCGACTATCTTCGGAGGGCTATCCAGGAGGCACAGCAAAGGATTGGCACACGCATGGATACAATCCTAGTTGGAGACTTCAATCAACACGACTGCCTATGGGGAGGTAACGACATTTCAACCGCAAGGCAGGGAGAAGCGGACACGCTCGTGGACTTTATGAACGAACTGTCCCTACGTAGCCTGCTGCCAAGGGGAACAAAGACATGGCAAAGGGGCAGACATGCATCTACAATCGACCTAGTGCTAGCATCTGAGGAGCTAGCAGCGGCAGTTACACAATGCCAGATCCATGCAACAGAACATGGCTCTGATCATCGAGCCATTGAGACCAACTTCGACATAACAACCCCGCAACATGTCGCCCAATCGAGGTTCCTATTCAAGAATGCGCCTTGGCAGCAATTCAAGGAGCGTATTGCTACAGCTTTAGCAAACGCACCATATACTGGCGATGTCCAGACGCAGACTGACCGACTAATGAAGGCAGTAGGCAATGCGGTAGAGGAGTTGGTCCCAAATGCAAAGCCGTCGCCGTACGCAAAGCGTTGGTGGACAAAGAACCTAACGCATCTTCGGCGGAGTTACACCTACTGGAGGAATCAAGCAAGAAGCAGGCGCCGGACTGGCCTATGCAACAGTCAACTGGAGAAGCAGGCGCAGGAGGCAGCAAAGGAGTACCATGATGCTATTCGGAAGCAGCAACAAACCCACTGGCATGAGTTTTCAGACAACGACGCAGATATTTGGCAAGCAGCTAAGTACCTTGACACTGTTCACGGCAGTGGATCTAGTCAGATACCATGCCTCCACCGGCAAGATGGATCAACTACTCAGGACAAGGCCGAGCAATCAACCGAGCTTCTGGCTACTTTCTTCCCACCACTACCACCGGCTATTGAGGATGAGGGAATACGGCCTCAGAGGGAGCCAGTAGACATGCCCCAACGCACTATGGAGGAAGTCGAGAGATGTGTGTTTGCAGCCAAGCCATGGAAGGCAGCAGGCGACGACGGACTGCCAGCAATGGTATGGAAGCAGATCTGGGCGGTAGTGAGAAAGAGGGTTCTCCACCTCTTTCAGACGTCAATTGAGACCGGCCAGCTACCGGAGCAACGGAGGACGGCAAAGATCATTCTATTGAACAAGCCTGGCAAAGCCGACTACACAATAGCCAAGGCCTGGCGACCAATCTCCCTTCTTTGCACCCTGGGGAAAATCCTGGAAGCAACCGTTGCTAAGAGAATCTCATACGTAGCCGAGACCTATGGGCTCCTACCAACAAACCGCTTCGGAGCACGGAGGAAAAGGTTGGCAGAACAGGCGCTCATTCTCCTCCAAGAACACATCTACCAGGCATGGCGAAGCAAGAGGGTCCTCAGTATGGTCAGTTTTGATGTGAAGGGAGCATATACTGGAGTCTGTAAGGAGAGGCTTACCGAGAGGCTCCGGGCCAGAGGCATCCCTGCAAAGCTAGCTGGCTGGATCAATGCGTTCCCGCTCAAATCGCTCTGCAACAGTAACAGTCAACGGCCAAGTATCCCCTAGAATTGCTTTGCAGCAGGCAGGCTTACCACAAGGTTCACCACTATCGCCAATTCTATTCCTTTTCTTCAACGCGGACCTGGTGCAGCGGCAGATTGATAAGAATGGAGGAGCGATTGCATTTGTGGACGACTACACTGCATGGGTCACGGGAACGTCAGCAACCTCCAACCGGCAAGGTATTCAAGATATCGTGAATGAGGCAACAAGCTGGGAGAGGCGAAGTGGAGCTACCTTTGAGGAAGACAAGACCGCCTTTATCCACTTCACGCCAAGCCCGTCACGCAATTACAACACGCCAATCACAGTCAAGGGAAAGCAAATTGGACCAGTTGATAGCACTAAGGTCCTAGGTGTGGTAATGGACTCGGCACTCCGGTACAAGCAGCATGTAGCAAGCGCGACAACAAGAGGCCTGAAAGCAGCTATGGCGCTAAAACGACTCCGCGGCCTTTCACCAAGAATAGCTCGACGACTGTCTGAGGCTACAGTCACGCCAACTGTTGACTACGCATCAAGCGTGTGGATGCATACGTGCAACACAGCCAAGGCAGCTTTCAACCGGGTTCAGAGGATTGGAGCCCAGGCCATAACAGGCTGCTTCCGCACTTTGAGCACGGTTATAGCAGAGGCAGAGGCAAGTGTCCGAACGGTCCAAGAGCGACATAGCACAAGGACTGCCAAGCTTTCGATCAATATACGCACACTGCCGCAGTCTAACCCGTTGACAAGACTGAATGTGAAGAGAAAGGTGAAGAGGTTTGTGTCACCCCTACAGAGGATTGGAACTCTGTACCACAACGCAGCAATAGACAGACTAGAAGACATTGGACCCTATGCTCTAGCACCCTGGAAGCCACGACCCAAAGCTAGCACTGAACCAGATGCAGCTAAGGTATTAGGCATGGCCGTGGTGACAACAGGCATCCGCGCAAGAAACGAGATTGTAGGAACAGGAGTTACCATCCAGGACACAGAGGCAATCCTCTACAATGGCGAGGCCAGGTCATTCTCAACAACACTCGGGCCACGAACAGAACAGAATCCGTACATGGCGAGCCTGGCAGCAATATCAGAAGGCCTTCTACGGCTTGTGCCGCAACCACACACGCGACAGATCTATATCCTCTCTAGTGATCGAGGCGCACTCCAAGCAACCAGCAGAACAAATCAGCAATCTGGCCAAGCAACTATAATTCTTATCTGCCAGTAGTTAGACTACCTAAGGGGACGAGGAAATGTAGTGAGCCTACGGTGGATGCCGTCCAGCCAGGACTTTGAGCCCGGATAAAAGCCTAAGGCTGCAGCTCGGAAGGCTACAGAGGAGGATCAGCTACCGAGATCGCAACGGCCAACCACAAAGTCGACGCTGCTTAATGGGCAGAAGAAGAGTCTACAGCGGCTTAGGGTCTCGACTAATACCAGCCATCACCTATGCTGCATTGATACGGGGCTACCTGGTCCGCATACGCGACTACTATATGACTCCCTTCGACGCAAGCAAGCAGGCATCTTAGCACAGCTCCGTACCGGTATGTCCCGGCTGAACGGATACCTATACCGCATAAACGCAGCAGAGAAAGACCAATGTGCATGTGGACAGGAAAAGGAGACAGTGGAGGACTTTCTACTACCATGCAAGTCATGGGAGACGCAGCGACAGCAGCTGCTTCAACTAGCAGAGACAAGACACGGCAAATTATCGTACCTCCTTGGGGGAAAGACGCGGCTAGACAACAAAGACTGGACACCAAATATGAAGGCAGTGCAATTGAGCATTGATTTTGCAATAAGTACAGGTCGTCTCAACACCGAGATGACTACGCAAGGCACGCAAGGCACCCAAAGCACTCAAGGCACACAGCGCGCATAAGGCACACAGCGCACACAAGGCACACAACCTACGACCGGGAGACAGACAGGTAGGGGACTAGCAAGTGGGGGACGGCGACTACGCCTTTGAAAGACTAACCTAAACAACCGCCTACCTAACCTACACGCACCCTCGTGCTGACAGCATGTATTGCTTCATTTGCCGGTGATAGGATGATGAACACTTGGAGAAGCGACTTCAGAGATTACGTGCTACTAACTCACGAGCCCCCGCAAACCATAAGTAGAACTAAGCAGGAGAAGAGAATGGAGGAAGACTAAATGGGTGGGCTTACATGAATTCGAGGTGAAAGTTAGGCAGTGATTATGTAATATAGCTAGAGCCCTTTAGGTGCTAGCGCCGGGCGGAATAAACTCATTCATTCATTCAATTGGCATGTGACATACTCGGCTTTCCCCACGAATCGTGACAATAGACTCCTAGCCATGTGCCTACAAAGTACTACATGACACATGATGTTATAGACGAGACTTTTAGAACTGTCTTAGGATCCTACGTGGAGTAATATACTGTTAGCTGACTTCAGCCTGATCTCAACCTGAGTTGATCGAGGTATAACAACCTGGCGCCTGAAGAACTTGTGATACGTCATGGCCTCGTCACTAGAAAAGTAACGTCTCACTACCTGCTTTACGCCCCGCACACCTAGCTAACGAGTGCGTCGACGTGGCATCATTCGTGATATAATGCTTCCCGTGACAGTACATCGATTAAGCATACTCCAAGCCGTGGCTGCGCGGTGATGCCTGTTACGATCAAGGAAACCGCTGTTCGCCCGCATGTCACTTCTTTAGGAGAGGCTCAGCAGCACAAAGCGTGGTACGTCTTAGGCATCAAAGGGGGCTGAGCTTTGGCTTGCCCAGTCATTCTGCCTTGCTCATATTGTAGTGTGCCGCCTCAGCACGGGTGCAATGAGCAAGGCTGGATAGGCGATAGTTAGACCTGCATAGCGCTTAGGGAGTACTTCAATACAAGCATATATGCAGCTGAGATCGTAGAGACTCTCGTCGACAAGTGTGAAAGCTTTCTACGAAGGAACACGTAACAGTAGCCTGGCTGCGTCGAGTCCATACATGCCTACAATGCCGGTGATTGACTTTGACGCGCCTCCGATGCAGTTGCACACCGTATCTGCTGCATTGGGTGGCTATGGAAAGCATACTTTGAACACTTAGACGAACTATGACGCGCAGAGTGAGCCCAGAATGCGGTTGGCAGAAATTCCGCTTATGGACTTCCATGACGAAACGTCCATCATATAATTCAGAGCCGCGAAGCTACGGATACTTGCATCAAGGCTCCGAGCAGATCTCCCCGTTCAAGGTTGAGCGTTGCACAGCCGCAGCCTCGTGGCTGTGTTTGCAGCCTTGGCGGGGCTTAGCGCGTCATTTCAGCTGGAGCTTCGCCGCATGTCAAGGCTACTGACGGACCTGTAGAGGTATTAAATACATTCCGTACGTTACAAGAAGTTCATCGCAAGGTTCAACCGACGCTTAGCATTCCTGATATCTCTCGCCATCGAGTACGAGTGGCCAGCTGACTAGCCGTTAAACATGGCGACAAGCAGCACAGGAATTGATTCGAGTCAGAACGCACAGTTACGCAATAGAACGCAAGTAGGGTACAGCATGCCTGGCAGGTATAACGTCGCCCCTTCTACCAGAATTGTCCTAATCCGAGAGCAGCGGGCGACAACCCTGAATATATTGTCAGTGCAGAGTTTGGCGGGCGTCCTTTGCAGAAGGATGATTTACTTTGTGTTGCCGAGTCACTAGCAAGGGCCGAGTGTACACTCTTCGAGTGGGCCGGGTCTGGGTACAAGAGTCTCTCTGAAGGCCAAGTGGGCAGACTAAATCAAAGCAATCCAGCATCCCAAGAGATTGCCCGACGTATGACCACGCGGATAGAGAAGGTACTTCAACAGTTTGAAGCCATCCGTCAACGGAGGGAGAACTTCATCGAGACTTACCTCAGCGATGAAAGGATACTCACCCTCTATGGGGACAGTATTCGCATGACCAAGCAATTCGTAAAAAAGGTGGACAATGCAGATGACGAAACGTTATCGATCTGGGCTCAAAGTTACGTTGGACGCATCGAAGACGAGCTGGATCGGATCTGGCGATGCTTTGTCGAAGCTGCGTCAAAGGGTCTGGTTGACACCGCGACGTTTAGCAGTTGTAGGCGCAAATGGGAGGTCTTGGAAGAGCATTGTGGTCATGCACACAGAGAATGGAACAATGCACGGAAATTGAAGCCATGGTGCGTCTGCATTCACTTCAGCCATTACGAAGATGCTGATAGGCCGTCGTAGGCGCGAAATCATTGCTGCTGTTCCTGCAAGGCAGGTTTCCGCTTTTCGCAACCCGAACGTATGATGCTGATCACTTGAAGCCTCTTGATGCCTAGAATTATCTAACCCACGGACAGCGCTTTTCAAGCACGCTCTGGCTGACCGCCTTTGCTCTCATCTCCAACATCGCTACTTTCGCACTCGCATACACATACTCACCTCCAAAGTCGGGGACTGCTCGAGATGCCGATTTCTGGTTGCTCCTGCAAAACAGTATCATGCAATGGTTCTCGTTGCTGATTGCAAGCTTTGTGTTGAAGAACACGAAAACCTTGCCGGTATGGTCATGGCTAGTGCCAACCGTCGTTGCGTTGGTTTGCTCGGTGATTGCACTTCCGCTCTATGTATATGTCCCGACAGCGTGGAGTGCGTTTGCAACGACAGTGGCCAGTGCTGTCCAGGCTTCCATGGTGGTTTTGCTGGCCGCTTTTGGTGAGTAGTAGATCAAGACGGTTGAGAGCAGGTTGTGTCATCAGTCGGTAGGGAGCTACAATCAGTATAGCAGAGAGTGTACAGTGTAGCTCCTTGAAAATCAAGATTGTGACATCGCCTATCATCCCACTAATGTTCACTGATAATCATACCGCCGAGTTCATTAATACTCTTTGCAGTTTGCTGTGCCGTGGCCGCAGGATTAATCGCGGGGAAGACAGAGGAGCCTCTCATAGTAAATTGGGTTAAACCAAACTCCAGTGTGCCCGTCAGTTGTTGTAAAGGTCAAAGACAGTCCTGTTCTGACATGCTTGTTATGTGTACGATGTAGAATACTAGACTGCAACTGTGAATGAATGCATGATTTTTCACTGCCCAGCGCTATAGCACCTAAAGAGCTGCGGCTGTACCACATAATCACTTGCCCACTTCAACGTTAAATTGATGTAAAGTACGGAACTGGCTACTCGATGCTTTCCGCAGAAGCAATCTTGTAGTGAAGCAGGATCTCTCCAAGGCACGTAGTCGAATAACCCTTAGCTTTGACGCACGGAAGAGCGACAATGAGGTCGATGACCTTGGTGTAGTTGCTCACTACATTGACGTTGACTTCCGGCGCAAATCAATACTCCTCGCCCTTCGCAACACCTTTGGCAATCATACCGGCCTTGAGATGACGCACCACCTTATCGACATCTGTAAGGAGTACAAGATTGCTACACGAATTGCTTACTTCATGGCAGACAACGCAAGCAACAACGATACTGCGACTCAACTACTCTCAGAGTGCCTGGAGATTCAACCTCGCAAGCAACACCTTCGCTGTATAGCACATTCAATCGACCTTATAGCCAAGGGCATGCTCTTTGGCGTCAACAACGAGTGTATTAAGCAGGTTATCCGTGAAGCAGTCGACGACGACGATGACTTTGACGATACTGCACCGCAGTTTGAAGAGATCATACGTAGCTCTCAGATCGACGAGCCGGTAAAGCTAGCTGTATGGCGGAAGAAGGGCCCAATTGGCAAACTACATAACCTCGTAACACATACGAGAGCATCGCCTACAAGGCGTAAGATCTTTACCTTAAAGTAGCGTGAGGCTGAAGATGATACTTGCAGACTCTTTGAGCTTATTACCAACGGTGGCATTTGATGGAACAGTACACACAATATGATCGTGCGTGCTATCAAGCTGAAGGATGCTCTTGAGCTCTATTTGCAGCACTTCCGTGATGATGCAGACTCTCCAACTCAAGATGACTGCCTTACTAACGACGACTGGTATGAACTGAAGCTTCTGCTCGACCTGCTCGCTCCGCTTAAGCGACAATCGCTGCCTGTGCAGCACAGTCACTCAGGCCATGGTATGCTGCATGAAGCATTGAGTACTTTGACCTCCTTATGACGAAGCTTGAAGACTTCCGTAGGCAGCACGAATACGCACCAAACACCCACCTCAAGGCTGCAATCTACCTCGGATGGAAGAAGCTGAGCAAGTACTACCAACTCAGCGATCAGACTCCAGCATATCGTGTGGCAATCATGCTACACCCGCATTACAAGCTCGACTGGTTTCAGAAGCACTGGGATGAGCACCACCCAGCGTGGATTGATGAAGCCAAGGATGGTTGCGCAGCAGTGCTTTACCACGTATGAGATACGCCATCGAGATCTGATCTTAGAGCCTGTTGTCGACAGCGAGGTCGTATACCCCACCGAGTTTGAACGATACAACCTCATCACCGACGATGCTGCGCTTCTTAGTGAACTGGAACGATACCTCCGGGAGCCACGTGTACCACCACGTGTCGACGTGCTGCAATGGTGGCAGCAGAAACACGCACGGTCTCCAATACTCAGCCTCATGGCATTCGATCATCTTGCTGCACTAGCAATTAGTGCACACTGCAAGCGTGTATTCAGTTTTGCAGGCAACACCATGAACAAGGAGCGCTGGCAAAGACATGACGACCTTACAGAGAGTATGCAATGCATGAAGAGCTAGCTACCACAAGGTTTGATCAGAAGGGCCGGCAGTGAGATGGAGATAGAGCTGAGTGATTGATTTGATACCACCACCACCGTAAAGAGATGAACAAGATGAACAAACCGAGCATATCACCTTCTCAGATGAACGAAATAAACGAGCACTCACCTCTCATGAGCGGAACGAGCCGTTGAGCAATGCTCGTTGCGTTCGTTCCATGACCAGCCTGGGGCGCCCTCCTCCTAGGGAGCTCGGGCGCATCTATGTCTATGTGCAGAGCGCCGATCTAGACAATGGAGCATCTAAAGAGATTGTGTTAGCTTTTTAATGGCTGCCAATTTACCTAAACGTTGTTGGTGCCAGGGACATTGATGCCAACAGGGATCATTGCGGCGCAAATGATCTAATCTTTACCCTCACAGCTTGGCAGATGGCACCAAAGACTGCTTCCAGACCAGTAGCCAAAGTCTTCACACTCACGGCACCAGTGTGACCCGGATTTAGGACTAGATAATCACCACGTCCAATAACTCGCGCAATTGTGGCCAGGTTGGCATCGCTGACCTGAGTCTTTGAGTGTTCCGAGTATGCACCTAAGAAGGGGTGCGTTAGCATTTTGTTCAATTGCATCTAGCACAAACAGTTATACCTCGTGTTGTGCTAGTTAAATACCAGGCTGTTGCGGTAGCAATGTCGAGAGCTACGTCTCCGAGGATTGCCAAACGCTTGTTACCGTCACGTCAGAATAGTCCTGTAGTGTCCATAGCTTCGCCAACAAGTCTGAGGTCTTGATTTTCGTAGTCAAAGTGTCTAGGAATGAAGAGCTTTGCCTGCTGCTGACCACTTGCTGTGGTAGTCATCTCGGTGTCGTGTGTCGATGGAAGTGGTGGGAGATCTTCATGTAGGAAGTAGACAGGCTTACGTCACACTCATAGCACACCTGACGTCTCCCGCAGATCGCGCTCACGCTGCTGAATCACTTTCACTGCATGCGCATGGCATTACACAGGGGCCACGATAGCGTTTATTCCTATAGCATTGCAGGGTTTGGGTGAAGTGTGCAGTCAATCGAAAGACGCCCCCGAATAAGCAAGCATACAGTGCCTGACACGTCACAGCCTACCTTTCGACGTGCATACACTGGTGATTGCGGATGGGTGGATGTGCAATGCCCGTCGGCGCACGGATCATATTAGGACCGGTCCATCTAATAGTCCGTACGTTGAGCAAGGCTCCAAATTATGC
Organism: Rachicladosporium sp. CCFEE 5018; assembly: GCA_002077045.2. Classification (NCBI taxonomy): domain Eukaryota; kingdom Fungi; phylum Ascomycota; class Dothideomycetes; order Cladosporiales; family Cladosporiaceae; genus Rachicladosporium; species Rachicladosporium sp. CCFEE 5018. The sequence goes on from KZ111200.1 coordinate 41,364, forward strand.
TTTCGGCGCGCGCCTTTGCGGAATCGCAGGCCCGTTCGCCTTATCTGACCGTGCGCTCGGCGGCACCGCCTGCACTTCCGCCCGTTGGCGACGCCCGAATTATCGCGGAGATCAGAGCTCACCCAGACAGGTGCGTGAGGGGCCACGTTTGACCCATGTTCCTGTGCCAAGCCATGCGCAACCATGCGCTAGTGATGTGCGGCCAGCTGTCGCACTGCCAAGCGCCAAGAAGACGCGCTTTCGGTCGCGATCACGGTCAAGAAGAACCAGCTCATCTTCTACCATCCAGAATCTTGAGCAATATCTGCCGTCGTCAAGTTCTATGCGACAAAGGCACAAGGCTGTGGGGTTCCAAGCGCCGTGCTCACCCCAATGTCGCCGTCTAAAGACTATTTAGAGCAGCGGGCTACAGCGCCCGAAATTATAGCTGGAGGCTCCACCGCGTTGATCAAGCTGTTCAACGACACTCATGTCGAAAAGGTACCTTATCCCGAGTCGCGCGATTATGACTACAGCATCCGCGACCTGAAGCGCGAGTACGCCGTCTACAAAAGACTACCAGAGCACCCTCGCTTGCTACGCCTGCACGACACCAGCGGCCCTGAACGAATTGTCCTACCGTACCTCAAGAATGGCTGCCTAAACTCTTATCTGCGTGCGACTCCCGTCTCGTCGATACAGCGTCTGCATTTTGCTGCCGACGCAGCAGAGGGACTTCTTGTTCTCCACTCCGCCGGGATTGTACACGGGGACATCAATTCTTGGAACTTCCTAGTGGGAAACGACTTTCGACTCTACATCATCGACTTCGCCGGTTCTACGATAGATGGCCAACCTGGTTCGGCGTTCGAAGGAGCTCACTACTGCCTCCCGCGGTCGATTGATGATCCTTCCACTGTGTGTACGGACCTGTTTGCGCTCGGATCCCTACTATACGAGATATCGACTAGCGAGCAACCCTACGCGGGTGTTGATGATCAGGAAATCGAGAAATCTTTCCAGGAACTACAGTTTCCCCGTACTCAGGGACTGTTGCTTGGTGATGTTATTTTGGGTTGTTGGCAGGGAATATATGGTTCAGCTGAGCGAGTATATGAAGATATCCTGGATCCTCGGACGTACACCGGGGGAGGTGTAAATACATGATCCATTTCAACGAGCGACTGCCACCGCTATTGTCTGCCCTTTCAATTATCCGGCTGATCCATCGACTTCTTCTTTGTGGGTTGTGACCCAGACATCCAAAGCAGTCACAGTCTTTTTGTGCGGTGTTTACCGCGAGAAGCCCTCATCTCGGTGCTCAGGGCAGTCATCTCTCCTGCGGGTAGATCCTGTCATTACCACTTTCAAATTGCTGCCGGTGCAATCAGAGCCGCGTGTCACCGCCGCAGGACATCTTTTGATCCTGATCTGCTTCGTTTCGTTACAACCACACTTGTATATATACTTGGTCTTCTCGTCGTCGCACATCTCTACAAACTTGTCAATTTCTGACAGCGTGAACAGTAGGTTGCGGGGTCTCACTCGACAGCAAAGATCTATTGTGTGTGAAATGTAAATGCTCGAGATCGAGAAGCGAACTAATGAAATTAATCAGTCATCGGGTATCTGACGAAGCCAACGGATGGAAGGCCACCCACATCGTTAGAGATAAACACTTTCAATCTCTCCGTGTTCTTTTGCAGCTGGTACGACTAGGTTCCTGAAGAGGAACAGAGGGCCCTAGCTTTTATACGAGCTGACGGTGAATGCTTGGATCAAAAGATCGCCTACATACGCACTAGCGCTGTTGACTGTACCCTGTTGGCAAGATTTCATGCATTTCACTGCATGTACCGCCTGCATGATCGAGACATGAACAGCTAAAACATGCAGGTTCATGTTAGGGTGAGCTACTTGTGCTGTTGCAACCGAGCCCAAAGCCTGATCGCAGTGTGCGCACTCGCTTTGCGTAACATCTATTCCTCGATGGCTTAGCTGTGTGCGTATGCAGCAAAGAGTGTGTTTGGACGGCAGCTAGCCGAACTAAGAGTCCCGCCTAAAGTGGGCCCCTTCGCAGGCAGAATCAGCAGGTGAACTAAGATAGTGGGTTGCGAGTCTCCCGGAAGGTGGAGACCCTGTCCGCATGCGTCGTATCGCATAAAGACCATGGGTGGACCTGTCCGGCTCATAATCAATCGGGTAAGATCCTGGCATGCAGACATTACCAGCACTTTACAGCTTACCTTAGTGTGCATGAGCCCTCGAGCAGGCTCGTGGACCGGTGCGGGTTCCCACGAATTAGCCACCCCGATTCCTGCGCCGCTGTCACTACTACCTGTACATGCGCTTCGTTAGTAACTACTGACGCTGCAATTAAGTTGTCCAGTTGACAACGGCCAGTATGCATTCCCTATCGACACTGTACATTCCTTCCCATTGACTTTGAAAAGGTTCGCTTGTCCAGCTTCACTCATTGGCCTAGTGAGATGCGGTATCAGGGTACGTACTTTAGGATCGATACTGTACTGGCACATCAGTATGACTTTTGGGGCGAAAGCGTTGTTCGACCTCGTCACAGCTCCCAAGCTGTACTGACAAGTCCTAGGGTCGGGTTGTTTACAGAATTCTCTACCCTTTAGGTGCTAGCGCTAGGCGGAAAAAATCGTTCATTCACTAATTCCTTTCCTGCGCGTCCGCAGCTTCTCACACCAATGCATTTTCTATCTTAATGGCCATGTCATTGTAAATCATACCTTTGTCTTACGCAAAGGGCAGCAACCAAGCAGGCAAAATCCCGTTGAGCCAGGCTGGTGACGTGCAGTGCACGACATGCAACAGTCGTCGTGGCGTCTGCAGGTTCAAGGGCGGGGACGCAGTGTAAACGATGTCGGTGGACAACAGCGATGCCGCTATGCTTTGAATCTGTCGATCGACGTCACGCTTTGTTTGTAGAATTAACTGCGGCAGAGATGGAGACAGCTAGTCACAGAATTATTAGTTGACACAGAAGCATTACTTACTGTAGACAGGAAGGGAAGAGTTTGGCACACGCTGTTGAGCCTTCACCAGAGACTGAGCGTGCGGGTGACGGGGCTAGCGATCTTGCGCCACGTGGGCTCAGCTCGGCCTAGTGAAGCTAGCTCGGCTTACGATTGGTCGAGCTACTGGCGCCTACAGATAGCTGGCAGTGGCGTTGGTGTACACGTCTTATTTCAAGTGGCTTGAAACCTCCTGTTATCTGCCGACCCCGTGCTTCGGTGTTCGTATATTGAAAGATATAAGCCGAGGAAGTTCTCTCGATCTTCCATGCTGGTATGTCATACGATGGAATTGTCTGCACACAAATCATGAGTTTGTTGGAAATTTAAAACTCCGCTCATGGCCCTGCGGAAGCCGCGTTCACTATTTCCAAGAGTAGTTTGTCGGTAAGCTCAACGCCTGAAGTTGTAGCAGAGTACAGGAACACCCTAAAGCCTCAATCATATAGTCGGATCAACATCTCTGTACTCATTGATGAGGGAGATCGTTCCAGTCAAGACCTACACTCGGAGCTATTTGCTCTCCCTCCCTGGCTCTGGAGTGGTTCATCGCAGGAACCAAGCTGACGTAATTGGAGTGCAGACAATAGTTTCACTCATCCGTCCGGCACTTTATTAATGGACAGATCCTCACGGGGCGTCTAGAGGAAGCTATCGAACGCCTAGCTGAGCAACTTCAAGCCTCAGCCTTTATGACCTTTTCGCAAACTTTTCTATACCTCAAACAGTCAGACCTTCACAAACGCATCTCCTTATGCTCACCATGGCAGATAATGCAGCGCAGATCTCAAAAACTGGTGCCAATGCAAGAGCGACCGAGCCGCAAGCGCGGAATCTCGCAGCTGTACCTCAAAAAGCAGGAATCACGCCAAATGACAATGTAATCACTGCTAAATCGGCAACGGTTAGATCCGCACAAATGAGTAGAGCAACAACAAAGCTCAAGACATCAGAAAATTGTGGACAGCATCAGGACCAGTGGCTAAGAATAGCAGTGTCCAAGGTCCAAATAGTCCGTCAGATACTATCGCTCAATTCTCTGCTATGAGCAAGAGAATTGCTGCAATACAGGAGCGGATCGGAACTTCAAAAGTTCCCAAACTTGCACGACTTCAAGCGACTTGTGTTGACGTTGCTGGCACCTTGGGATATCTTCAGCAGTACACAGGCCTCGCCGCAGCATTCCGTGCCAGCAGTGGCCCTTGGCATGACTTGAGCATGTCGGACGCGCTATCCTCGATGGATGAAGTCCTTCGAAAGTGTGAAACTAGGACTCCGTCAACCAAGATGTACATCCTCTTGGTAATCAAAAGCCCAGAAATCGAGCGTGTCACAGAACGCATGGAAATGCTAAAGAGTTCGATCCTGTTGCGTATTAGCAGCTTGCAACTTGCGGACCAAGCACGCTATCATATGGTAAATCTTGCCCCAAAATTTACAACACGCCATAGCGATCCAAGGACGATTTTAACAGTAAAGCCAAAGCTGTCTGCACTTGCAAAACTGATTGGGATGGAATACCGGAATCCCGATGAGAGTCAGTGGATTGACGGCAGAATCAATAGTGTGCTTTCGAACGCAGAAGATGAGTACGCAGCGCTGTCAGCTCTTGTAGGGCAGCATCTGAACACGTGTGCGAAACCTAGTCTGACTGAATAAGTCAGGGAATTGTAGCCAACCGCAACTCCTACGAGTTCCATCACCCCAGCCCTCGTTGGCACATTGTGTCCGTAGCCGCTACTTTTTCCCCCTTCAGCGTTTAGAACTGATTCGCGCATAGTTTCTGTGCTGCTGGGCCCTCGATAGGGCAAAGCGACATGACAGTGTCTGCGGGAAAAACTGACTTCAAAGACTTGACGAATCTTCTTTCGGTGCCTGTCAGGCTTTGCGATTTTCTTCGGCAGCCAATACCATGGGTAGAGCTCTGGGATGATAGCCAAGGGCATGCGACAGAAGCTAAATGCCGAAGCGCCTCTGCAATAGTCTGTATACCCCAAACGGCTACTGACGGGCAAAAAGGACTCCTCATTCGATCCTCAATCGCTTATCCAGAATCTGCAGAGAATTGGATACTTTCTTTGAGCTGGAGTGCAGATCATACGACCGTGACAGGACTACTTGTTGGTTTTCGGCCAGAGGATATTATACGAGTAAGAAACGGGTTTGAGTTGGACCGAAACAGGTTACACACGCTCCGAACACCGCTGATCTTGCTAGACGCCATTCTGGAAAGAGACGCCTCTACACTCCGTGGCATCGGCCAAGAAATGTTTGTCGCAGAACACCAGACCAGAATAGGTAACGTGGCGGGTAGCGTAGCCGCTGACTCCTCATACGTTATCGACTTCGACGCCATGATCAAAACATTCAACGCAGCTCAGAACCAGCTTGCTTCCATTTCCATGAGGCTAAACAGTTTTGTTGAGTGTATTGACACAATCCAAGGTCCGATGTGGGAGCAGCAACGAGGCCGTGGCGGTTCTAGCACTGAGCTTATAACCCATGCCATGAGGTCCAGAGCTGATGCAACCTCGCTGATAAAGGTTGTCAACTATCATCAGAAAGTCGCGCAGAGCCAGCTTGACATAGTATGCCGAAGTTCCAGTCTGCAATCGAAATTACCGCTAGTAGGCATTGGAAGGTGTTTGCCATGGTCACACAAAGAGAAAGCCAAGCAAGCCGAGGAATGAATGAAGAGAGCGTGAAGCTCACAAAAAATCTCAGTCGACATTGCAGCTACAACAAAAGCTGATAGCAAAGCCATGAAGACCTTGGCCATCGTCAGCACTGTCTTCTTACCGGGTACATTCGTCGCTGTGAGTCGAACTTTTTTATACATCAAATGTGCGACCTGCGTTTCCGCATCAATGACTGATCGCAGATGGGCCGTCTTCTCAATGACTATGTTCAACTGGGATGCCGCCCCAGGCCTGCACGTCGTAAGCGGTCGATCTTCGATTAAGTGGGCCATTGTCGTGCCCTTGACAGTCGTAGTCGTATTAATCTTCTGGTTCTTCTTATGGGTTAGTGTTGACGAGCTTGGGGGCGGAGAGGTGGAAGAGCTCTATACGCAAGTACCGGGACCTAAGGTCGAGACACCGTTCCAAGGCATCAGACGACGACGTACCAAGCATATTGCAGAGGAACAAGCATTAGCTGCAGATAGAGACATGGCTTGACCATCGAGCAAGATCCTGAAGGCACCCAAACTATTTTAGAGCTCAGCGTGACTTTCCCAGTGTAAAGGTATACATCTGCAGGAAGGGGACAGCCAGGCACGCCTCTTTGGGTGTCTGTGGAATAGCAGTGTTAAGTATGCGTATCAGAATTAGATGAACAAATACACTAGGAATTGAAAGAGCCTTCTGGCGCTCTCCTTCCTGATGTACCTCCTAGTCGAGATACTGTTGTTCGCAGGAACGTAGCCAAGCGCACCAAATGTATCATGCCGCTGATGTTATTGTTGTCTCTATGTAAGAGCAAGTAGCTCTGCAAGGGTAATGACAGAAATCTCATGATGAGTAAGCTGCAGCTGCAGTGGCAGACAGAAGGAAGCAACGCTCCATTTCACAACGGTTCCATCTCGCGCTGCAATGACAGCCTTCTGTATAACAAGCACTTGTTTAATCTTGATGAACCCAGACAGGCTAGGCGTATGGGGATAGGCCTCCTTGAGAAACCCTTTGCTAGGATCTATGTCAAGAACGGCAAGAAACCCAACGACCACGCTCTCAAGGAGATCGCCTTTCAAGTCATGGTCAAGAAGAGAGATGCAGAGGTCAAGGCAGCACTCATCAAGGGCGTTGACAGTTCCACTACAGCTGTGATCTCATCACCAGTAGGCTCAACGGTAGGCTGGAGGGCACCCAATAGTCGAGCTAGATCCTCTGCTCGTCTAGCAGCCTCATCCAGATTGCACTATTGCCAAAACGTCAGCTGGTGTCGGAGCAACGCCGGCTGACTGCACTGCTGTGTACGATAAATAAAATACAGGAGCGCCGTCCATATCCTAGTGTATCGCCGCTACGCTGACTTCATAAGCTTTACCTGCGGAAATTGATCACCGGGGTGCGGGCGTTGTATAAAGCTAATGATGCGCGTCTGGTCAAAGACGTTCACGCTGTTATTGCACACAAATTGATAAGCGTCGTCAGCGACCCGTTCGAGGCTCTCACAGATAGCATGCAGGACAGCCTCAGAGCCTTGCCGCGGCTGAGCTATGAGTGAAGCAGTGCTAAGTAGGTTGCAGCTGCTCAAGTAGTTCGTCCATTGGTTCATCTGCAGCCAGGGTGACCCCTCCTTTGAGCTTAGCACCTCGGGTACAATCTGCCCGCACCTGCCCTGATATTGCTCCAAAACTGCGAGATCTTCAAGAACCGCATGTGTTAGGTCGTTTGCCGGTGCCGCCCGCCCTCCTGGCAGCCGGTCCACCCCTGGTTGCCTGCCATACTGGGCTTCTGATAGTTGAAGTCAGCGATAAGCGATAAAGGGTTCTTGGCGTTGTACGCATATTCACTTTGCTCATTGCGTAGCATCATCAGATAGACAACACAATGCATATCATCTACCTCTCCAAGTCTGAATGACGGCAAAGAAGTCGTTATGCTTGCCCTGTAGGAAGAAGCGCTGACAATTTACGGAAGACACGCAGGGCCCCGCCTCGCGTTGCTGGGTCCCCTGCATGCTTACTACACTATGCAACCCTGCTGTTTCACCCTCGCTTGTACTCCAACTATGCGCCTTCCTCCAATGTTTCTTCAAGCCATTCGAACAGCAACAGATATAGGAACAGCTTGCCAGTTCCAAGGCGCAGCGGAAGCCGTCGGTGTATATTGGTAAACCCGCAATAGCCGTGTCAACCGAGTCCGGTAGTGCAAGGAACTCGTTACTTGAATGGCAAAGTTCTGACCAGCACACAAGCCCGTCGGAGATCCGTCTCCTGTCTCTGGCGCGTAGTTGCGAGTGTTCGCTTCTCAAATGCGCTATAGCCTGGTCCGGGAAGACTGCAAAGTGGCACGCTCTGTAGACAACGACGCGGTGCTGAGGAATGTGGATATAGTATTGCCTAGCAAAAACTGGAGCGGCATTGACAGACTTTGGTACGTCCATGGTAGGGAATGGTCTGGTAGAGGAAAGGATTGTGGGAGGTAAACTAGATCGGCGTATACGGTAGAGAGGTATACAGAAGTGCCTTCTAGACTTCACACGTGTACTCTGTTTACGCGACGTGAAAAAGCTAAAGCGCGTCGAGGGCAACAAGTCAGGTTGCAGGTAGGTCGCGGGTATTATTTCATCCATGCTATGTGTTCTAGCCTTAGCGCTGATTTCAGGAGAATAAGCAAGAGCGGGAGGCGGAAAGCGCCGTGCGGGAAAGCGAGTGCGGGGAGAATATCAAAACGGCGAAATTGCAGGCAGAGGGCAGTGATGGCGGTGAAGATAGCGGCGCAAATGTACGTCTGAAGAAATATAGTCGCATACAGAGTGTGTGTAGGAGATGGTTCTGGGTAAATTTTGGGAGTGTTTGGGGCAATTCGAGGTAATTTTGGGCTCAGTATCAATAGAGAATCAGTCCCATCGAGCTGTAGTAGTGAGGAACAGTCCTAGTAGAAGGCTTCCCCCCATCTCGCACGTCCCCACACAACGCACGCTTTTGACGAGGGCATTGCTTCGACAACATGAGGTGTTAACTTCATGAACATTGACCGTAGAGGCATGAGATTAGAGGATGTTGTTCGGTGGCTAATCTGTCATTCTATCTACTCAGATCTCGTTGCGATGGCGTTGTTTTCGGATAGCACGACCAGATCGTGTTTTAGCCTCCTCAACAGCCTGCTGCAGTGTTGGCTGTGTTTCAGCAACCATAGCCTTTTGAGGCCTCTTTTGAGTCTTTGGCCTCTTAGATGGCCTACTGTTCGTGGCCTCTGAGTCTGTTATAGCACGCTTTGCTGTCTGTTTAGCCTCCTGCTGTCGTTGTCGCTCTGCCTTCTTCAGAGCTGCTATAGCCTTCCTCGAAGCAGCCCTTGCTAATCGATCATCGCGCTTTTGCTGAGCCTCTACCTCCTTCTGAGCCTTCTGAGTAGCTCTATCTTGAGCTCTATCTATCTTAGATTGAGCCTCAACCTCCTTTGCCTTCTCCTTTGCAGCCTGAAGCTCCTTTGCCCTCTCAATCTTGGAAGGACTAAAGAACAACACTCCAAGGCCCTCCTGTGCTCGCAGCTCTTCAGTGAACGGCCTGCCATGCTTCTTCCTCCTCTTCTGCTGCTGGATGACCTCAAGGTAGCCTTGTTCACGCTCTCGCGCAAGTGTAAGCTCTGTTGCAAAGGCAAGGCATGCGTTGCTTAGTTTGTTCACAACCTTCTGTGTTTGGACGTCATTGCTAACTAGCTGTTCATTCACAATCCTCTTGATCTTACCAATAGCTGTTGGCGAGTCTAAACAGCTACTTGAGTGAGATGCAGAAGGTGTTGTAACAGGTAAGGCCTCGGTATCGTTCTTGAAGATCTGAAGCACTTCATCTGGATTAAACGGCTCCAAACCAGTCTTCAGCCATGCTGACTTGATGTTAGCCTCTGTGAACGCTCTCTGGTAGGCTCTGAAGAAGTTGGAGAAGAAGTCACGCTTCGCGAGCCTTGCAAGGCCTTGCGAAAGGCGAGTATGACGATCTAGCTCCTGGCTGTAGAAGGTAGCTAAAGGTCGAAACATGCTGACATCTAAGGGCTGCAATCGATGCGTAGCATGCGGAGGAAAGATAGCAATAAGGATCCTATTGCTTTTGCACCAATCAAGGAACTCAATAGTGCAGTGGGAGCCATGGCCATCAAATATCAGCAGCCTCCAGTTCCTCCTAGCTTTGGTAACTGTCTGAGCGTTGAATAGGCTCTGTAGCCAACTCAAACCAAGTTCGTTGCTGGTCCAGCCATTTGGAGAGCTTGCAAACCAGCACTGGTGTTCGCTTGGATCGTAATCTTGAAGCCAGATGTCCTGAAGATCACCACTTACGGCCTTGTAAACTAGCGCTGGCGGTAATGAGGTACCGTCTGCACAGATAGTAGCTAGAACTGTTATCCACTCTCTGCTACCATCTTGACCAGTGCCTAGTAGCTTCTGTTGCTTCATCATGGCCTTAGGGAAGATCCTCTGTACCTTTTGAAGGTGGCCAATGAGGAAGCCCTTTTCGTCCATGTTGTAGGTGTTGCAAGGCTGTATATCGTATGCTTGCATCTTCTGCTGTAGGATATCGAAGTACTGCTGAAAGGATGCCTTTGACTCGGCCTTGTGCCTCTCAAGGTCAAGGGTGTTGAGATAGCGTGTGTCAAGGGTAGCATGGTGCCTTCGTCTGAACTTCGCAGACCAGTTTTTCCCTGCCTCTTTACCACTGATGGTTGAGGCCCACATACGCACTATAGCCGGTGTAGGCGGTAAGCACCATTCGCAGAGCCTCCAGATCTCCTTGATTAGCTGTTGTTCCTCCTTAGGAGTCAGTAATTGTCGTCGTGTCGCATTGCTAGCTCTAGAGACACTTTGGCCATGATATCGCTTGCTGAGAGTGCTACGGTCAACACCAAAGGATCTAGCTGCGGCAGCTATTTGTGGTCTATCAGAGGAACGTAGGAACGCGACAGCATCATCAATAGGTGCCATGGTGTTGAATTATCGCGTGGTTGTTGTGTTCGTCGAGACGCGTCAAAAGCGTGCGTTGTGTGGGGACGTGCGAGATGGGGGACACCTTCTAGTCAATACTGCGCTGTGTTTCCCAGATACTCAGAACATTCAAGATCCCGATAGATCTCGTGCAACTTTTTCAACAGCGGCCGCAAGATGCTCTGACTAAGCGGAGCCTTACACGTGGGGCGAACACGCAAAGCCATCCGCTGACTGAGCGGACGATTCTCGGCTTCTTCAAAGCTGTGCCAGGGCATGCGTTTGGCGTCGATCTGTCCGTCTGATGCCAGAGCCCGAGCTACTTGACCCCGGAGAACATTTTCCTTGGACTCTTAGCACGGCCTTCCCGATGGGCTACTGCATCGTCACTTGGACGGCAGACAGAATGACTTTGGTGCTGTGTTTATTCGGATCCGAAAAGCCGTCGGAATCAAGCGATGCATCCTCGGACCCCAGTTCTTGGCCGCTGCCCCCACTTGCCAGGGTCATCCGCCAGCACCGTGATGGTTAACGAGCGAGTAGGCGTGTCGGCTGTGAACAGGATGTGGCGAGACCACTCCGAATGACTTACACAATCACGTCCGTTCATCAGTGTACGATGGACGGTGGGATGCGTTCGGCCGAGTTCAGGATGTGTCATACGTAAAAGGTAGATACAAATTTCGAGCCAGTAGATGACCGGGCTCACTCATACCTTCTTCGTCACTACGGCAGGAGCAGTCCTGCTTTCCTACGGTCCGAACGGACCCTCACGCAGGATGTCTTCAAAAGTTCGACATGTGGGTGCCAACGTCTAGCATATATGTGCACATCTCTGACTGATACCTGCCAACCTTCAGAGCTTTGATGCCCTCTGGGCACAGACCCGGCAAGTTGTTGGGTGTTTGCTTCAGGAAGACCCTAGCAGGAGTACTGTCATACATGGAGAAGTGGATGAGTTCGTCGGAATGATACAGACGTGGCAGCGGAGCAACTTCAGAGACGACGCAACCAGTCACTCACACACTCTGGCTTTCCAGCCACGGGGTACGGTTGCTGCCGTCTCTGTACTTGCCGCCGTTGCAGCTGGTGACCGCCGTGCAGAGGGGTGGACCTTTTGTGGAATAGGTGTGCAAGTCTTGTTGCCGTAGAGCTTCCGCACGCCCTCTGATAACACATCACCTGGCCAAGGCTTTCGTGGTCGATACACCGCCATCGCTACTCTTTTCACCAATCGAGATTCTTTCTCGTCGTGTCTTCGCTTCTTAGACCTCAAAATTGTCTCCACTCCCCAAAAGTCCTGCCATAGTGTCGATGGGCGAAGCGCCGTTCCGCTCCGCCCCTCCCAGACGTCTCCGAACGATGCTCCCGTCTGGTTGCTCTAGGCTCTATCGACCGTCTGCGTCTCGTGGTTGCGCTGTCTGGTCATGATGCGTATGTTGTCTTCGATCTCTTCAGATGATCGCAAGGGTGTTACTCAACCGCTCTGACGATCAGCGAATAGTCCAAGCGTACTACCGCTCTGCTTGTCGTTAAGACCGGTCGTGCAATCTTTCTTGTTCTTGACAGCGCATACTTGCACGAGAGTCGAGGTGGGAGAAAGATGTACGCTGGGAAGACAATGTCGTTTTGCATGTGCTCGTGCACGCTGCATTGGCCCCGCTTTCTTGACCCACGTTAGTTGAATCTCCCCAGGGCTTCTGCTCCTCTCCAGCTTCCTGCGGTGCGCCCCAAGACCACCCTGCGACCAGAAAAGTATCTGTGCTTCCAACTTTTTTGGAACCGCGAGACATAGAACCACAAAAGGCTTCAGTTTATTACAGCGATATGTCTTCGTCTACAGCTTGTTCGAACATAGCAGTAGACCACATGATCCAGCAGCTGTCATTGCGACACAACTTCCTGTGGGTAAACCTCTTCCTCATTATTATGGTGAAGTTTTCGACCATGTTGTTCAATACGCGAGACAGGATATTCGGGCACTCGAACCTGACGAGATCAATGTCACCAAGCGACTGGCTGAACCGTGCGGCGTTCCTGGAGGAACCTTGGTCTTATTGCAGCAGCCTGTAGAAACCCATGAGTTCTGCGGAGGAACAGCTGCTACTATCCACAGCTGCAAGACTCCACAAGAGCTACACAACATCTTTCACACTGTTTCTCATGTTACCGTGGCCATTGCTGACCTCGATATCCTCGACACACAGCCGTTCGTTCGACCTTCCGATGGTAAGAGACTTGACCCGTCACTCCGGAAACAATTGCAGCTTCATCTACTCAAGACTATCAGAGCGCGTAGTCCTGCAGTAGTCATGTGTGCACCTCGGTCGTTCGATGAGGCTGATCCCTTGGAGTGCTTCGCAAGACTTGGTGTGGGCAAAACGATGCCGGAGAGCCACAGTGCAGAACACGGGCAACCGTACAGAGTGAACGCTTTCCACCCATCCTACGCGCTTAACTTCTATCCGTTGGAGCCCGACTTCAGGTGATTGCTGCCCCTCGAAGCGATCCATGTCTGCAGACAACACAGCGGTGATTGGGTTGAGGAGGATTGGATGCACGAATTTAGAGAGCGCTGCAGAGTCACTTGCACCACGCTCTCCAGTACTTGACATCCTCCTCGCAAACTCTGTTGGACACTACTGACATGGTTACAGGTGAAAGAGCGCGAAAAAGTAACATCCCTGACGATCGTCTAGAAGCTGCCATCCATAGCATAAGAGAAGCCGTTATCTATATTACGGCATCTACCGACCTGGCTTTTCCAGAGAATTTGAAGGCGACCAACTCAAAAGAAATATATCACAAGTGTCTGCAGAGTGATGTAGGTCAAAAATATGACAAGCTCGCACTATCCTTATAGGAGGTAAGCCGCTTGCACACCGAGACTTCTGCGCACATCGAGGATCAACGACTGCGGATGAAACTGCAAAGAGAGTTGCGTGCCAAGCTAGAAGCGCAAGAGTAAGATACTCAGCTCAATTGCGCTTCGATTCCTGGGTCATTTCCTATGGTAATGAGAGTGGGCGGATGTGTTCTAAACACGAAGCCTTGGACGACAGGCAGATACTATGCGCGCTTCATTGACCACAACTTGATCGGTTCCCATTGCCCGTATCTCTATCACTGGCGTCAGACATTGACAGAGTGCGTGAGAGATATGAACAATGCTTGGACGTGTATTACACACTCAGCGATTGGAGGACTTCTTTCGAAGAACTCAAGGCAGATTCGCTTGACTGCGCAGTCAACATCGAACTACAACTTGAAAACTGCAGAGAAGAGTTACTCATCTAAGACCAACAATGGCTGGGCTTGTGCAGCTTCAAGTACGGTTATTTATGGTTCACACTATTTCTTGTCCGAAGTCTGTGGCCACCTAACTTAGTCAATATGGTTCGATTCGATATTCTACTATCCCGCTATACAGATCCAAGCGGGTTGTTGCTGTGAATAGAATCAAGGAGGAACGTCGTAGCTAGAAGCACAGCTGAAGACTCCTTCCTCTATACTGAGTGGAAACTGCTCGTTACGATTCCCGGAATTGAGGACGAGGAAGGGGAAAGTATCGAGGAAGTTACATCCGAGATTGAGAGTGATTGTATTATCGTAGCGGGTAGTGAAGCGGTTTCGAGATACAGGGTTTAGAATCTTGTCCGACTTCAGGGTCATTGACGTTAGGCAAGTAGACGGCCGGACCAATTTGTTGATCCGATGAATTCGGGGCAGCGACCCGGAATGCAGGAAGTGCTATCTAAGAGATATCTATTCGCTGCTCAAAGCCAGTGATCACTTCTTCAGGTTCTTCTCGAGATCGTCAAAGCGGTTGTTCACCACCTCTTCCGGATCTCCTTCATCGACAGGCATGTCGGCCTGCGACCAAACCTCATGCGAGTTCTTGTCCGCGAGAGTTTTGAGTGTTGGGTTGTCCGCGCCCTTATTGACCTGGAACTTGTAGCGCTTGAACCTTTTACCGTCTTTGACAATTGTGTCGGCGTTATCGAGGCGAACCCCAATCTTTTGGTCATTGTTCCCAGCCTGTGTAGGGGCCGCTCTAGTGCCAGGTGTGCCTTCGCCTCTAACAAGTTTCGCCACTCGAGATGGGCTCGCCAATACCCAAGTCTTGAGACCCTTGAGGGACTCCTTCAATGCTTGACTCATTGTCGCTACTTCCAATCAGAGGCATTCTAGTAAGAAGTTTTGATGGCCGGGAACACGTACATAGAGATCTATTCACGCTTCCATATCGTCAGTAAGATGTAATAAGATGATTGATATCTGGAACAATACACACTGACTTCGTGATGCACTTCTCGAAATTCTTTATCGATCGTTCTTGAAGCTTCGTCAAGAACGAGTAGTCATCTATATACGGTGACTCTGCTGTGATGGGCGCTATCAAAACGCATGTGTACGCGGGAACTGCAACGTACCCAACCGTTCTCCGATCACTATGCATCTGCAGGACAGTATGGAGGATAGGACGTGACCATCATCTAACGGCTTCCAGATAAAGCACATGTGGGCGAATGAGAAATGAAAGTGTTAGGCTACACGCTACATGCTCATCAAGTCACAGGGCGAGCGGCGTGTGTGCGGACGCCCAGCCCCGCATAATTGCACTGATTGGCCATTGGTCCCGCTTGGCTGCATACGTCACAAGCCGTCTCGTGTGGCAGCCGCCCTCGCGCCCCTAACACATACCTGTACTTGTACACGCGCAGTGAGACCCAATCAATACAGTCACCTAAGCACAGGGCCATGAATCGCTTGAACCGCCGCCTTCGAGCCAGGAAGATAGCAGCGGCAAAAGGGGCGCAATTATGTTCAGCACTTGAGTGGTTATCGCCTCATGCGACCGCATCTGGCTCGGCCACTCTAAGGAAAGTGCATAGTTCAACATCAACGCAATCCTCAAACAGCCCGAACCAGATGCAA
Organism: Rachicladosporium sp. CCFEE 5018; assembly: GCA_002077045.2. Lineage (NCBI taxonomy): Eukaryota > Fungi > Ascomycota > Dothideomycetes > Cladosporiales > Cladosporiaceae > Rachicladosporium > Rachicladosporium sp. CCFEE 5018. The sequence continues at coordinate 56,963 of KZ111200.1, forward strand.
AGTCCGTTTGTCAAAGCCTACTCAATGCGGATAATGGATACCAACATAGGAACAGATTTGTCATGCACTGCAGATATTTTCAACTTTACGAAAGGTCGTTTCGTGACTAACGAGCAACACGAGCTGGCGCAACGCCATCGCACATTCAACGTTCGTGAGCTCGCACAGCACGCAGCACGCTCCGTAAAGGCCGGTCGCTGCCTCAGCATCAGGAAGTACCCCGATGGCATGTACAACAGAGTACTGCTGCTCTCCATGGATAATGGAAAGGAAGTTGTTGCCAAAATACCAAATCCGAACTCCGGTCAGCCGCATCTCACCACTGCAAGCGAGGTTGCAACAATGAAATTCGTGAGTCTACCATCATGGTTGCACAGAGCATGGTCTGATATATGACAGGCTCGCGAAGTACTTCGCACACCACTGCCTGAAGTATATGCATGGAGCTCGCGGGCGCAGGAGACTCTCGTTGGTGCTGAGTTCATTTTGATGGAGAAAATGAATGGTGTGGAGCTCGAACACTTCTTGCCAGGGATGAAAATTCAAGACAGGCTAGAGGTCGTGAAAGCTATCGCTGAGTACCAGAAATCCTGGGCGTCTGTCTCGTTTGACAAGTTTGGAAGCCTCTACTTTGCCCAAGACGTTGATGGGCTCGCTTCGTCGCCATTGACTTATCTCGATCGTGAGGGCCGGAAAGTGAACGACTCAAGATTTGTCGTTGGACCCTCAACAGGACGCGAAATGTTCGATGATGGCAGAGCCGATATTCTGTTTGATCGGGGTCCATGTAAGTTTTGAGCCATTATCTGTACCGGACTTGAGTTGACCCGATTAGGGAAATCGTTGGAGGACTACCATGCCGCCATTGGGGGGAGAGAGATTGCATGTGTGCAACACATCTCACAACTCCCCTTATCTCCTGTGACTCTGCGTGGTCCTGGGCTTTATCAGCCAACACGTGAGAAGAAAACACACGCCCTCAGAACATATCTCAAGCTATTCACACACCTTCTGCCCGCCGATCGATGCTTGGGGTCACCCCATCTCTGGCACGGCGACCTTCACGCAGGCAATATCTTCGTCGATCCATCCAATCCCACTCAGATTGTAGGGCTGATCGATTGGCAATCCACCGAGTTATCTCCTTTATACTTTCAAGCTCGTCAGCCTCATTTTATAGACCACGAAGGGCCAACCATGCATGGTCTCGAACGCCCCACCTTGCCCTCTGGTTTCGCTCAGCTTGATGGCGGCGAAAAGAGGGCAGCGCAGGCCTTGTTCTATCAACAATCCCTCTGCGCATTATATAGGAGAATCATGCATCAAAAATGTCCAAAGGTTTTCGAATGTCTCGAGTTTCAGGGGACCTCAGCATTCGCACTTCTTCTTCTCGCGCGCAACATACTCATCGATGGAGAAGCATCGTACATGGCGCAAGCTTGCGAACTGGAAAGCATTTGGGACACCCTTCCTGGAGCTCAAGGCGCTGTCTACCCCCTTTCCTTCTCAGACGCAGATATCGAGGCAATCCAAGCGGACGTGGAAAGTGCAGCGATAGGCATGGATGCGATGCGGAGGATGCGCGAGAGCCTAGGAGACCTCTTCCCAGAACACGGGTACGTGTCGCCTGATCGACACCAGGAAGCAGTGGATGCTATATTCCGGACAAGGGCTCAGGTGCTATCTGATGTAGTCGAAAGCGAGTGTAATTATCAGTAGATGACGCGCGTGAATCGAGCGCGCTTGTTTGCAGATCTACTAGCCTGTTGTCACATTCTCAGGGTAAGCGTTGGGGTTGATTCAATTCGGAGTTGTGGATCACGATTCGAAGAATAACGTATATGAGAACGCAATACTAAGCGGGTTGACAGTGTTAGGCACATGCGTAGAGAAGAATGGACAGGTTCCCGCCATATTCCACACGCCCACTTTAGCCTGGACGATCACCACAATGCGAGTTATTATTATTCGACGACCTACTATAATACTGTGGGGCGTTGCGTCACGATTCCAAAATTCCGGCGCCGGATCGCAACATGCACTGCCTAAAAGCGTCGTGATTGAAATTCGGGGCTGCATGCATGAGTAACGTCTATTCAGAACGCATCGGATCGATCACTTTCCACTGCTTTCAACTCAGGTGAAAACTCTGAGAGTGTCAGCATTTTTCGAAGGAAGCACTCGGCCTTTACACGATATCAAACGCCATGCACTCGGTGAAGCGGCCCAAAGTTTGGCCCGGCAAGCATACTAACCCACAGCGGCGATGATCCCGGTCGTCAATCGCAACAAGGACAAGGGCTTGACTCTCATCCGGCTTCTTCGTGAAGATTAGTGCAATAAAGCACTCCTGCTCCGACGGAGTATCCGCCAATGTGTCAACTCTGAATTCTGCCCGTTCGAGGCCCGAGATTATCGTCGTTCCAACTGATCCCGGCGGCACAACACAGCTCGGAGCGCCTATTCTCAGACGAGACCCGGATTGGACATAATCAGGTTTATCCTGGCCTGTTGTCCCGCACGTGACGGAGAGAAGTTCAGAAACAAGTTCGAAACTGTCCTAGTCCGAGTCGACGTCATATAACGCGTCGAAGCGCAAGACTCCTCGAACAGACCCCCATGACTATGTCGGCGCGGCAAATTTGGAAGGTGGGAAATGCGTTGCCTCTCCCGACTCCACCTGCTTGCGTACCAACAGAGCGCCACTGGTAGGCTGACCTCCCAAGATCCAGCACAGTATGTCTTTGAGGCCCTTTTCAGAGAACGTAGAAGCAATCCCAGCAAGAGCTAGGAAGACGTCTGTGTCATCACTGAGATCAGCTTGAGAAAATGCCATGGTCAACTCCATCCAGTCGAAGATCACATAAAAGCGTTCAGCGCCCTCATCGGACAACACCTTGAAGATATTCTGCTGTATGTAATCAGGGTACAGGATGTTGACGGTACCACAAGCGCAGCGAGCATCATGTCGACATTCCCATATCAGGTCCTGGGCTGTGAAATGGAGTATGCGCCGGCTCAGGACGAGTTCCTGCGATAACCATTTCCCCGTTGCCAATGGGTATTGTGTGTTTAGATCTATATCCAGTTGTGATGAGGAGAAAGACTCATGCTGAAATGGCCAACTCTAGAGATCGATTGGAAGTAAGCCTGGTTGACCTCCATTTTCAAGGGCAGGTCAAACACCCGTTTCCTGGGTATCCAGCAACCGCCACGGCCATCTTGAGCGGACATGACGGGGAACTGTTAGTGCAGCACCTTTATAGATAGCCCGCATCCTTGGGACCTCCCTTGCTTTGTCCTGGTTATCGTCTTGGACGATGCAAAGAGAATCGATCCAGAGATACTTTTCTCCCAGACGTCTACCTATAGCGTCATGGAAAGTCTGTGATAAGGTGATAGTCTCGATACCGATCTCGTGTCTCTCGATATTTTCGTCGACAGTCTTGAGAGGTTCGTGTTCTCCAGGCCCCAAGCATGACTGTGCGCAACAAAGTCTGGTGGCGCGATAACATCACATTCCAAAAACTGGATGGTATGGGAGGAGCCTAGCGACTCTTGGCCGATAGATAGCAGTCTTGTCGAGCCCTCGGTTTATTTGCGCGCGTTACAAACGTCATGCTTTAGTCGACATGTAGCACACCAGCTTGCAATGAGATCGTATGCGTCCCTACTTTCTGGCTCGATACTACGATGCGTGAAAGTGTCTATTTCGTCTTGGATGAAGGGCCAAGGTACTCATTCGTCTAGCATGTGGCCGTCAGAAAATTGGACCCGTGTCAAGGATAACTCGGCAGTCCCACATACCCCCAGTTTTGCACAGCTCGAATTCGCCGATCCACATCCATTGTCGACTTCCATCTCTGAGAGTGATGAGTGACTCAACGATGAGACGGAAACCAACAGAACGTATGCAGAGTCAGGGCACATTATACGGTCCAGCACAATAATCGTGCAGTAGCAGAAGTACCTCGCAGACAAGTCGGCAGCCAGTACTGCACAGCCCTGGTCTTTTCCTCTGATGAGCTCGATCAAGCGAACCCTTTCCGCCCGGCGTGTGGAATGACTGGCATCATGATCACACAAGTGAAGCTTCTGACACGAGAGGAATTGGATATGCGTTGTAGGAATGGTCTGAGCTAGTGTAGTGGATGATTCTACTCTATATTGGAAAGCGTTTACTGAACGTCAGTCATACTTGCCAGGCAGTGAATGAATGAATGAATGAGTTTACACCGCCCGGCGCTTGCACTTAGAGGGCTCTATCTGTATTACATGATCACTGCCTCACTTTCATTTCAAATGAATGTAAGCCCATCCATTTGGTCTTCCTCCATTCTCCTCTCCTGCTCAGTTCTGCTTATGGTTTGCGGGAGCTTGTACTGTAGTTAGTTGGTACCCGTAGTCTTTGGAGTTACTTCTCCAAGTGTTCATCATCCTATCGTCGGCAAATGAAGCATTACCTGCTGTTGGCACGAGGGTATGCGTAGGTTAGGTAGGCGGGTGGTCAGTTTAGTCTTGCATGCCTTGCGTGTTTTGTGTACCTTGTGTGTCTTGAGTGCCTTGGGAAGTCATCTGCGTGTCGAGACGGCCTGTAGCTATCGCAAAATTAATGCTCATTTGGACTGCGTTCATGTCTGGTGACCAGTCCTTGTCGTTTTGTTCCGTCTTGCCCCCTAGGAGCTAGGACAAATTGCCCCGTCTTGTCTCTGCCAGTTGGCGTAGCTGCCGTCGCTGTATTTCTCATAGCTTGCATCGGAGTAAGAAGCGCTCCACCGTTTCTTTCTCTTGTCCGCGTGCGCATTGGTCTGTTGCCACTGCGTTGATTCTGTATATGTAGCTATTTAGTCGTGACATGCCGGTACGGAGCTGCGCTAGGATGCTTGCTTGTCTACGCTTCAGAGAGTTGCAAAGAAGACGGGTATGGGGTCCCGGTAGACCCGTGTCAATGCGGCGTAGATGTTGGCCAGTCTTGGTAAACATTCTGCGAGGTCTTGATCTCTTCTTCTGCTCGTTGATTACCGTCGACTTTGCTGACTTCAAGTGTAGGTTCCATATCTGGCCCTTTCCTGTAGCCTTCCGGGCTGCCGCCTTTGCCTTTGGACCAAGCTCAAACTCCTGACTAGACGGCGTCCACTGTAGGCTTACCACGTTCTTGCGTCCCCCTAGGTAGCTCAGTTCTTGGTGGATTTGCCAGATAGTCGCTTGACCAGACTGGTGTTTTGGTCTACTGATTGCTTGAAGTGCGCCTCGATCGCTCGAGAGGATATGGATCCTCCGTGTATGTGGTTTCGGTATAAGCCATAGCAGAGCTGCTGATATTGCTGCTAGACTGGCTACATATGGGTTTTGTTCAGCTCGTGGCCCAAGCGTAGTTGAGAGTGTCTTGTCCTTGCCATTGTATAGGGTCGCCTCTGTGTCATAGATAGCAACTCCCATTCCTACAATGTTGTTCCTTGCAGATGAGCTTACTGCAATGCGAATGCCAGTTGTCAACATGGCCATGCTCAATGCCTTAGCCGCGTCTGGTTCGATGCTAGCTGCTGTTCGGCGCTCCCAGGGTGCTAGTGTGTAGGGTTTGATGACTTCTAGTCTGTCCACTCTTGCTTTCTGACATAGGATTGACATCATCTGTAGTGGTGACACAAATCTCCTCACCTTTCTCTTCACCTTCAGTCTTGTCAGTGGATTGGACTGCGGCAGTGTGCGTATGTTGATCCAAAGCTTATCAGCCCTTGTACTATGTCGCTCATGGACTGTTTGTACACCTGCCTCTACCTCTGCTATAACCGTGCTCACAGTGCAAAAGCAGCGTATTATGGCCTGGGCTCCAATCCTCTGTACCCTGTTGAAAGCTGCCTTGGCTGTATTGCACGTATGCATCCACACACTTGATGCGTAGTCAACAGTTGGCGTAACTGTAGCCTCAAACAGCCTTCGAGCTATTTTTGGTGAGAGGCCGCGGAGTCGTTTTAGCGCCATAGCTGCTTTCAGGCCTCTTGTTGCCGCGCTTGCTACGTGCTGCTTATACCGGAGTGCGGAGTCCATCACTACACCTAGGACCTTGGTGCTATCAACGGGTTCCATTTGCTTTCCCTTGACTGTAATTGGCGTGTTTTCAATGCGGGCCGGGCTTCGCGTGAAGTGGATAAAGGCGGTCTTGTCTTCCTCAAAGGTAGCTCCACTTCGCCTCTCCCAGCTTATTGCCTCATCCACAACATCTTGAATACCTAGCCGGTTGGAAGTTGCTGACGTTCCTGTGACCCATGCAGTGTAGTCGTCCACAAATGCAATCGCTCCTCCATTCTTATCAAGCTGCCGCTGCACCAGATCCGCATTGAAGAAAAGGAACCGAATTGGCGATAATGGTGAACCTTGTAGTAGGCCTGCCTACTGCAAGGCGATCCTTACAGATCCTTGGCCGTTTACTGTTACTGTCGCAGAGCGATTTGTACAGAACGCCTTGATCCAGCTAACCAGCTTTGTAGGGATGCCTCTGGACCGGAGCCTCTCGGTAAGCCTCTCCTTACAAACTCCGTTATACGCTCCCTTAACATCAAAACTAACCATGCTAAGGACCTTCTTGCTTCGCCATGCCTGGTAGATGTGTTCCTGGAGGAGAATGAGCGCCTGTTCTGCCGACCGCTTCTTCCGTGCTCCGAAGTGGTTTGTTGGTAGGAGCCCATAGGTCTCGGCTACGTATGAGATTCTCTTAGCAACGGTTGCTTCCAGGATTTTCCCCAGGGTGCAAAGAAGGGAGATTGGTCGCCAGGCCTTGGCTATTGTGTAGTCGGCTTTGCCAGGCTTGTTCAATAGAATGATCTTTGCCGTCCTCCATTGCTCCGGTAGCTGGCCGGTCTCAATTGACGTCTGAAAGAGGTAGAGAACCCTCTTTCTCACTACCGGCCAGATCTGCTTCCATACCATTGCTGGCAGCCCGTCGTCGCCTGCTGCCTTCCATGGCTTGGCTGCAAACACACATCTCTCGACTTCCTCCATAGTGCGTTGGGGCATGTCTACTGGCTCCCTCTGAGGCCGTATTCCCTCATCCTCCATAGCCGGTGGTAGTGGTGGGAAGAAAGTAGCCAGAAGCTCGGTTGATTGCTCGGCCTTGTCCTGAGTAGTTGATCCATCTTGCCGGTGGAGGCATGGTATCGGACTAGATCCACTGCCGTGAACAGTGTCAAGGTACTTAGCTGCTTGCCAAATATCTGCGTCGTTGTCTGAAAACTCATGCCAGTGGGTTTGTTGCTGCTTCCGAATAGCATCATGGTACTCCTTTGCTGCCTCCTGCGCCTGCTTCTCCAGTTGACTGTTGCATAGGCCAGTCCGGCGCCTGCTTCTTGCTTCATTCCTCCAGTAGGTGTAACTCCGCCGAAGATGCGTTAGATTCTTTGTCCACCACCGCTTTGCGTACGGCGACGGCTTTGCATTTGGGACCAACTCCTCTACCGTATTTCCCACTGCCTTCATCAGTCGGTCAGTCTGCATCTGGATGTCGCCCGTAATCGGTACGTTTGATAGGGTAGTAGTAATCCGCTGCTGATTCGTTGCCATGGAGCGTTCTTGAAGAGAGGCCCTAGTTTGGACCGCGTGTTGCGGGATGTTTATGTCAAACTTTGTCTCGATCGCTCGATGGTCGGAGCCATGTTATGTTGCATGGACCTGGCATTGTGTGACTGCCGCTGCTACTTCTTCAGATGCTGGCACCAGCTCGATTGTAGAATCACGTCTTCCCCTTTGCCACGTCTTTGTTCCCCTTGGCAGCAGGCTACGTAGGGACATCTCGTTCACAAAGTCAATTAGCACATCTGCTTCTCCCTGTCTTGCCAGTGAGACGTTGTTGCCGCCCCAGAGGTAATCGTGCTGGTTGAAGTCTCCTACCAAAATCGTATCCATGCGTGTACCAATCCTACGTTGTGCCTTCCCAATAGCTCTCCGCAGGTAGTTCATAGTCTGAAGAAGCGCCTCTGGATTTGCGGGTTCAATATAGACTGAGGCAATAAATGCTGACCGATCCGGTAGGTGGACCAGCGCTGCAGTAAGGTCTGGCGATTGAATTTGGACTTGCTCGCTTACGAGATCCTTTCGAATCCATAGCATGCTTCGTATTGCCCATCCTTCATTACGCCGGGCCGTGGGTATCATCTTTGACCAGTATGTATGTCCAAGTGGTGCCGTGACGACTGTGTCTTCTCTTATAAAAGAGTGCGGTTCAGAGAGTGCTATAATGCTGAAGTCCTGGAGCTGCTTGTTATTCAGTACGCTTTGTTGTACTCCTTGTTGTTTCCTCACATTCAGTTGGAAGACTTGAAATGTACTATGCATGGACCGCAGGGTAGAGAGTCCGACAGTTTCTGCTGTATGATTCATGCGGCCTACCGCATGGGACGCACTTTAGTCCCTCTGCATTGCACTCGCTGTGGCGGTGGCCAGCCTCCGCGCATCTTGCGCATCGCTGCGGCTTGTTGCATGAGTATACCTCATTTCCAGTCTGCTGGCATCGGTAGCATTGATCTGGGCGGTTGCGTGGTTCGTAAGGTCGGGTGTATGCTGATTCTCCGGCGATATGAAATCACTGGCCTTGCAGTAGCTTGATCGCCTCGCTACCCTTTGAGACGTAGAATACCATTGACCCGTAGGCTTTGCCCGAGTCCTTCCGGCTGAGCCAGACAAGCTTTGAGATCTTCACCTCGTTCTCCTTGCTCAGAAACTCCATTGCTCCCGGACAGATGTCACCAGATGCAGTGAGAATCGCAGTGCGGTTAGCGTTGTCTACCTTGACCGGGGAGAGCTGGTCCCGCAGCATTCGGATTCCTGACTGGCTAGTCTTCTGCGCTGCCTCCTTGACTTTAGCAAGTTCCGTCTCAGTGCTGCAAGCTATTCGTATGCGCTCCGCGTTCTTTGCATCTTTTGTCATTGCAACGCATCGCCATTTCTCTTGTCCTTCGACTGCACGCATTTCCGTCTCAACTGCTTTTCGGATTGTGCCTGGGTTTACCTGGGCCTTCTCTGCTTCCTCCACGCGTGAGGTGTCTACTGTACAGTAGAACGTGCCCGTCATGACAGAGGGCGTGGAGTTCATGGAGATACTGCGTAGATTGCTTGGCTGGCTAGTTGGTGGAGTGCGCGTAACGTCGGCGTACGACATGGCTGGGCTGATTGTATTCTGTCCGGAGAGAAACTGCTCCTGTACCGCCGCAATTACCGTTGTCTGATTGTCACTGCCACAGTGTTTTTCATGTGTTGTAGTTCACTCTTTACGTTTCCAAGGTCACTCTTTACATTGCTAAGGTAGCTTGTCATGTTGGTAAGCTGTACTGCAATTGCCGATAGAGCGCCCTTGTCTGTTCAGCCTGCTGTTCTGCCTTTGCTGGTCGTTCTTCAGCCCTCACTGCACGCTCGTCTAGGGCAACTAGCGTCTTCATCACAGCTTTCCATATAGCCCCTGATCCGTCCTCAGGCTGATGTTGACTATCCTGCGTCGCGTTTTTCGCTCTTACGCTCGCCCTTTCCTTCAAAAATGTTGGTTTGCCTCGATGGAGCTGCCTGTAGTCCATCGCTACCTGGGTTGCTGACCTCTTTGATCGCGCAATGACCGGACTAGCCGGGTCATCTCCTCCTGTCTCCACTACGCCTGGCCCTAGGCGCGGGCTACTGCTTCGCGAAGGTCGCTGGTTGTCGCTCGCAAAGATTCCTGGTTCTCGTCTTGTGTGCATTGCATATAACGTGGACGCCACATAAGTTCTAGGTACATCTGTCTTTCAACCGCGCATACCTGATCATAACATTCGCGATGCCTTTCTCCTTTTTCCGTCTCAGTCGTGAGCTGAGAGATGGCATCTATTTCGAATGCCTTGTTCCACATGCTGCAGTCGGCATTAAAGCGATGCACACTGAGTCGCTGCTCCATCCCAAGCCTCTCGGAAGGTTTGGTAAGTTATCCTTTTATCGATTGCAATAGCGCCTGTTCTCACGCCGAATACTTCGGTTGCGGCTATGCCACGAGCAACCTCACTAGCTGATTACCATCTGCAAGAGCAATTGCAACGAGAGGAACAATGACACTGGATTTGCCTTCACCCATATTCATCTGCATTGGAGCATTTCTGCCCCATTGTGTGGATCGTGCGTGGATGCAGCAACTTGCTCCTACCACTTGCGAACTGTAACGCCGCTCTCGACTTCAAGCAGTAAACATTCCGGGTGCTTCATTGGGTTCCAGTTCGTATAACCCGAAATGCGCAACTTGGTGAAGTGCTCTTCATGGCGACGAGAATTCGCCTGCTTCACAAGTTGCTTGGCCCTCTGCTATGCAGCAAGAGCGACTCGCGGCACGCGTATGCGCTTTGCCTATAGGTAGTGGAGTCATAGTTGATAGTGGGTAGAACGCCATGGTGGCCAGCCATGTTGCCCGCCAAGGGAAAAGAAACACAAGACGTCGGCCCTCATACCCGTCCGTAAGGTATGTCCTGTTGCGAGACAGAGCTCCTGGAGTCCGACGCTCCCGGCGAGGAGTAGGGTCCTGAATCGGCAGACATGACGCTGCCTCTTCGTTGCTGTAGAGTGACGAAATCGGCAGCATGGACCATGCCCAAGGGAGGGACGTCCACAACCGATCTCAGTGGTGGAAGATTGACCACCGCCATGTTGCCGCGATGAAAACTTGTCGTGGGGGCGGCGTCTACCGGTGCAAACAGAGCAGCTCCGTTGGTAATCGCAACTTCACGGATTGCATGTAGGAGCGCGCCGACGTCGCCACCATGGTTGTTGGCGCGGATGTGGCGGTAGATCTCCTGGGCTTCAGCCTCGGGGCGTGACTGAATTATTGACATGAGAGTCCGATAATTGTCACGTTCGCGCTCCAGATCGTGGTTCTTGCGTCGCAGTGCTGACCAGCGGCTTTCGCCAGCTTCGACTTGGTACTGGCAGCTTGTGTTCAGCGCTTGACACCTTGTGCAGGATGGGCTGTGTGTTGTCAGTATCGAGACAGGAGTCTTGTGGGCGGATGTGCAGTTGCCCACCGTACACCGTCGCACTGTGGTGCTGTCAGGGAGTGAGATAATGTATTCTAGCAATGGCGATCAGACCTTCGATTTCCGCTTCCGACACGCGCTGCAAGCGCTTTCAATCAGTCGACGTTTCGGCATCGAGTCTCTCTTGTAAGGCGATGGCATCGCTTGACTCCCACCCGCACTTCCAGATCTCGCCTGTACGTTAGCCGCACTCGTCGCAGCAGACCTGTTCTGCGTAACGAAACTACCAACACGCTCGCGCCTGCGCGACGAGGACACGCAGCTCTTATGAACTATCGCAATCAACGATCGCATGCCTCAGATGAGGGCTGGGCCGTTCAGCACTGCCACGTCATCAGCGCAAGCGGCCGTGCAAGCGTGCACGCGTGATCACACTGGACCGGAATAGATGCACGAACGCTGCAGCCACAAACGGCGAGCGACAAGTGTGGAGAGAGCTTTTTACGCTAGTACAACCAAAGGACACAGTCTGAAGCAAGGGAACGGGGACGTAACGTTCGGACCCGAAACCGTCAGCTTGCTGACTACAAGATCTTCATGGAGAGAAGTCCGGTACCTCACGGACGGACCTTCGTCGTCTTGAGCGGACGGCGACAAGAGTGTAGTAAGTGCAAGATGGAGCTCTCAACACATGGCACGTGGCCAAGCTTGCGAAGGGTGTGTTTGGAGTGAGTGGGGAGAGGCAACGATCCTGAAGTGGGCAGAAACTTACTGCTCATGGAAAGGTAGCGCTGTGTCAGGCTCGGCCTGAACGCACGATATGATTGCCAACTAGTGTGGAGACTAGCAGACGCCACGCTGCCAAATTCGCCTTCGAGCCTCTCTACATGTCCCTGTATACACCCTGACGAATGGAGTGCCAGGCAGCGATTATGGATCGTGCAACGAACGGCATGACCGTCCGCTTCGAGTTTAAGGCGCGATCGTCGATCTGGCTCCGCAGTGACCTTCGCCCCATGGGTTCCGAGCAATATCGATGAGGCAGGAACACATGTTCGAGAGTCGAAACCCTGTGTACAACGACGGCGCCATTCGGATCCGACGCCGCCAGAATCACAACACGAAGCTACATGTCCCTCAGCAAGGAGTACAGCCCGCGAGGGAGTACTCATTCCCGATTGTACCACTTACTGACTTACCAAGTGATAGCGATAAGCTACCCAGTTCTATGCTGGAGTTGAAACGTAGGTCCGATACGACTTTGAATGGGCGCAGAGCCAGTGCGCCGACCCGGCAAACTCGTAAGATCGTCGATGTATGCTTCACACCCCGGCATGACTTCAGGTCCTCCTACCTTGGGAGACGCCGTGTCATCCTCGGCTTGATATTGAACGCAGCGATCTGCCGTTTGTCCAGCAAGATTCTCAACGTATCTGCCGAGTGAGCATCGGTCAAACAGGGTAGAGATCGCGCTGCATTGTGAGGATAGCCACGACAATACGTCGCTAATCGGTCACGATCTGACCCAGCCATACGCGATGTGTTCGGAGTCGTACTCCATGTGAATCCTGCCAACGCTTGGCGGCCTGCCAATTCGCTTGGCTCGTTAGTAACCACGGTCATCTAATTGGGTAGAACTGCGTGTCTGCAGTGGGACAGGCCCAAGTCGAGCCTCTTGTTACTTTACAACAGTACCTTGCATAGTAACAGTACAAGCCAACTGCGATCCAAACCGGGCAGGAGATGTAGATCATATGCTACTAATTAATCGTATCGCGCCAGCCTGAACAGCGTTTCGGACGGAATACCTACGCAAAACTGCAAAGGACTGCAATGCGTGACCTAGGGAATCTGCGTCATCCGCTGTCCTAGGCTTGACACACGATTCATACATATACCCTCGTGCCAGGGTACGAGTCTCGAGGGGAGGAGGCGAGAAGCCCCAGTCGGCAGGGCCTTGGAGGTCAGCGTTGTTTAGGAAGGTCGTGTTACAAATGCGTTGACTCGGGCGCGGTGATCACTCACACTGACATAGGCTTCATGCTACTGTATCGACGCATCACTGCCCTGCTACATGTTTCATAGGCGTAGATCTCCGCAGATCAGTAAATAGGCCTGAGCTCTCATCACAGCAATCACCCGCAACATGGCAAAACTCTACTATTTCGATCCATTTTCAATCCAGAAATCGCAGCCTGCTCGCTTCTTGCGCTTCACCTCTCACATCTACGGGTGCATCGCGAAAGAAACATGTGACTTGATTATAGAATGTACATCATCATGGTGTGGAAAGCAGCATCTAATCACAGCTTTGTCATTTCTAGGGTGCGTGATGCAGTCGAGCGCATTGGTCCCCCAATCGCTTCAGCCATACAGACGCGACAATCTCGACAACGTGCACGTTGTCCGGGCAGAAGTCCAGCAGAGACGGCGTTGTTGGCAAGAACTTTTACTGGATCACGCATCTGCCACCGTGTACGCGGTAACAAACCCAATTTGCTGTACTTGGTCAGTCGGGCATGGCACTTTCATTCTAGTGTGCCTGCATTACGAAAGCTGTGTCTGCTGTGAACAAGCATTTGGGGAACGGATAGAGTGTGGGGCAAAAAATCGGTCTTCTGGGCTGGTTGTAATGGCAAGATCTCTAAGCCCGCGCCCTGTTAGGTTTTGCATGCCAATTGCGCAGCTTCGTAAAGAGACTCTATTGTGTGACATCCCTTGACTGAACAAACACATCACTGCAGCGTCGACAAGACCGTAGACACAGTAACTACCGAAGTGGTCGTAACAGTGCTGGACGTCGCACTACTTACACCATACTTCGCAAGCAACGCCATCGTCGTCAGGTAGCCCGCAAGGTCGTCATGATTGCAGTACAGTGCAGTTGTCGTGGATGGACTGCACTGGAAAGTCGCTCCGCCGCAAGATACTCGCCCGCCAACGCCGGCAGACCGCGCAGCCGGATTGGTGTACGAGCAGCTGGAGTACTTTTGCGAGTGCACCGTGACAGTGCTGACAAAGGAAATGGTGCCAGCATAGTCGTACCAGGTGTTCGGCTTCGGTGTGCCGGGTCCGTGGACCGCGGAATTGCCAACTGAGCAAGGGTTGATGGCAGAGCTTGTCGTGATGGCAGGGTAGTAGTTGAGGTCATAATCGCTAACGATGACGAGTTTCGGGCTGCCTTGGTGCGGACGACTGCGGTGACTCTCATGTTCCCGATGAGTGTGCAGGATGGAACGACCGAGATTATAGTCACGGTTTAGAGGACGTATACTGTAATCACGCAGGGTGGCGCAATGGTCGGCAACGGGATCAGATCGTCGGGATCAGAAAATGTCTACCGTCGTTGCACCCTTTAGGCGAGTCGGAGTGAAGGGAACCGCCGTCGACATTGCCGCGATGGACACATTTCCGAATATACCGCCGCCATCCAGCTCCGGGATCGCCTGTTGTTCGTTCTCCGTGAAAGTAAAGATATTGGTGGCTGTCGGCAAGAGCATACATTGCGAGATCTCCGTCCATTCGCCACCAGATCCGGTAATTGCTGATAGCGCATCAGCGAATGTGACAGATGCTGCATTCAAGATGCGGAGCTTGTGCAAAAACGGAGTGATATACTTACTGGATAGCCTGCGCACAAGTCGTACCACAGGAGCTGAACGCGCTCGTCTCGCATTTGGGATCGGTAGGCTGTAGGGACGGGCTACCGTCCGGCGCTTCCGGATCCAGGCCGTCAATGCCTGCTTTCTACCAGTATTCGAAGATCAGCGTGCGCCGCAGAGGTCTTACCTGGCGGCCCACCGCAGAAGAGCCAGTATAGAGTACAGACACTGAGAAATGGGTTGCAGTGCGATCCACACCCGAGAGCGCGGTTACACGAAAGGACAGATGGTCCACGAGTGCGGTGAATACTGGTCCCTTCAGGGCCTATGGTTGATGTGACTGAAGGAGATGACGTGGGCGTTGTAAGTGGTGGTGGCACTGAGCTATCAGGCCATGGCGGCGGATGTAACCTCTGAGTCGCGGGGCTATGCGAGGAACTGTAGAATGTTCCAGGCTCCGTGATGATGAATGAAATTCGCGTAATGTTTGGGACTAGAGACAGCACCGTCGAGCTATTTGTGGCGGTAACGTCAAACCAGGACACCACCGAGGTTACCACAGGCGGGACAACGAATGTGGTCGTCAGAATACTGATCGCATACACCGTGCTCGTTGTAGCACGTTCAGAGATCACTTAAGTCAGAGTATCATAGTTCCCTATGGTCAATTGGGTGACAATGGGCGGAAAGGCAAAGGTCTTAGAATTCGCCAAGGTGAAGGGCGGCATAACATAAACACAGGGAGGATAGCGTTTGACAAGTTGCGATGTTTCTGGCTGACTCTAGAGGGCTGGGTCGATGGTAACATAGCCGGATCCACCACTCGGCCCTGCATCTGAGCGGGAGCCGGAACCAGAGCCAGCTCCTTGTGTATTGGTCGTCGTTGCTCCTGATGACGGCGATGCAGGCGATGGTGCGGCCGGCGCGCCAGAGGGCAGAGACGGCGTTACTAGTCCAGATCCATCGGGATAGACGTTGCTACGAGGTATAAGCGATAGTCCGCCAGAGAAGTGGAAATCTACTCACACCCGTGTCCAGGCTTTATTTGTGCTTGGATCGACAACTGCCAGCAGCGTTAGTATACAAAACACGGATATGTATCAAAGGATTTGGGGACGCTCACTAATGTAGTCAGCTCGTCTCAGCCCGTAGAGCGCACGAAACTCGATACACGATCCACGACACGATGCACCAGGTGAGACCACACCCTTCCATCTCATTGGAATGCGCTCCCCGAGCTCAGGACCTGTCCGCCGTTTGACCACATCGTGGTAGATCCGTTGAGCATGTTGACATTTGAGAGATCATCTCGTCCATCACCATCCACAACTGCCAGCCTTATGTGTGGCGGTCGTTAGTGGATCAGACCGCAAAGGCGCAAATTGTAGCAGACTCACTGGCGCGCTCCTTCCCTTCGGTATGCTTGATCATACCCTAGCTGACTTTGTTGTTCACTCCCTTGTTCAAATACCCCGAGATCACAGCATCAGTCTGCATACAAAGAAAGTCCGCTCGACCGTCCCCGTCGAGGTCGTTCCATCGACGCCTAGATCAGCCTGTGTCTGTGGATAACCCTTACCGGCCTTCACGGTGCTAACGTCCACCCGAGCAGGGTTGCGGATGTCTGAGCCTTGGGTGTTCTGCCAATAGACAAGTCCGCCATCCGGACCTAGGCAGCAAAGACCATCACGTCCGTCTCCTGTCATATCCGCAAATCTGACGTCAGCCCGGTTGCATGATCTAGAGAAAGTGGAATACATTTAAGCGCCGAAAGCACCGCGTCCTTGACGGAGAGCAGCTCCTGGGCCGTAATCGGAATTCGGAACAACGTCGACATAGTCCTCCACTCCATCGCCGTCAATGTCGGCCCAGAAAACCCCCTCTAGAAAAGGCTGTTGTTTATCACCGTCGACGGATTGGTGAATCCCGAAACCCGCCAACGTATTCACCCACATGCGCATAGGCGCCATCATCGCTTCCAGAGCCCGTTTGCGTCTTCGTCGGATTTATGGCCGTGCCTTGTCACATCGACTGGACCCGGTATTGACAGTGTTAGAAAGGCCAGCGACGCTCGTAGGTTCCGTGATCCAATTCTGGGAATTTGCGATGTGGATGCCCTCTGCGTGGTAGATCAGTCCGACCACCTCGAGATCGCTACTTAGGTCAAATTCGTTACTTATAATACCATGCTTCGGCCATTCTTTTGTACCCAGCCTCAGTAGGATGTGTTCTACATCAGAGTCAGCGAGTGGCAGTCATGACTTTCAAGGCCGCTTACCCATCAGACCCAATATCTGCCAACGATAAGTATGACGAGGAGAAGTCGACGTATGTGATCTTGCGTCCAGCTTGTTGCCGAGTCTTGACGACACCCGGAATCTGGCTATTTAACTGCGCTATCGCTGCCTGAGTCACGACGTTTCTATTAGGCAGCAGAGTAGACGCGATGATGGTTACCCCATCGTGTATGTTACGCTCTTGGTGCATGGCTGGCTTTAACGTTGCGATCCCGATTTCTGCTGCAAGTCCAGCATATCCGGCAGTGCGTGTCGCATCAACGTCGACGCAGGAAATGGTTGCTTGAGACTCTGATGGAGGTGCAGCATCAGTCGCGAAGACATCTTGTGCAGTGAGGTGAGTACCATCAGTATTATCGAGTACACCGAATGTGTTCCAGCCGGCTCTATCAGACCAAAGGATTGCAGGAGTTCCTGACGCACATAGCCCGGCGCTGTTGTTCATGGAGGTTACGTGGGATACTTGCGTCGCTTCAGAGGGCCGGGTGAGGTAGCCTGGTATGCCAGTGCCGCCTCCTGGAGGCACTCCAACAAAGAAGCTGTTGCCAGACAAAGTCGGCTTGGTGAGCGACTTTGCTTTGTTGCGGTTATATATAGCTGCTATGTCGCAGTATCGTTGCATACTTCTATGTATTCCCCGTCAGACACTTGCAGTCAGGGATCCGAGGGCACGCCTATAAGTTTCCTTAAACACTTGCCGCTGGAGAGCTCACTTCCACCTGTGCACACGTTCCCGTAAAATTTATGGACTAGCATGCACAGACGTGGCTAAGAGAAGCTAGGCAAAATCGTCGACTTCACCCCGAATCTGCCTTGCAGGATAAGGTACGCCAACGATATTCAAACTATCAAGCCACGTCAGAGATCGATCCGTTAGCCGAATATCGTCCGTGCGTACCTTGGCTTCGTCTACATCAACCTTGGTCAATCTTCCACTAGAGCGGCTCGGTGGTTTGGAGGATTGGACGTGGATGCAAGACATTTTGCGTCGGCATGGGAGTTGGATCTGCGGAGGGTATGCGAGATCCTGGCTGACGGAGAATAGCTTCGCTCAAGGTTGAATTAACATGATAGGAGACCGCGTGGAGACATGAATGCCATAGCTGCAGTGTTCATATCTGGCCTTGTCGCCATCACACCATCGAGCAGAAACGCAATGCCGAACGTTGCATTCAGAGTCAGAGCTAAAGATGTGTTTACCATTGTTTGTGGTGGCTAGACCTGCTGCGATATATGAAAGGGCCGGAGTAAGCACCTCAACGATACTAGGCTTAACAGTAGAGTTCGTCGTCCGATGTGAGCAATCGCGAGCTGACGCCGGGGCACACTGGGCATTCAGCTTGCCTGATCATGCTGGAACCGTTGCTATACAGCGAACAGCTATTGCGTGCGAAATGGCCTGATGTCAGCGCAGCGTGGTAGAGACATCTCAGCGCTGAAAGATGACCTTGCGCGCTACCCAACTTAGGCAGCGCGCAAGGTCACGCAGCGTGTAGTGCGACACTAAGCAGGTACTGCCTAAATTCCAAGACTAATCGATGCTTTGCGCAATATTCCACCTCCGAGGTGCAGGGTATACGCACGCGGCTACTAAGAGTGATGCCTAAGGCGATCGTTGTCGCCACGTACAAATTACGTCCTATAAAAGTAGACCATATCATATACGTGATTTAGGACATAGTAAGGGACTATATCCTACTAGCTAGACCTTCCTAGCTTGCTATAGGTTACTAGACCTAGGAGCGTACTTAGGCTATTAGAGAAGCTTAGGGCTGTGAGACAGTAGACATCGGATGTAACAGAGGACAGCTAGACTAGATATACCTAGACCACGAACAGAAAGAAGGCATAGATTGCGAAAGACAAGATCTCAGGTCTAGAGGGTAATAGTTACAGAGGTATCAAAGGATCCTGAGAAAATCTACAGGCTTAGCAGGTAGGCAAGGAAGGCGGTAAGGGCGATTTCAGCCCTCACTTAGGTCCTAGGAAGTTACGATCTAACATTGCCGATGTATAGTTAGCGCGGCGCATGCATGTACGACTGCTTAGTACTTAGTTAGGCTTAAATTAGTTGCTTAGTCGTTTAGTGATCAGGAAGCGGTAATTACTTCTTACCACGTCCGCCGTGAGCAATACAAGTCCTTGTGGAAGGAACGAGTATATGGTTACCAGTCTCTATAGTAAACAACACTCTGTGCAAAACGTTAGGTTGTTTGGCCGCGCGGGAGTCGAGGTGCCTCTCTCTATAGCTTTCGTGCCGACTGGGAACAATTTTTCACATCCCTGTGTAGTGACCCGCTTCCCAACCTAACCCGCTTCCTTCTTGTTCGATTCGCATTTTTTATCGTTTCATAGATGACGGGGCATTGTTCAGGAGCTCCGTCGAGTAACGGTCACACCACGTTACATTGCCTCTTTCGCTCACGTTGGGGCCTGTAAGGTCTTTGCAACCTACCATTCTAATGTGTGATATTGTCTGTGCATGGGTCCGCAGTACGGTACCGGAGTGGTGATAGGTGAAGAGGTTGTTGCTTTGAGCTCTAGCGTCCGTAGCTCGCATAGGCTAGTACAGAGACGGCAATCGCGCAGAATCCATCGCCAAACACGAAGAAAGTGGATGTTTCTGCGCTGTGTTCAACAAGGACGCTTCCAATGCAGCACACAGTTCTCAAACACAGCTGCCCTTTCCTCAGTCGGTTTCACACTGAGTACTTTCGTCGCGTTGATTCTCGAAGGACATGCGATGAGCTGGCAGTGCTCGTTGGCGTCGCGATGGACCTGCGCTTGCTGCGTCCAACCGAGACGGGATCTTGGAAGACAAGACCCGTGAATGCCTTCGAGAGGATGCTTGCGGTTCTCCCCTGCCAGTTCTTGCCTGCAATCCAGCCGCAGGATGCGATGTTGACTGGTTCGTTGAAGAACGAACTACGAAGCTGCTCTGAGCGTCACCTAAGGATGTGACTCTTCCTGCCTGCCGGCTCTGTGGAGATGCAGATCTTTCACTGTATCGCAGGACTTGCCGTACCCTGCGGTGTTGCACAGGTCAGTTCAGTTGACAGGGCGGCCGAATGCCAAGGGTAGACGACTTACGGCACCCCCGAGCCATACCACTCCTCCAGCCTCTCAAGAGGGGATGGAAACCGTAGCTCGGGCTCGTTGCTCAGCTTCGCACGAGCTAGTAATGAGCGAAGAAATCGCAAACATGGTCCGGAGAACTCGGGCTTGTTTAGCTCTCTGCTAAGCAACTCGATACCAGCTGGCCGCGTGGCGACCGCAAAAATTGGGATGAGCTTCTTCATCGGAATTCGCACTGTCACACCGTGGTTAGTTTGTACATCTGCTAGACAGAGAACGTGAGAAGGATTGGGGGATGTACGCATGTAGGAACAGGGCTAAGAGCATGTGGAGGCCATGCCATGCCAAGTCGAGGCGGTCAAGAATGCAGTGCACGCAATGGTATACATCGCGCAACTCGTCGAGGTACGTGATCTCCTTCTCCTCGGCAATCTTCTGCCTCAACGCTTCGTACTATCGCCCTTGTCAGCGCGGTACTTGTGCGTGGACTTTGCATGGATTTGGTTAAGAGACGTACCCCCGGCCGATTTGTGGCTCGCAAGACGATCATGCACGAGTATATCTCGAAATCGCAGAGGTTGACCACATCTCTGCACCCTTTCCTCTGCTGATATATTGTCGTTGATACAGCGATCGGATCACTGTGTCCTGGGTGGATGTCTTTTCTCTTCAAGAGGCAACGCACTAGGTTCACCTCTTCCTCCATTCTGTACTCCTGCGTGAAGCGCTTCAGACGGTCTTTGATCGCATCTGCTCGTAACTCTAGCCTTGAGACTGTCGCTTCACTGAGTGTTTTCAGCTTGGCAGATTTTGCAAGACTTATCCCGCATGGCTCGAAGTCAGGAAACTCGTGACGGAACACCAGATCGATGTCGAACCCAAACTCTCTGTAGCTTTCTCGCGTCATTTGCACGCGCCTTGTGAGAGGGTCTTGGACGACCCCGTTTTCACTTGAGGACAAGGAACTGCCCTCTTCACGCTCTTCGGCCATTGAGGTTCTTTCGGATAGTTGTTGGGTACACTTCGGCGATCCCGCCCTCTTCCTCCTTCGTCTCAGATTTGGTGCTGCCTCCGGACCTTGTTGGGTAGACTGAGCGAGTCCTGTTGCCTTCTGCCTCGGGACAATGTAAGCTTCCAGAGAGGTCGTTTCGTCAGTCGACGCCGTTTTTGACTGAAATGGAAGCATAACGCAGTCGGAGACCCGAGTAGTACCAGAGCATGTACGGTGACGTTCAGGTGCCGGAGTTTGACTCGTGCGATCTCTTTCCGTCGTTGCACGGCAACCCTCTTTAGCTGCAGCACCAGGTAGCGCATCCCCATCGGCTTCAGCATCGCTTTCAGTTTCTTCGCCGGCTTCAATGTTGTTTCGGCTGTATTCTTCACGTCCAGCGGCAGCATGATGCATATGATCAGGCTGCTTAGCCTGTTCATTGCGTTCAGCTCGATCATCTTCTTCAATTTCATCGACGCTTTGAACGTTTTCTTCAGCTTCGCCTGCCCTGTTCGCGTTCGTTTCGACGTGATCGACCTCTTCTACCGAGCCTCCAGGTCTCGGTTCGTCACTCGGGCAACACGTGCCATCCGTCCCACTCCAGGTCCCCTGTTGATTAGGGCTTGAAGTCTGTGGGCGTTCAATAGAATTTGCCACAGCCTCCTCAATGTTCGCTTCTGAGCTCTGGGACGGAACATCCTCGATCTCTGAGGATGCATCGTCGTCATACGAAGCCAGTTGCGATGCTGCTAACACGGCGTGAGGTCCTCGTTTGGAACGTTCTACACCGTCTTCTCTTACTGAAGGTGAGCCGTGCAAAGGACCCGACAGCAAGAGGCTGATGCCGCTTTGGCTAGGGCTCGATTGCTCACGTAGTAGTGGCGACCTTTGATTGACCTCACTTTCCGCTTGCTCCGTCGAGCCAAGCGGAACCGCGTTTGTGGGTGACACTGCTCGTGGGCCGTCTAAGGCTGGGCCTGTGATCCAGCGTCCTAGAGACTCGGCTGTGATCGGAAGCCTGGCAGAGGTCACGGCGTCCTTGTGCTTGCCAATCCGGGTTTGCAGGCGTCGGTCCAACAGAGCAGTGCATGGAGAAACCATCGGTTCTGGTTCGACTGGCTCCCGGGTATTCATGTTTATTCCCGCGTACGCAACTGCGCGGAGAGATCGACGCAGCCTCTTCGCTGGGTGGTCAGTGGACGCCAGCTCGTCAGGTGACATACGTTTTCGCTTGCGCGATCTCTTCACAGTGGTGTCGCTTGGCGTGATGAGCTGTGTCGGTGGAGATGGGCTGGCAAAGCGTTGCGCGAGAGCTTCTTGTTCGTCAGGGACAAGAAGCTGCCTTTTCGACGGACGCTCGATACATGCACATGCGCCGGTCAAGACCCTTTTTCTCTTGAGCGATCCCTGTGGGACTGAACCTCTCGACGGGGTGGGCTGGCGCTGTGGGGTTTCATCTTCCGAAGCATGAGGGTGACGAGGGGTATTAGAAACCTCTGAAGCCACGAAACGCTGCCCCGTGTCGCCTCGTTCGACAGAGGCCTCGATGCTGAAGTGCGCATTTGCGTGGCCTGACGCAGAGTCATAAACAGCCCCACTCGGACTCGTTAGGTTGATCGCGTCAACACTGAAATGCCGCAAGACCGCATAGCCCGTGCTGGCTGCATCTGTCTGAACAGGCGTCGGAGTCGCTGGATCGCTGAAGTAATCGGGGTATGTGCGGATCGGGTTGACATCGTGACTAGAGCTCGGTGTATAAAATTGCTCTTGGGAAAGGGTTAACGCTCCAATGCTGGAGACACCACTATGGGATCTCTCAAAGAAGTTACCGGCTTCTCTGGGCATGTCCGGACTTTCCTGTGACACTTGCCGCTGAAGCTCAAGCAGCCGAATCTTCTCCTCTAGGCCTCGAATTGTTCTTGCGTCCTCATCAAGCTTGATCCTTGCTTCAGCTAAGTCTCTCTTGAGACAGTCGTTCTCGGTCCGTAGCACCTGATTCTCCGCATGCGGTGTGTTATGTGCAGTATCCGAATCCTGGAACTCTCCGTGGCCAATATTCCCGGTTTCCGAAGTTTGTGTCTCGAGTGTCTGAAAAGCACCAAGGCCGTCAGTATTTGACCTGCGTAGCATTGGATGTATTCGCTTTCTCTGACCTCCTTCAGCTCTCGAGACAGGTTAGCACTTGCTCGATCCTCCCGTTGAGGTGTACGTCGAGCGCTGTTGGAGACATCTCTCGTGGTATGCTCATACTGCTTGAACTCGGTTGTCAACAAGGTCACCCTCCATCGACGTTCATACGCTGTATGCGCCTACACTTTCATGCACTGCCGGCTCTCTACCCGGAGGAGGGGTAATGTCTGTGTTCACCTCACCGTCCTAGGAATGAGTAAGTCTGCCTGCACCATGCTCACTTGCCCACCTCTAATCGTTCGCTGCGGACTCTCCATCTATGCGTCGATCCGGGATTCGTGGGCGCAACATCGCGCGATCCTACTTCCTCGTCAGTAAAGCACATGACGGTGAAGGGTCCTACAACTTACAAGCTGCTCGAGCCGGACGTTGCTTACCGGCCGATCTTCATACTGCGACGCATTAGCCCTTCAGTTCTCGGCGGAGTTTGGCCTGCGCTAGAGACCGGCTCACATCAATGCCTGACGATGTGAAGCGTTCAGCATATAGCGCAATTGTAGCTTTGCATGCATCTCGTTGTTCGTACAAAAGTGATTGGCTGCTGGTCTCTGCGTGTTCGCTCATCGTCACTAGTGTCAGAACACCTTGGCTTTTGGCCGACACGTCGACGAATTTGTTTGGAAAGTAAAAGATACGGAGTGCAAGTTATGATAGTTTGTGAACTTGATGTAGCGAAGTTGCCAACATCTGATGCAAGGTGTATCTATATGACTACAGTCTCCAAACGCAAAGGACTGCTGAGATACGCATGACAAGTTACAACTAAGCGCCGTGGAGCTGAATGAGCATGTTGCAAGATCGAGTGATTAAACGTGTACAAGAATTTTCATTGGTGAGCGACTTAGCCGCCCATAGCTTTGGCATGGCAACCGCTAAGTATAGCATCAGTATGTACCGTGCCTCCAGCCGGGCATGCCACTAGGATATATGCAAGTTCGAAACTGAATGGCAGTTCTCGCTCAGATCGTCTCAAGACAAAGCCAAGGGTTCAGCTGCAACAAGCCCAACGAGACTCGCGAGACGCCACTCGTTGCCAATGGTTCTACCCGTACGATTTGTCCGAGAGATGGAACTAGAGTTTGTATGAGGATGCTGGGACGGTCATAGCTGCAGCGTTACTCCGTTTCAGCATAGTAGAGTGCTCTATGTACACAGCTATTGGTGTGCTCGGGACTTTCAAAGCTTGAATTCATGAGACTTCAATGAAACATCAATGAAATGGGCGTGCCTTTCAGACAACGGAGACTGCACGTCAAACTCTCATTGCCAGAGAACGGAGACTGAAACACTACGCTGTAGCACAACCATTCCAGCCAGTATCACCCATAAGATCATCGGAATCGAAGACTGCCTCCCTCACTTCTGATGTCAAGCGGAGTGTCCGTTAAAGTTGAGCGGGGCCTAAGTGCAAGATGTGGCCGCGTGCTATCTCTTAGTTGGCGAAAAATCGACTCGCTACCTCAATATCTTTGTCGCCGTTCCCAAAGTCCCATCCTACTATGCCGTATCCTGTCGAGCAGCAAGTGACTCTCCGCTCGTCGAGTTGAACATTGAAGATGCCTGATTTGCGGACCTCATCCCCATCTGACGGAGTCGTGCCCATCGCGGCCCCAGTACTGGACCCCGAGACGCTGCTCGCCACTCCGGAAATAATATCTGGCCTCCTTCCGTCTATAATTTCCACTTCTCGGCGACGACGCCGATGCTGGTGCGGCTGTCCTTGTTGTTGTTGTTGTTCTTGGACGGAACACACTTCTAAGCCTTGGGCGTGTATTGATGTACCACTCAGGATCTCGAAGTTGTTGCACAGTCTAAGGTATCGCAGCGGTGACCATGTCTTGACTCGATCTTCCTTCCAGATTGTCACTTGTCCTTCAAGGGATCCCGAAACGAGAGCGACGCAATGCCCGTCCTCGAGTTTGGCATAGGCTGTATCTAGAGTTTGACTTGTCTTGCAGAGTGTGGCAGTGGTCTCGCCAGAGACATGATCAATGATATGAATAGGGTGTGGAGCGCCTCTGGTCAGTTTCTGTCCGTCGACGTGGACACTGGCGACAAGTTCGGGGTTGCTGAAGGTCCGAAGGCATTCTCCAGTACCGACGCTCCAGATCTTCACACAAAGATCGCCGGAGCTGGATATTACCTTGTCTTCCTGGACATGAACCGCCGTGACACCGCCCACGTGACCCTTCAAAGTGGACGCTTGAACGAACGTGCCGTAAAAACTCAAGTCAGCCGAAGAGTCAACTGTTCGTACAGACCAGGTTTGCTTCCAGATTTTCACGTGGTTGTCCATTGAACCAGTAGCAAGGACACCGTCAAAGAGGTGCAGGCTGACAACAGCACTATCGTGGGCGCGTGGTATTGCCTGGAGCAGCTCCCCTGTGGAGAATCTCCATACGAACACTTCTGCAGAGCTGCTCCCAGAAACGATGATGTCCTTTCCGCCGTCGAAATGCAGTGCGTACACGCGTCCACGGTGACCTCGCAGTGGCCTTCCGTTGAGACGCTGGCTGTCCAGATCCCACCTGCGGACTGTACCGTCAGCACCACCGCTCACCAATTGTCGGCCACACTGCTGGATAGCATACACAGCCCCGGTGTGGCCCTCTGCTGCATGGTCCGGGTGTGGAAGCTGGAATTGGAAGAAGCGGCCAGCGTTCCAGTTGTCCTTGAGACGTGTTTTTTGGCGGAAAAGGAAGTGCCAGGTGACGTCTTGATGCTGCGAGACTACGTCAAGCACGACCTTCCGCGACCTTTGTGCGTACAAGGGATGATCGGGCATCCTGCTGGCGGGCGTGTCTATTACTCTCCACCCTTCTCGCAGATACAACGCCTTCCAGAGACATGGTGAGAGGCACAGTGCTCGCCACCGCTGTGATACGGCGGAGGCTTTGACCAAGGAGGCGACTTCAAGGTAGCTCAGGATATCGAAGACAAGCTCAAGCGGCAGAACATGGATTGGGTCTGGCAGTCCTTGTTGTGGACGAGCGACAAACGTTCGGTCCTGCACAGAATATTTTAGCTGGAGACCCCTTCCTTCCACTATGCGAACTTTGAACTCACACTTTGCTCGGCTACGGTAGACATCGCAGTGCCGAGCTTATTGTACACAAAGTCGGGTCTAGTAGTGCGACTTTGCAGGAAGTTGATTCGGCTTTCAAGCAGACGTTGAAGCATTCGCACTGGTCCAATATCCCAGGTTTGACGAAGCGAAGTAACTCAGGTAAGCTGGATAGCTTCTCTCGATCTTCAAGTATTCGCGCGAGAAAGCTAGAGGGCCGTGCACTACAAAGGATCCTACGCAAGCAACAACAACAATAACAACAACAGAGGCGGTAGTAAACAAACAACCGAGTCAGACCCCAAGCTATGAGCACGGCATGGCTTGGGTGATATCTCGGCATGTCACAATGCTCGCAAAGGGCCATATACTTTCTAGTTCTACCTGCTTTGATAGAGAGCTGCAGCTTGTAGGCACTGATGTCGCTTCTACGTTATCCCGCGGTGCAATATTAGTATCATCATCGCTTTCCGGGAAAGGGAAAGGGTGAGAACGCCCATGACAGCACGATTGATGGTGCATCGACCCGAGCGTCTAATGACAGCTTAACGGTGGAATCAGCAGCATCCTTTACCAGAAGGTCATATCGACGAGAGCAGGGTGCTTCGCAAAAGCAGCCGGCCCAGACCGTGTCGCGTAACGGTGGTGGGAAGCCTTTACGTTGACGTTCACTGTCATTATCGAATGGCGGGCTTTGCTGAACGATGCAACATATGTGTACTACGTCTAAAGAACGCAAGCGGAGGAATAGGCTAGCGTAAGGTGCATTTCCAGAACGACTGACGGAGTACATCAAGGTGTTAAGAGCGAGGATTAGGTGGGTCCGGAGACGCCGGCCAAACTTTAGCAATCTAGGGAAGAAGCTTACGATCGATCACTTCACAGCATGTTTCTTTTCCGAGGGCTTCTCACCCTGCTTCGAAAATCCCATGTACCCAAGGGCGGACCATATGACTTCGCCATTCAGTACCTTGAGCGTCACGCAGAAAACGTTTTGTTCTCATAGGTACCTTCTCAACCCAAAGTTGTATACTTTGAGCTTCCATGCGCAGCCTCGCCAAAGCGAGGGCATTGACAACGGACCTAGCCCCCACCCGCATGTAGCGCCAAGACAGATGTGGATGAGAGCCACCCTGCGCTTGCAGTCCGGTTCGGCGAGTCATGTGTACGATCATGCTCGCAAGCCATAGTTCTAAGCCCTAGGTTCTACGATCGAAGCTACTGCTGTAAGCGCCATAGAGCGTACTACGACCACGACTTGGTTGGCTACCCAGCAGCTAAGCTGTGATAATTTCTGGTTGAAAGCCCAGCTCGAATACCCATTGACAGTCAATATGGGAGGATGATGTCTTCGTTGATAGAAATGCTGCCTCTGATCCACTGCGCGAGAGTAATCTCCCGACCTATGAACTGTCAACGAATACAGATAAGCTTCGGCGACGCGCCCATGCAGCCAGTGCATGCGAACGCCAAGAGGCGGAGACGGTGGTCTCTGGTACAGGGATAATTGTAGACTAGAGAAAGGCCCGCCGGCTTGACCATGCGCTTACAGCTTAAGTCAAACGAAGCACACGCAGAGCATTTCCGTGTTCACTACTCGCACTCGATCGAGCACGTCGCTATCGGCTCCTCGGTGCGACTGGAGGAGTTCACCCATGGAATCTTACCCGACGAAGCTCACTTCCACCGTCAGAGTGTTACCGACCTACTGGATCAGACATCTCAACTTCTCTGGCGCGTAACTAGATTAATTCGTACGATCGTACATCCTTGAGCTTCAACGAACCGACTATTATCTCTGCGAAACCGATGCATAAGACGCCTAATATACCGTGCGCAGCATGTGGAAGCTAGGCAGCCAACACTGAGCTTCAATTCCTTATCGACCTCAAAAGGATAATTACTAGCATGTGAAAGGCGAGAGGATGCATATGCCGTCGCAGGCTAATCTGCGGAGGTTCTACGTTGGCACAATACTAGATGGGGAGTTTGTGCGGAAGACATACCCGGATGGCGGCTTGAAGTTGATGTATCTGATCTTCGACTGCCTGTGCATGGACGAGAAGAGCACCATGGACCGCACCCTCGACATCCGCATAGAGAGGTGCGAGAGCTGCATCTAAAGAATATGGAAGGAGCTCAGAGGGCAGTTCCTAGCAGATGGCGCACAACTAGCCTTTCACCTCATACAGAGGAAGATGCAGCTGCCGCGTGCTATCAACTTTATGTTCGATGAAATTTTGCCAAAGCTTCCACATGGCAATGGTGGGCTCATCTCCGCTTACAAGATTACGCCATACGTTTCTCGCACGGATCAGCATATTCTGAGGTGGAAGCCGCCGTACGAGAAGACCATCGACTTCCGCCTACGAATCGTTACGTTTCCCATGACCGATGACAGTGATGGAGAGCACGATGGCTGGATTTCTAAGCACGAGATCGAGTTACTGGCTCATCACGGCGACAAGGACCAGTGACAGTATGAGGGCCTGTGCCTTACCGACCAATAATGCAAGCAACGAAGGCGATGAATGAGATGTTCGATCACATAATCGTGGAGTACTGGCTGGACACCAACCTAAAGAAGTGGCGCCCGAAGCTCGACAACGGCGAGCCTCGTTCCATGATGACAAGAAGGACGCAAATCGCACCAGCACCGTGAAGAGCGTTATGGAAAGTATGGAGGCCGGCGTGACAGAGCAAGACTCGATCGCGCAGCAAGAGAATATTCGCGAAGCATGGAAGTGGCGCGAAGTTGGGGCAAAGAGAGCATGGGACCACGAAAGGCAGAAGCTGCATGAGGCCCAGCAGGCAGAGAACCACGTCGAGCAGAGACAGCCCGACAAAGAGCTGCTGAAGCCGTGGGTAGGGGAATGATGGTCCATGTTACGCCCATTGAGCTATTGTCGACACGTATTCCTAGCGAGGCGTTAGTGAGATTAGATAGCCTCAGGCTACTCATTGCATTTCACCGACCGGTACTGTGGTATAGGCAATGAACCGCCATAGATCCATGTTCAGTGCCTCTCTTCACCGGTTCTCCCGTGCTTCGGCCCCGCTGACGGACTTTTTATAAAGTCCTGAATGCTTCATACAGCCATTAGCCGATCGTGACACTTCTCCACGAGCATTAATGCTAGTGAGTAACATCATCGATTTAAATTTCCCTTTTGGATACTGGAGCGTCCATACGGCCTGTGGTACCGGATATGATCCAGTAATACTTACGAAGAACGGTTTCAAAGCTTAGGTTTTGGAGGTCTGCGAGCAAGCGGTGCGGGTTGCCAAAGATTACGCTCGGAATGCTAGGACCAATTCTACAGGTACGGACGTCCAATAAATCTAGTAATGTGATCACTGGTGAGGTGGAATTCACTCGTGGCGATTTCTTTTCCGCACGGTTGCGAGTCCTCCCTCCCCTTCGAAAATACGAGATTGAACTTAGTTTACGACTACACGGTAAGCGAATGGTTGCTTTGAAATGGCCGATCGACCTGGCTCATCATTAAGCAATACACCTCCTATACATTCTACTCCCGAAGAGCAGTGAAGCTTGGGCAGAACGCACGGCGGAATGGGTGAAGTTGGGCAGGCTCTGCCTCTGTCGAGGATGCCCGCCGCTATGGAAAGACGCAGCTGCCTGGGTCGCCATGAAAGCTTAATACTAGGATCTGTTAGTGGAGGGTGATGACGATCTAGTAGATGGAAGGTGGTGAAGGTAGCGTTGGGAAGAGGACAGGGTTTCGAGAGAGTACAATAACTCAAGCCTGCTGTGTCATATAAGCAAGGCAGACCGATTGACATGCTAAGCGTTTGGGGACGCAGAGAAAAAGATAAATCCACTTGCTGTAGCGGAACCTGAGGGCAACAATGGAGGGATATCTATGCCATCCGAGGAAAAAAGTTCCAGTCGTCACAGGAAGCTATTTAAAGTCTATGTCCTGCAGTCTTGAGCATAGTCCAGTTACGCGGTGAACGTGTCTCGGCTGAACACATTCTCGACTTCTGATTTGGTCGGCAGCCAAGTCGACCGGTCCGTGCCATTCGCGATGCATAGCCAATGGGAGGACTGTGCCGTATTATTGTTAGAACACACACCCCTAGACCCGCCAAATGCAAGTTCAGCGCAGCGTTTATAGCTGAACTATCTTGCAGCGTGCCGAGCCCGGTCGTAGCAGGGTCGCGGAACCGGGTGCAGCCCTGCTCTATGTGTTTGCTAAAGCCCGAGCCCACTGCAACCCGGTCTGGGATAGTCTCTATCCCGGAAGGCATTCAGGACACTGCAAGTATCGTAGAAGCTGAAGGAGGGCGTCTGGTCGAGAAGCTGAGGCGGGCAAGACGGCGGCACACATATGTGCAGAGCCCTCATCACTTATGCAGTGGCCCAATTTGAACAGTTCTAACCATGGAGGGTTGTGTGCAGCCTTCCGGCTCCATAGGTTTTCCTCGCCAAAGCCGATGAGGCAACTTTAGCGCTGGACCATTTCATCAGTGGGCAGTATGCAGCTTCGCTTCCGGGCCACAGATCTGCTCAATTCGGCGACGAACAATTCGAAGGATGTTGGAACAAGGCGCCGATTTTGGGACATATTTCTGTGCTTACAGTATGATTTCCTGCAGCAGTACTGGCCGACAAACTCTCGGCACTGAAAGCTTCTATGGCGTTAGACTCGGCCCTTTTGGAGATCTGGAGGCACAGCGTCAAGGACAACCACGGCCGCGGTCGGTTCAATGCCTCGACGCCCCTTCCAATGCTGCATCAGACCGCCGTTGCGGAAATGACTGGTGCTCATTGCACGTGACCATATTTCGAACGTATCGCTGCAGAAAACCGTATTCGAGATGTGACAGAGTAGCCTTCCAGCTTCTCATTCAGCCAGTTGGGTGGTCAGCTCCATGGACAAGAGCAAAATGCTGCCTTAGATGGCCCTTACGGCAGAACATGCGAGCAGAGAGCTGTCTTCTGTGCGCGTTCAGTGTAATGGTAGGTTTCAGGATGCGAGTCCGATGGACTCGGAACGTTGCAGAAGGCATAACTTGGGCCATGCGATCCGTCGGGATTATCGTGGCCCAGAGGAAGCATAAACTCATTGCTCGAGGGACAGATGCTGGGTTATCTCATGCCACGTCCAGTGGTATTTCGTCTGAAGCGGTCGAGCTGTAGAGTATTGGATTATTGGAACAACATCATCAGGGGGCTCTGGTGTATTCTAGAGGCACCTTTGAGCGAAGCTTGTCAAGATAACGGGTCGGAGATCGCGTAACTTGAAACCCTGAACGTGTCAATCACGTAGTCTGCGCTCTAGCGCTCGGAACCATACTCGAAATATAGCGGGCATAGAGGCATTCGCGATGTGAATATCTTTCCCCAACCCACGGATCGCCATCGCACCTACATCACAGTTTGTCGCTGAAGATGAAAAATCGACTCCCAGTACTCCGTAGCTCGACTTATGATCGCCACGGACTTCACAAGATCTACACCCGGGTCCATCGACTGTGCGCAACCATGGAAGAGTGCTCAATTACATGAAGGCATAGTCCACACAGCCATCTGGGGAAGGAACATCGGTGATACCGTAGCAAGCACGTGCACGACCTATGCTCTTAGTAGACGTCAATTTGATCCGCGCGCTGGGGGCTGAATCACCTTCGACAATCTCTGGCCGAGTGTTCATGGGTGCTAAGAGAGGATCCCGGGACCGATGGTCGTTGCACACAACCTAAGTAACACAAGGCACGGGCGGATGCGCCGTACATAGCTAGCTACAAGTGTGTGCGTCCTCAAGTGTCGGGCATCGTAGGAGCTGGCCATACGTGCTGCACAATAAGTCCAAATACAGGGACAGTGACTCTAGCTACCCGGGAGGCACATCTCGTTGCTCATTAGCAAGCTTTCAACATGTATGGGGATCCTGCACCCTGCAGAGCTCAAACAACGATAAAGACGTTGCCACCTAATTGCCCACCCACCTTGCCGGATCATCCGTTGACTGAGCATACACAGCCTCATTCAAAGTGAGAGTGGTATTCAGTTGGAAAAGGTCACAAGCGGTATCTTTGGCCTAAACTCAAGGAAGGCGAAAGCTGATCCGTCATACAGTGCTCATACATCTGTTGCGGTTTCTACGTAATTGCCAACACTCCCTGCTCGCTACTTCGCACATTGTGGGGCCAAAGCTCAGAGCACCACTTCGTTCTCGAACTCCACCGGGTCGAACAACCTTCCCCCCAGAAGACTGCCCAAGTCAGTCCTCGAGATCCCTAACCGTTGCGTCGGATCTTAGACAACAGCACTTTCTGGAAGTCCACAGGACTTTTGATGAGACCCGACTCGCCACCAAAGCGACCTTAACCGTTACACAAAATGAAGCTCTGGCCATCGACCTTCCATCCCTGGTTCTCCATCTCCTCCGTCAGTGGTATGGTGCACAAGCCTAAGAACGTACATATTTCGAGGTAGTCTTCATGTGAGCTGATCAACAGCTGTCCAGCGAATATGTTGAGACGCACTACAACTGCACATGGTATCGAACACTTGCTTTTGGCGTTGGAGACTGAACAAGTCGAGCTGATCCAAAGGGCGGTGTGCAAAATCTGTGCGAGCCTTATATACGTGCGAGCCTGCGCCAGTCCACGTCTGCATACTGGGATATAGTAGCTTATTCGCTTCATATGGACTGATGGCGAGCATGGTGTAGTGTCCTTCTGAACTATTGTGGACACTAGTGAGTACCCATTGTATGGATCGCTGGTAAGTGTCCGTATTGAAGAGATGTGGCCATCCTGCAGGAGGCTCAACGGTACACATGAAATCGACACTCACGAGCAACTCGCCGTTCGCGTTGCCCGATTGGGCAAGAGGGAACGACTTGCCTGCTGTAGTTTTAGAGAGAGAGGAAAAGGCCGGAGAGACTGCTTTCGAGGCCTCTGGCAGTTAGGCTGTCAAGGCGAATATCACAATATCCGCATGTAGGAAATGCTTTATCGGCTTAGCCAGCGCGACCTCCTGCACCTGGCGCTCCGGACTCATTTTCCGGTGAAAGCTCACGCTCTTGCTCTTCTTGTAGCGTTCCAGAGCTGTAGTTGAGCCGATGAAACTCCTCACAACGCGTGGCCATGCGTGCGAGTTCGCTATATGTGCATAGTGAGAGGTAGCCAGGCTGCATGCGCGTTGCGGCGGGCATGTAGCGATCCTCTATAGACTGGGCTCCCGGTTCCAAGTATCTCTCAGCATCCGCTTTGGTGAGTGTCATCCTCCAAGCATCAAGTGTCTCATCCCACAGACGCTACTGACGGATGACGCGCCTGCCCGGTGCCGCCCAGAGTGGCATGCACTGGCGTACTTCAGCATGCGTCTCGAGTGTGACCATGTGGAAATTTCCTCAATCGTGATCTGTGCCGTGCGGAATAGATCATTCATTCATTCAACACGTGTTGTCAGAAGCGGCTATGTGAATCTCCGTACAAAAGCCCCAATCCGGCCTCATTCTTCTCCAGGCATGACAATGACTATTGCCATTCACTACATGAACGAGGGCTGAGCTGGGTGTCCTCCGTAGGGACTTGCTGACTGAACGATCACCCCTGACCAGTCCGACTATTGAGCATGACGTTTGACGCCATGAGTAGTCAACATGCCATCTCCCCCGCAGCTAAGCAAGAGTCTTGGTGCATCCGCAACCATCACTGGGCTCGACGGTCACGCCTAGCCTCTTTAGTTCCTCGGGAGGCACGTCGGCCACGTTGCGAGACTTTGCGCCTGACGACGTGCTCCGAACGCTGTACAAAGGTGGTTTGTATTCCGGTGTTGGCAGAGAGATCGAGTAGGCACCGAGCGATATCGAGCGCACGGCGGCACACTCAGCTCAGGCGGAGCGGTCAGGAGCCCTAGGACAGGGGACAATGATGGAAGGGCAGAAAGCACAGCGTGATGGGGTGCGGTTGAAGCGTCAAGAGACGGCAGATCGCCTGGTGCACGACATACATGGAAAGCTACCGCGG
>KZ111201.1:2432-12539 GCA_002077045.2 Rachicladosporium sp. CCFEE 5018
TGACGAATTCTTGGAAGGTCATCTTGTGTCTGTCTGCGTAGGGCTGGAGGACGTGGACGAAGTGAGAAGCCTCGGTCTCAGGTGGCACACCCATGCCGCCGGGGACGTATCGTGATAGGCCAGATTCGGGATCATAGCGAGGTGCTGACATCCATGTGTCGTGGTAGTCTTTCATCGCAGCCAGAAGCGCCTCTCGGAGGAAGTCCAATGCACGAGGTTCTTGCTTGATGTGATCGTAGATGCGAAGAGCCATGTCAGTGAGGAAGGGAGGCTGAGAGCGACAAAGGTAGTACGTGCGGTTGGCATTCAAGATCTTGCCGTAATGACGGATGCAGAAGCAGAAGTGCTTGACCATGTTCTCGCACAAGTCGACTTTGTCATTGATGAACAACCCAATAGTCTCCATGTAGCTGTCCCAGCCGTACAGCTCATTGAAACGGCCACCGGGCACGACGAAGGGCAGTCCCTCGAAGTCAGGCTTGCCTTCAGGAGTGTCTGCAATGTGCTTCATGGCCACAGCCAGTAGACCGGGCGCATTGTTCAGATCGCGCACGTACTCGTTATCGTCGCACTTTTCATTTAGCCACTGGACATCTAGTCGCATGTCTGGATGCTCCCGGGCAATGCGGGTGTAGTAGTCAAATTGCTCTGGTGCACCTTCTGGGATGTAAATTCGTGGACGAGGGTCGGCAGTCCAGTCTTTGGGATCCCTCCCAACCTGTTTGATGTTCGACCCATCAATGCGACGAGTAAGGTTCGGCCAAAATGAGTCTCTAATCAGGCGGGACAGTCTGTTGACAGGGTTTTCATTCAACCTCGCTTCGTCCAGCACAATCTGCTTGCGCCCAAATTGATGCGCGACGGTAAGCTCCTGCAGCAAATTACTGAGCATATACGTGCCACGAATGTCGAAGGTGCGATAGCCTCCAGATGATGCTGTGCCAAGCGAAAGCGTCTTCGGACCAACGTCATCGATGGTGATCTGGACATTGTTATCGGTATCCTCACGTGAGAGGAGCAGCTTCAGCGTATCGGCGACGTTGATGAGAAACCGGCGAGGTGCATTACCCTGCGCATCTAGACGCTGTCAGCATTTCAATACTTCATATGCAGTGATTGCTTGCTCGACTTACCGTGACTCCGCCGCCGGGTGGGTGGCTTGTAGCTCTCATGTGTCTCCTTCTCTCCTCTGCTCTCGATCTGCGTGCAGCACTCTGTCAGTACTGTTGCAAATGGCTGTAGTATTCGTTTCTCGTGTTGGTGTGGGCTGCGCGGGCTTGGCGGTGTGCGTGGATATGGTCTGGTCGGACTGAGCGGATTGCTTACCGCTGAAAGTGTTCGCGTCTTCTTGGGCTTTCTAGGCGCATGACTCTTGCCATAGTAGATGGCGGGACTCGCGAACGGGTCGAGTTCGGAACTGCGCTGCGCCTCGCTGATTCTACCAAGGTGTGGCTTGACGCCGTCTTCCTTGTTTGGTGACGTCGAGGGTGGTGCAGCTGTCTGCGGTGCGATCGCGTGACCGTTGGTGGTGTGGACGAGTAGTTCGGATTTCTGCGAGCTCATGCTCTGCGGGATGGTTCCGCTGGATAAGGTACGTCTCTTTCAGTAGCTCCGGTAGCTTGGCAGGTGGTTTCCAACCGCGTCAGACGCGAAGGAGATGGTGTAGGTAGGTGAGAAGGGCCGATGTCAGAGTTGATGGTGTGCCCGAGCTAGAGTTTGACGGATCGGGACAGTCCTTTTCGACAGGCAGCGAGCTGAGCCGACGTTGAATGGGCCCACTCTTTCAGCTACAGTGAACAGTCGATGTCGGGTGAGGGTCCGCCTCCGTCTACAGCGCCGGTAAGGATGTACTGTTGCTGTCAGTGACTCAAAACGGAATGTCTGAGGTGAGCAGGTGATGGCTAAGACAAAGTGGAGGGGGTCAAAGAAAAGATATGCTGGAGGACTCGAGCAAGCTGAGCCTTTGTCCATTGTAATAACAGTACAGCAGCCTCAGATCTGTCAGGCAGCGGCGCCTCGTGCTCTAGCGAACTCGCAGGCAAGAAGAACCTTTCGATGATCTGCGATAGATGCAGGCACGATGGCGGTGAGCCTGCCGACAGAACTCTCCTATCGCTGATCCTCGAGGCGACGATGAGGTGTATCAACACCGTCTTTGTCTGGTGCATCGTGTACCTGAGTGAGCGACATATGACCGGCGTCCTTTCAGCGCTGTCCACGACGAACGCGCGTGATGGTGTTAGCCGTGAGAACGGGAACATCGAGGGCCATATGTTTGCGAAAACAGCTGTCGAAGGAAAGTAGCGTGCATCGATCGGACCGGAGTCCGCATAATCGGAATCGCTTAAATTGTGCAACAACACTCCCTTCTATGACACGCACGCCATTCGTCGGCAACTCTCGTCTACATGCAGTAGCAATGTACAAAGACACTGCGCCAAATCATCCCATTGATCAGAATATAATCGTTCGCCCGAGTGCAGCATGGTTTCGCAGGAAGTGACCACGTGACCCATACATCAAAGAAGACTTGGCGCGGCATCCAACAGACCTCACTTCATGAACCCTTTCTCTCCCATCACCACATATTGCAGAATGGGCCTGCCGGTCCATCGTGCGCGGCTTGAACTCAACAATAGAATAGATCTGACTTTATGGCTGCCAGTGGCATGGAAAGTTCGATGAGCCCTAGCCTAGAGGACAATTGGCGGCTGCCGCACAGCAGTATGGGCTATCAAAGCGAATCCACTCCCTGCTTCCGCCACGTTCATGTATGTCTCCCATGCGTGAGCTCCCAACGATCGCTATGATCTGTGGGCGTTTGTGCTGACCAAGGTTCTAGGCCACACTGCACAGAGACTGTATACCAGCGATGCCCAATCTGAGTCCAGATTCATTAGGCTTGGACAGGCAGGTGTTGAATTGCTCGGTCGAAGCCTAGACGAAATCGGATGGTATCATGTGACAGTCGTGAGTGAGGTGGCATGTGGGTGGTCCGCTTCGTCTCATACTACGTACACTCATCCACTCTTGCACTCTCCCCCCGCTTTCCCACACAGTCTACTCGCACGTCTCAACACACACTCGCCTTTGTTCTTTGACCGGCCGATCGCACTGACCTGCCAGATATCGTGATCTCTTTGTTCGCTGTCTTGAGCCGGAAAGATTGGCCGATGAAGCGCTTTGGCGATTGTGCTATGCGCCCAGGGTAGACGCGACATCGACTCCAAAATGCATCTGCGCGGGAGCTCAAAGGTTGTGTGTGCACTCTGCTGAGGCTCAAGGGCCACCACAGATGGATGTACGCCTGAATAAGCTGCGGGGCAAGTCGGCACCCAGGTCTCGGTCGCTCCTTCCTCGGATCTTTGAACTGCGCAACAGCGACCTCGCGATAAAAAGAAAGGTATCATGAGCTGCTGAATGGCGTCGATAGTATGGGCCATTGCCCTGGCCTATCTAGGCTCCTTAGGAGTGGTGTGGGCATGCTCGAGGACTGCGACCACTGGCGTCCGCCTACTTTGCTGTAGGACTTCATTGCTGCAGTACTGCAAACCCCCACCTTGAGCCCCGCCACCACTAAGACACCGTGCACACTGGACGGACGAGTCACACTTCGCTTGCCCCACCTGCTCGTTGGATAAGTGTTTCAGATGTGGACTGCGCCACTTCCAATGGCAGACCAAACGGACAACCATTGACTTGTGACCTCATAAGTCGATTGAAGCTCTCAATACCAGCACTGCTATTGTCTTCTGGAAGCGCATTGGTCAAGCGCAGCAATTGCTTCTGAGTGCTCTGCTTCCACTCCACGACTAACACCTTTACCACGATACGAACACTTTCCACGATCACGCGCACACCTGTCGACCATCTCCCACATTCGCCAAGACTCCCACTACAGCATCCACTACCTAAACCATAGTCGCTGGCGACTATCTCAACCCCAAATTACCTTCTCAGCGGCTTTGCAGGTCAAAAGCCACTTTCGCAGCCGTACCTACATTACAACAAGCGACTTCCACAATTCTCTGAGAACCTACATAATGTCTCCCCTTGACAAGATTCTTCCTAGTCACACCTTCGACGCTACTGCGACTGCTTCAGACGAGATGATCGCGAACGACCTCGTCGAGATGCGCAAGCTCGTCAGCTCCACGCCCGGATCTGATCCATGCGCCGTTCCAGGACTCCAAGGCATTCTGATCCATTCGCCTCGCATGGTCGCCATGGAAGTCAAGAAGCAGGCCGAGGCCAACAAGCAGCAACGTGAGGTTTCGACCGTCGCTGCAAAGATTGGCCGGATTGCCACGCAAACTCAGTGGAACGAGCAGCATTGGCTCTACATCGATGCTGGTGGTCTGGAGTCTGAGGAGAGAGCCTTCATGGTGGCTGCGATGCCCATGCCCGAGAAGCTGGCCATCGCCAAGCAAGCCAAACTGGCGGAGGCTGCTGCGAAGGCTGCTGCTCGCAAAGAGAAGGCCGCCGCTGCCGCTGCTGCTCGCAAGGAGAAGGCTGAGAAGCTCAAAGCTGCCAAAGCTGCTGCTGCCGCCGCTGCTAGTCTCCCTGGCAAGGAGAACGCTCGCAAGCGTAAGGCTGAAGTGCTTACGGAGGACGCGGAGCCTGTCACCGGCAACAGAAAGAGCGCCAGAGTCAAGGCTCCGACCAAGCGTGGAGTGGAGGCTTCTCAAGTCACTCCAGCCGCTCTGAAGACTACAGCTGGCAAGGGCAAAGGCAAAGGCAAGACGACCATCACACGCCTTCGCGTCACGCCTCCTGCCCCACAGCAGACGAAGCCGAAGGTCATGCTCAAATGGACACGCGGTATCAGCCAGAAACAACTCGTTGACAGCACGAGCCCGAACAACCTGCCATCTTCACCTCCTCCAGATGTTCGCATGAGCATCGACTTCATGTTGTCTTCAGCCTCTTCAGGCGGAAGCACGAGCAACAACATCCTTCCGCCTTCAGCCGCATCAGATGGCAGCATGAGCAACGACATTGTGCAACTCGCGCTGCCACGAGATGTGAATGTCAGCACGGATCCGACTTCTGAAAGCATGGATGTCACTCTTCAGCCTTCACTTGGTGCGGAAACTCCCGCCGCTAAGCGCCGAAAGACCACAAAGAAGTCGCGTGTTGGAGCTACGTCCTCGAACACTCAACCTCCGACATCCTCTTCCTCTGGTGATCACGTGTCATCCACCCTTCCTTCTGGTACCTCCTCGGACACGGCTAAGTCCCTTCGGCATACATCCACTTCGTCTAAGTCCACTTCGGATACAAGCTACACCCCCTCTCCCAACATGCCTCGTCTAGAGAACGAAGCCGACTATACGTCGACCAAACCACGCACTCGCCAGCCTGCCCGCGCATCAAAACCTGCGCCGCTCCCCTCCGCCACCCTCTCCGCGCCTCAGACCAGCGCAACCAACAATGGTCGTCGTGCTCATGGCCATGGCCACACCATGAAGCTGAATCGTGCCACTTCAGCCAACGCGTCGGCTGTCGACACATCTTTCTTCACATCCTCTCCTCCGTCTGCCACCACTCCCGCCAAGAAGCGTAGCTTCGATGCGATCGACAGCATCGAGGTGGGTGACGATGACCTCCCTCTGAAGAAGGTGCAGAAGCGCGAGAGAACGCCATATACGAGCTCGGCTGAGCGCAGACGCAAGCACGCTGAGGAAGATGAGAGCAGTGGCAACGAGTCGGTCGAGGGTGAGCAGGAGTCAGACGAGGAGTACGCTGTCAACGACAGTCCGGTCCGCAAGAATACGAAGCGCACCTCATTCAACGAGACCGTTCCTGTTGGCAAGACCCCAGCCAAGCAGCCCAAGGGCGCAAACAACAAGGTCGCAAAGAAGGCTCCCACGTACAAGCTTCCGAAAGACTACGTGGGCGTGAAGTCCGGCCACGGATACTCCTCCATACCTCCAGATAATGCCGATCTAAAGGTCGGCGAGCAATGGCGCTGCGGCAACCTGGATTGCGACTCTGGCATGACCTGGTACGACGACGACGAGTACCGCCGCAAGTCCATCTCGAACTTCTTCGGACGCAATAAGACGGCCACCAAGCGCATCGACGACGCCGTCTGGCATATCTTGTGCCGTAGGTGCTACCAAGACGGCTATACTCCCCACACAAAGAAGCCAGAAAGGCTCATCGAGTTGGCGCATGAGCTCACGAAACTCATCCGCCAGCAGCTGGAGCGCATCAAGTTGTGGCGTCCAGAGGCTACGTTCTCCTTCGATCTGCACAAAACCGCCAAAGACCGCATGCACAAGTGGACAACGCTGCTTGTTGCGCACGGCGACAAGGCGATTGCGCTGGAGCTCATGCCGCCAGTGACAGTGTCCAAAAGCCAGAACAAGCCCATCGTCGAGGAAATGTTTCCGTCCGAATATGCTGTGGACTTCATGACCAAGTTCGTCGATAACGGCAAGAAGGACTGCTCGTTCGACAATGTTGAGGAGATGCTGAAGTGGAGTTTGGAGCGTGTTGGCAAGAACAAGTCGCCTTGCATCACGCCCTTTGAGATTTTGCTCAATGAGGAGGTGCGTGGCGAGACCATCAATGACACTAGCAACAACTTCGAGCAGTGGGAGAATCTACAGGCTGCTAAGCAAGACGCAGCTGAGGCCGGAACGGATGTTACGAAGAAGGGCAAGAAGAAGAATTGAAGGGGTTCAGAGTGTCGATGAAGCCGATGACGGCTATGTTTCTCAAGGGATCTCGGCCATGAGCCTGAGCTATTGGACTGTGCGTTGGGAGAGCCGATAAGGGCAATACTACTGGGGTGATAGAGCTCGGCCACGGGCCTTGAGCGGGTGTGAGGGGGGGTTTGGAGAGGTTTGGGCTTATGATGGCGACTTTGCTGTACTCTAGAAAACCTCTAGAAAACATACTATACCAAAAAAAGCTACACCTAAATCCTGCACTTTCAGACCTCTCTCTCAACGTCTCGGTATACTCCTATGCTATCATAAGCATACTCAATATAGCGGAATCCAGACTGCTGCGACGCCGAGAGGCAACTACCTACCTGTACCAACCCTGAAGGACCAAAGTGCTGGCTTCTCTCCGACACCATGGTTTGGGAAATTGCTGTGTGGCTAGGCTGGTGGTACCATTGGAGCATGTCGAAAAGCCAAGAGAAGCACTTTCGTTGCGGCATCTAGACCCGCAAGCATTCCACCTCATCCATCGCTGACGTGTCGCGCATCTAATGTCTCCCCGCCACTTCCGGTCAGTGACGATGAGTGTACCTGGCCACGCCGTTCCCTGACTATTCAGCGTACTGAGGATATTCTCATAGCGGAGGAAATGCCGGCACAGTTTGATCTGGGTATCGATTCATAGCATACTTCCTATCACCGTCGCTCAGTATGCAACCCCACTGAAAAAGCCTTCTCGTTCATGCAATGCTCATTACCCTGCCACACAAACCCTATCTCTTCTCCTCAATCCCTCCGCTTCCTCAACGGCTGCAAGAGTTGCTTCCCCTTCCTTTTTTCCTTCTCCTTCTCCCTCTCCCTTTCTTTCTCCTTCTCCCTTCTCTTCTCCTCCTTCCTCTCATCCTCCCTCCCATGCTTCTCACTCCGATGGTGCAAGAACCCTGCACCACCAGACCTACTAGGCTGACTCCTCTCATATCTCGGCAGCGCCGTACTGACTTCCGCATCGCTACTCACAGCGCTGGAAACGTTGCTAGCGCTCGCTGAGGCGCTAGCAGACGGACTATCGATCGACACGCGACCGTTGCGAGCCGAAGGCAAATTTGGCGTCCGTCGTAAGCTGTTGGGTATGGAAGTCGTGTTCGTCGCGCTCCTCGCCCCATCACTCCGAGGCACATAAGCTTGCTGCTCATATGCAATACTCTCCCTCGAATGCGGCGGCGTAGACTCATACATCCTCGTCGCAGTCCCCTCATCCTCGTCCTCCTCATCCTCCTCATCAGCCTCCCTAAGTGTAGCAGGCGGCTGCAACTGCGCCACGAGCCTCTCGAGCTGCGGCGGCGGCACAATCGACGGATCCGCAGCAATGCGGTCAGCGATCCGCGAGTAGCCAGGCGTAACCTCATCGTCCGTATCCGGCTTCTCGAGCTGGTCGATCAGCTCGTCCCAGCGGAAGCTCAGCGCGCTGTTGGGCCGCTCGGCGCGCTCAGCACGACTGAGGCATTCTTGCGTGCGGGCGTAGAGGTGCGTGCACACGTCGTGAAAGGTGCGGAGATCGCTATCTGCGGCGTGTTTGCTTTGGAGCTCTTGCAGGAGGCTGATGTTGGGTTTGCCTGTTGTGCCTGCTTCATGGGCGTCGTTTGACTGGGCGGTGGTTTCGAGCCAGAGTTGGATGAGCTCGGCGAAGGCGCGGGCTTGGTCTATGAGGTAGGGTAGGCTGGGGAAGCCTTCGCG
Source organism: Rachicladosporium sp. CCFEE 5018 (assembly GCA_002077045.2). Taxonomy (NCBI): domain Eukaryota; kingdom Fungi; phylum Ascomycota; class Dothideomycetes; order Cladosporiales; family Cladosporiaceae; genus Rachicladosporium; species Rachicladosporium sp. CCFEE 5018. Next base: position 10,844 of record KZ111201.1, read on the forward strand.
GCTTGTGGGCGGGAGACGGTGCATGATCGTCATGGGCGTTGTGTAGCTCAGATGAGTGTCTGCGATTGTATGGTGCGTGGGAGAGGTGGGCGAAGGGGTCGTAGTGGCTGTAGAGGAGAAGTTCGTCTTGGCGGTGAGTGGGGAGGGAACGTAGCAGACGTCGTCGATGAATGACTTGAAGCTTTCGCGATGTTGAGTGAGGAATGAATTCATCGGCTCCATCCAGTGCTCTTTCGTGCCGAAGCTGGCCATGTTAGCAAGTGTCTGGAGGGACTTGGCGATGAGGGTGCAGGTGCGGCGGGCTCTGGGCTTCATATCGTCTATTCGGTTGTCAGTATGTCTACTTAGTGATCGCGTAGAGGGCGAGCACTCACCTTTCAGCAGCCCAAACAGCTTCGGATTCAGCACAGCCGGACAGAAGAATCGCAGGAACAAGAAGCCAGACACACTGCTATAGCTCACACTCCTCAAGAAATCACCATACCTATCCTCAGCACAAGTCCGCACATGCCTGAAGATCCGCCTCAGCTCAATTGGGCACTTCGCTCTCGAGGCCATGATAGACTTCCAAATCGCTTGTGTGAACTGGTTGAGTCGCCTCCAATTCCTTTCGAGCTCACCTGGCGATGCGACGCGATTGGGATCGACTTCGCAGTCAGGATCACCGTCGTTGATCCTCCGTATCTCAGCACCGAGAGCTTCTTCGAGATACTCGCGGCCGATGCGGCGCATGTGGCTGTCTAGACTCTTTGTCAGAAGTGTGTTGCCGCGAAAGAGCAGGTTGGCTTCGAGCGTGGCATTCTTGTTCATGTCGCGCACGAGGAGCTCGCGGTCGGTGTGACTACTAGCAGCAGAGCCAATGTTGTCGCTAGCATTTGATCCCGGCCGTCGTGTGGTGTACTGCAGTCGGTTCATCGGAGTCTCCTTGTGTATGCTGTCGATCTCCTCTTCGATAAGCGCCATGATCCAGTCGCTCGCGCAGCCCGAAACCTGAAAGATGTTGAGAAGGTAGTCGCTTAGTCGTTTTAGCTCCGTGGGTATGATCTGCGCAATTTGCAGTGTCAAGCCGTTCGAGAAGCGATGAATCAGGTCGCTGAGAGGCTTGTAGTCTCGTGCCATGAGTATCACACTCTCTTCTGCTCTTGCTTTAATTAGGATCTCACCGACGCGCTGGCCATACGAATCGTATGCCGGCCACCACTTCTCGACTTCGTTCGCCGCAGCAAGCTCCTCCAAGAAGATCTCGACTTTGCCGCACGTCGCATCGAAGTTGATGCCCGTATACCCGCCTTCTCGATGACCATCGCGCTCCTTCGAAAGTCCATACGCTTCATGCACAAGCTTACTCTGATGCTGTTCCGAGGTCCTCAAATGATCCGGCGGTCTCCGCTTGATCGCTACGCTTGCACTCGACAGCACCGGCGGCAAGTCCAGAAACTCGAATGTCTCTCCCCATAACGGGTTGAGCCCTTCGTACTTCACCGCAGTCTTTCCTCTTGTCTCGTCATCGAGCAGCACTTCTACATGATAGCCATGCTGTTCTGGTCGTACCTGACTACCTTTGCCATGACCTCCACTGAACCCGGACTCGGGTGCTGCGATACCTGAGGTAGGCGGGTACATCTTTGCCTCGACGACTCGTATGTGCAGTGAACGCTCCATGCGGAACATGCCCATCATATCGCCCACTTCCTGG
>KZ111201.1:16544-89884 GCA_002077045.2 Rachicladosporium sp. CCFEE 5018
ATCCCTTATCGCTCCAAACCATACCCAGGAGCTTGCACAACACTTGGCACAACTTTGCTTATTGAATTGTGCAAAACTCGAGACCGCCTCTTCGCCCGCCATGAGTAGGTCTGACCAATGCAGCTTCCGTGCAGTGTCGGTGAGTGATAGTTGGCGTACACGCTAGTTCGATGCTATGCTCTCGCCCACAACGCTACCGTCAAATGACCGTGCCACACCGCGCTTTCGTTCTACTTCCGGCCTGCGACGGCCGTGATCTCACCGAGAATTGGCAGTCGAGCTATCGCACTTGCTTGGACGGCCCCTGCAGTAGACTCGTAATCGTTATTCCCGGTCCTTCGACAGATCAAATAAGTAGGAATTCCGTGCTTCGACCGTCTAGGTGTCACAAATTGCATCTTGCTCGCCATCATGCTCAGGCTCACGCTGCACCTGAGCGATGGCTCTGCATCAGTCCGACAACGTTCTCGAAGTATTGACATGCGGACCGCACAGCGCGGAGTCGTCGCAACTGCTGTTGCGATACACAAGCGCACATGACTGTCCCTCGAGTTTCAAGGAGCCTTGTAACGCAACTGAAGCCAGCGATCAAGGGCTTAGATCGCTGCAACAGGTTCAGGCTCGTCCCCAATTGTTGCGAGTACGCGCCCTCTGATTCTGCTTGCTTGAGTATGGATTGCAGCGTGGACGCTCAGCAGCGACCTGCGTACTGACAACCGTGCTTTCTATCTCCCGAGGACCCTTCCCAATCGCTGCCCAATACACGTGACGTACTGGCAGCTCTCGGATCAGGTTTAGCGCTGGACTAAGCGATGTGTTGTGATTGTGCAGCTTGGCATTCGTCCCCCGCAGGGTATTTAGTCTCTCAACTTCTCCCCTTTTCCTCTTCTCTTCTTCTTTTTTCTTCATAGCGGCGGCGGCAGCGGGGGACGGGCTGCAGCTGGGGTGGTCTGGCGCTCTCCATTGCTGACCACCTGGTGAACTCCAATGCATTGCACAGCGCGGCAGGGTGAACCACAGGGTGGCTCCTGACGGCCTAATTTTTGATATGCACCGTTGCCTTTCGCGACACAAACACCTTTTCATCAGTCTTCTGGCTACTGCCAGATGCTGGAGAAAAGTCTCCTGCTTCTCCTTTGCTCGTGCTTGTGACGTGTTGAAGTCGTAGACGTAGTGAGGTCTCACGTCGTCCTGTATCCCGCCGTCCAAGGCGTGAGAGTCTGCAGCTATCGACTCCGCCGCACAGTGAGTAGGCCTCATTTGCGTAGTATGAACCACAAGCTCGGTGCTGTGAAGCCACCTGCTGACGCGGCACTTGGGTGGAGGAGATGCCTCGACGACGGGCCTGCCTCGCACCGACTGAAGACCTTCCACTCACTGACCGGCAGCATGCCATCTACTGCATACTGTCGACACGCTGCTGACGATCCACGGCTCATGAGTCGAGATGCAGACTCGCAAAGCCGCAACGACTCGCAGAAGAACTCAGACTCAAGCAAGACGAGATCAAGACAGCACAAGGTAGCTTCCGCATCCCAACATCCAGACCGAGCGCAGCAAGAGGTGGAAATCAACGGACACTAGCCAGCATGACATGATAGGCGTCACAAACGCACACAACAGCGGCGGTGCTACGTCGACATGCACAAGCGTAATGGTTGGGAGACTCGAGTCGACAGTCGTCGACGAAATAGCATGACCGTGGCGACCAGCAGAGTCTACAGTCTGTATTCAAGGGCTGAAACGTCTCGCACTGAGCGATCAGCCACGCGAATCAGTTGAGAGCAGCTCCACGGCCATGGACAGGACCGCGATAGCCAACGCGCAGATTGTAGTCTCGAGTTCCCACCAGGAGGCTTGGGACTGCATCATGCAGTAGTTCTTTTGGTGCGTGCAAAGCCACACTGGAAGCGCAGAACTTTGCCAGACTGTACACGACCTCACTGTGTAATGGAGTTCCCTCGCGTAGTCGTCCCCTATTCCCTTGAGGCGCGACGTGCCACATTCACAGCACTACCCCAGATGCTTTTCTCGTTCGACACACGTGTGGTCTTGATGACTCTTGAATAAGTGCGCCAGACGTGCTATACAATAGCCATCCCTCGAGCATGCGTGCGGAGCAGTAGGCACCTGACTACCACTGCAACAGATGTAGTACTAGAATGCCAAACTAAGAAGCCACCCCTTGCATTCACCAGCATGCTGCAAGGCGCTCGCGCGAAGACGTGATTGCGCGATCCGAGCCACCGCCCCCGAGGCTTACACATGGGAGGGTCTGCTGATGTTAGGCATGATCGCACCATCGCACAACGGCCAGGCCACAGTATCACTACTCCGGCGTGCCGCATGCACCATCAGAACCGCAGGAAGCTGAGACCCGGATGCGAGGCAAAGAGCCAAGAAGTTCGTCGGACTCGCCAGCATCGAGCACAACCCAGATCACTTGCCACTTGGTACTCGCACGCACGCCGGGAGAACGCGCTGCCACAGTGGATGTACCTCATTCTCGGAGGGTTATGCAACAGCTTGGGTCGCCATTCGGTCAGATCTGGTGTGCGGATACCGGAGGATGCCGCTCCATATGAATGACTGTCCTAGTGCGACAGCTGGGATTGCCGTAGCGTCTTACCGCCAGCGATACATAGCAGGCCTTCCTCTTCTGGTTGACATCGGCCAAGCCAGAGCGCGATCACCTGCCCCAGACCATCGAGAGCTGCAGGTATCTTGCCGTGGATCCGCGCTCTAAAGCCCGGCGGGACGGATGATGAGGCAGTGCTTTTCTACCGCCAGATGTAAGACCTCTACGAAAGGCGCTCGTCCAATGCCTATGGCAACAGACTCCCACCGCCTCGTTCAAACGCTTGTATACCTCACCGCAGATCGACGAGGCTCTGCCTTGGGCCGGCAATACAAGTGCGCCTATCAAGAGCAAGAGCATGCGCCGCAATTGTTTCAGAGACGAGTCCAAAGCCCTCGATACCACAGTAGGAAAGTTCACTTCTTCGGACCAGTATCGACAGCGCACAACGACCAGCCTGTCCCATCTTGTCCGGAAGCTCCAGCATCGAGGTCCAGTGATTTTGAGAAGCACGCCGTCTGCAGGAGCCGCAGACCTCTTTGCTCGCCGGCAGCGTACTTCTCTTCCAATCACCAAACATCTCTCTACGAGACGTATCCTCGGGCGCTATCAGCACTCAATCGCGAGGACAGTAAACTTGGAATACTGGCTAGCTGGCGACTGGCACGCCTTGCCCTCAATGCTAAGAACTGTCAGACATCGCATTACCGACTTCCCTTATTGGTCAGGGCCAGAAAACGTTCTCATAGCTCCGATCCAAATTTCAGGTACTTGATCCTGTCTCGGAAACGAACGGTGGTCTGACCACTGGACTTCTGTGCTGTTGCTCAGCTACTGCGGTCTGCCCTGATGCCCATCATGAAACAGCTCGGGCACACGACCGGATCCTCCTGATCCAATGCAACGCATTAAAGTCCGATGCGGTCCGCTTGAGACTGCCGGCAACATGCAGCTTACAGACAAGAAGTCATATCCTCAGTCAGGGCAGCGGTGTGAGGAGGCATCGCCAAGACGAAGCTTGCCGGACCATATTGGGGATGCCGAAGGCTTGTCTCGGACATCCCAGCCTGCCGTTTCCTGTCTGATGACTCTTCTTTCTCCTACCCGCTGCGGAGTCCACCTCCTCCAGCGGCGTTGTCTTCGCTAGTTAAGAGCGAGCTCGATGTGAATACCTCACAAGCCAGCCACAGCACTGCGTAGACCAAGATCGGGTCTGCCCTGCCGTTGCGGCTCAATCCTGCATCACGCCAGGCCAGGACTGGCAGGTTCTCCACCTCGTCCTGAAGCTCGCGGCGCTAGATGCCTGTTCGCCTTGCAGCAGCCAGCTTCTCGTACCCACGTGCTTCAAGATAACGCTCTTGGAGGTCGCGCTGTTTGCACACAGGCGTCATGAAAGTTGCTTCTGGAGTTTGACAGGTCCGAGCGACTGTCTTCCGGCATGTGCATATACGTTGCAGCCACTGCCACGGTACTGTAAGCTTCTTCCTGCTGCTTCCAAGCGCTTTGCGAAGCTTGGTATCCTTGTCCTGATCACTGAGCTGTCCTGTTGTCACAATGCGTTTCTCTCTTGCAGGTAGCGCCTTCGTCGGCTTACTGAGCAGCATTACCCTTGCATGCGAGAGCTGTGAGCATCCAGAGCGAGATGTCGTCCTTACGAGAAACGTTCGTCGGATGCAGCCTGAGTCGCAGAACGCCACATCTTCGCCGCGCGCCTCATTGGCATGGTGAGTGAGCAGAGGTATACGAATTATTCTCGTGGAGTGTTCTGACAGCACTCGCACACGACAGGGGTCAGCTAAACTTCCTTCACACCACCGATACTCATGGTGAGAGACGTTCCTACGCACAGATCTTGACCCAGCTGGCTGACATTCGTCCCAGGATGGCTGGAGGGGCATCTCAAGGAGAAGAACTATGGTGCCGATTGGGGCGACTTTGTGTCCTTTGCCAAGGACATGAAGAAGAAGGCGAAGGCGTACGATGTAGATCTGCTGCTTGTCGATACTGGTGTAAGAACGGACTTGGGGTATGATGGTATGAGCACCGTGAACTGACAAATGGATGCAGGACTTGCACGACGGTGCTGGCTTGTCTGACGCTACTTCCCCTAATGGCGTACTCAGCAACCCGATCTTCGAGGTATGTTGACAGGCTGTCCGCCCTTGCGAACAGTACAACGCTAAGATCACTGCAGAACATCGATTACGACATCTTGACGATTGGCAACCACGAGCTTTACATCTCCGACATTGCATACGAGGATTTCTACAACTTCAGTCGCCACTACGGGGACCGCTACCTCACCAGCAATGTGCAGATACTCAACCCTGCTACATCGCAGTACGAGTACATCGGGCATACGCACCGATACTTCAAGACAGAGCACGGCCTCCGCATCATGGCATTTGGCGTACTGTTTGACTTCACTGGCAACAGCAATGCCAGCAAGGTCATTCCCGCGGCTACCATGGTAAACCAGACTTGGTTCCAGAACGCTCTCCACGACAAGCGGCCAGTCGATCTGTATCTGGTCACCGGCCACAACCCAGCAAGGCCTACAGATAAGAGCTCAACATTCAAGACGGTGTTCAACGCTATTCGGGCTGTCAAGCCTAATGCTCCGGTGCAATTCTTCGGCGGGCACTCTCACATTCGCGACTTCGCAGTATACGACGACAAGTCGACAGCATTGGAGTCTGGGCGATACTGCGAGACCCTTGGCTGGCTATCGATGAGTGGGCTCCAAAGCTCCTCCTACAGGGGGTGTGCGAACCCAGTGGGTGTACCAAACCCGACACAGAAGGCTGTGAAGGTCAATGGCTCAAGCACTGCGACGGCTGCTCTGCAGATCTCAACCACTACGTCCAACTTGGTCTACTCTCGTCGCTATCTCGACTGGAACCGTTTGAGCTTCGAGTATCACGCCGCAGGAAGTCAGGTTCGCAAATTCGACATCAAGAAGGGCTTGTCTGTCACATCTGAGATTACCGCCACTCGTAAGGAGCTCAACCTCACTGCATTGTATGGCTGTGCGCCACAGACATGGTGCGAGTCTTGTGCGCCCTTCCTCTCAAACGGCAGCATTTACAACGTGCTCACAAAGGCCTTGTCTGCGGTTGTCGTCAACAAGACAAGGGCAGCAATCCCACGCATCATTATCCTGAACACCGGCAGTGTGCGCTTCGATCTGACTAAGGGACCGTTCACTTACGATGACTCCTTCATCGTCTCGCCATTTACCGACGCATTCCAGTATCTTCCAAACGTGCCTTACGCGGATGCTTCAAAAGTCCTCGGCATACTGAACGGCGGTGGATTCGCAGACAAGCGATCGCTTCAAAGCAGAGACTTTGACTTCTACAACCCGTCGCTACCGTCGGATGCATGCACAGATCCCGCGATGGCGCAGTCGAGCCTGAACAAGCGCTCACTTGGGCGTATTGTGCGTCGCCAGAATACTGTGACTCCTGGCTATGTCACGAAGGACGACTTCGGCAGCGATGGTGATGACACTGTGCACTCGCGTATTCCGTCCTACTCGTCAGTAAAGCCTTGCACTAAAGCTCGCAATCATGGCTGACACACTTCCCATAGCTACCCTGACTACTTCGCGGCTAACGGGAGCTTCCCATCGAATGCAAGCACTCCCGCCACAGTTGATCTAGTGTTCCTCGATTACATCGCCAAGAATGTCGTTACTGCGCTCAACAACCTTGGTGCGACGACATTCACCGTTGCTCAGATAGCGTACTACTTGCCCGAGACCTTTACGACCAACTCGTACTTGCCTGTGTACGCGCAGATTGCGCCAGACTGGCAGAAAAATGTGCCAAACTGCCCTGTTGGACAAGGTGTCGGGTACAATGACACTGCATCGTGAGCGGGAGAAGCACAGCGGTAGCAAGACACATAGTTGATCATACAGCGCTACCCAAGAATCGAGTCTACTCAAGCCAGTCCCAGGTCCTTCGGCGAGAGGATTCCATTCTTCAGCGCATAGCCAATGGCCGGCATCGGATCGGCATAGATGCGCGTTTCCTTGATCTTGATCCCATCAACGCCGCTTTCGTCCTTTACGTACCAGAATCGGAAGCCACCCTCCATGACGGCGTTCCACTTGTCGCCATCATCGTCGGTGATGGTTTTGTCGTGGCCCTCGAATCCGACATAAACCTTGGCATGGCCAAACATGGTTATTGAGCCATCCTTCTCTTCCCTACAATGGTGTGGTCAGCGGCACGAACAGCCACTGAAGGCTTTGACAAGACAGTCAGACCCACCAGCAAGCCAGCGAGGTAGGTCTATGCTTGTGACCTCCAGAAAAGATCGCGTACACCTCCTGCAGTGCCTTCGTGGTGTCATCTGCACCTGAGGTCCGCGTGCCGTCGGACTTCTGGAATACAAAGTCCTTGGTGTGCCACTTGTCAAAGATCTTCGCGTCTGCCTTCATGAAATCACGATTGTCGACGTAATTCCGAGTGTAGTTTCCCATGAACTTCATGGCCTGGTTGCTGTCGGTCTCGCCATCCCAGTTGCCATCGTGGACGAAAGCCTGGGCGGTAGGCATGATGGAATGAGTTGGGGATGACAAGTGTTGAGAGATAGAGGTAGTTGCTAGACTGTTATTGACTCTCTGGGTGAACAACCAAGAGGGAGTAGGACGCGAGAAAGGTACTTGGACCTGACTTATATAGTCTATCTTTCCATGGCCTGAGGGGATTGGCGGCGACAAGGTTGCTGGTACCTCTAGCTGTTCGACAGCGATACCAAGACTACTCAGGTAGCCACGATTCCCACGTGGCAGAGCTCAGCGCCGTGTCAGCATGGATTTCCTACTGTGACAGGCTGTATCGTTGGGCGAGGTATTCAGCAGCTGTGTGGGTGAAAGTCTAAAGTTCAGCGTGGCTTGGATCTAGAAGCTGGAGCACATATGTGGCGGCGGCCAGGCTGGGGTCACAGCTCGAAGTCATTCTCATGACCTGTACGCCACCTTCAGGTATTGGCTAATGTTACCATGTGTTCCATGAGCTGAGGTGCAATGGCGCTCTGTGGATCATGAGTTTGTACATCATTGTGGGGTGACCGAGTTTTGTTCGTTGAGGCGCATCGCATCTCCCGTGAGAGCGCCGATCACACTCTACCCATACCAGGACTACCAGACAGGCCTTCTTTAGAGCTGTCGTTGGATGCGGAACATAAATATACAACTCAATGACACTCTCGCATCACGGTGTCCCCGACCTACGCTCTAAACTGCGCATCTTTCAATTGACGCAGCCAGGTTGGTACATCCGTCATCACAATGCTCTGCTCAGCGTTAAAGGTGCTTGCCTTGTCCCATGCGACACCACTATCGCGCGCGAATGCAAGGTGGTACTTCCGAATCCCATCATTCGGGTTCGCTGCAACTTCCGATCGTAGATGCTCATTATCCCACAGATTCCTCTCGATCTTGCGACCGAGATGGATATCTACCATGTCAGCAAGCTGAGCGTATGTGAAGGTATCGCCAGCAATGTAATTCACTTCCTCCTGTATCTGAGGCTCATGCGCAAGTATAGCAGCGGTAAGTCGTCCGATATCCTCAGGGGTCGTAACAGTAAGACGATAGTCCCAGCTCCCGAGTGCATTGACCTGTCCCTTCGCAAGGTCTACTACCCCAAAGGCAGGCTCAAACAAAAAGCTCGTGAACATGCCTGTGGAGATAATGATCCAGTTGATAGCGGATTGGCCACGCAACATGTCACGCACATCGGCTTGCTCATCCCAGACATTCTGACCGCTGCCTTGTCCAATAATGTCGTAGTCGACTCCAAATTGCCATGGCACGTAACGCTTGACTCCAGCTTTCAACACCGCAGCAGTGATCTTGCGCTGCGTTCCTGGGCCACCGACGAAGCCGGTGCAGCAGATGACAGTATCATAGTTGGTGAAAGTCGCCGCAAGATCATCCACGGTGTTAGTTGCCAAGTCCGCGTGCACAATGTCAATATTCTTGTTCCTGAGTGATTGAATAGTACGTCTTGCGGCTTCGGTGGTAGGTAGTCGCACGAGGACGCTGAACAGTCCAGGGTGTCTATCTTTCAACGCCATGAGCCCTTCGATGACAGCAAGTCTGAGCTCTCCGGCACCGAGGACGAGAGTCGTGGGCATTTGTGGCTTCATGATTTGTGTGCTTGTGAGTCTCGATACGAGGAAACAGCTGAACAATGTGGTAGCACGTAAGAAACAGAGACTTTACCTGAGTCGCGTCAAATATACGGCGAAAGTCTCAATTGCTCAAGGCACTCCACAATCGACTTTCCAGACAAGCATCGAGACATTATTCATCATTGTGGGAGTTTCACGGAGTTAGGAAAGGATGAAGGTAAGGGCGCGTTCATCGACTGTCTGCCCTGCGGAAGCACAGGCCACAGAGTTGCCGCATCCTTGCCCGAGTCACCTCTACCCGCGCTTCCATCGACCACTACAAGTGACAATGTCAGAAATGCCTCGACCTCCCATAGCAATCATAGGTGCTGGCATCTCCGGTCTGACCCTAGCCCAATGTCTTCGTCGTCGAAACATCCCAGCGGTAGTCTACGAACGTGTGAAAGACAATCCAACGCGGAACAACTATGGTATTACACTACAACACGACACATGGAGGTCTTTGCTGGAGCCACTGCAGATCGATGAACGGGACTTTAAGCGACAAGTAGGCGTTCGGCATCCGAAGACTGATGCTGTAGTGGAGGATGATGGGGCCTTGAGAGTCAATCGCGCGGCATTGACACGGGTATTGCAGGATGGAGTGGATGTGAAGTGGGAGCACAAGTTGACTAGCTTACCTTCATCGAATGAGACGCGGACAGCAAAGGTCGATGTAAATGGCGGTACCGAGGATATTGACTACAGCCTACTGATAGGCGTCGATGGAGTCCATTCTGCCACCCGTTCGGCACTTAAGCTCGGGCAGAATGACTTCGAAATGAAGACACTACCCTACGTCGTCTTCAACGGCAAACGTCGAATCAAGCCATCGTCCAAAGTGCCAGAAGGCCTACTCACGGCCTTCGAGAAGCCTGACGGGATTGTGCATCGCCACGGCCAAGTCGCTCTATCGATCAAAGGAGATTTCTGGGATCCCGAGAAGGACACCGTGGCCATCAGCTACACTCTTAGCAGACCTGCTAGAGATGCCGACAAGTCCTTGATCGATCGCAACATCAGTGATGCCGAGAAGCTGGCTGCGCAGTTCAAGGATGAGGTAGCTGCGCTGAAGGATTTGCCTCCGCCGTTCGATGCTGTCTTTAACGAGGATCAGATGATTGGCGATCGGCTATTGCACTGGCTGATGAGATCGTCACTCGTCGACTGCGATGCCCTCCAGAAATCGGCAAAGTCTCAGGGTGTGGTGTTGCTAGGCGATGCAGCGCATGCGCAGCCGATCCCAGGCTATGGTGCGAACACAGCGATTGCCGACGCAATCGAGCTGGCCAAGTACATCTCACCTGATGGCAAAATTGACGTCGCCAAATTCCTGCAAGCCAGGGCCGAGTCTTGGGCGGGAGACAAGGAGGCCGCCGAGCAAGCCCTCAGTCATCTGCACGAAGCCGGTACGAGCCAATCCATGCTATGATGCATCGTTCTAACATCGCCTATCTCTCACCGCATCTTTGTCGTCCACCCCAGATCAAACACAACCTTGGACACATTACCAAGGTCGCGCATGTCGTTGATTCTGCGCAGCGCTCGGATCATCGACCACTCACCCTCAAGCCACGCCTGTGCCTTGCGCTTCTCGATGTCAGCCTGATCATGCGAGTGCGTAACGGAGAACGGTAGCTTCGCCAAGATCTCGCCAATGAAGACTCGATTGGCAGATACCCCTTGCTGGAGCGGCAAAGCGGATATGCCGGCGTACGTAGGAAGCCAGCCTTGGCGGGCGTTGATATACGTGAGCTTCGACCAGCTACTCAAAAGTGTCATGTTCAGTGCACGGGCATTGGAGTCCGTGAATGAGCTGTAGGCCTGATTATCGTCGTCAAAACCGTGGCGAGCCGGGGAGGGCATGATCGCCAATGCAGGCAGCCACTGCGTACAGCCTCCCAAGTCCAGCCATCTTAGTTGCAAGAGATTGTGGCTCAGCAGACGGAGCAGTGATGCGGGCTCGGCAAGATCGTGATCAAGGTCGGAGTAGAAATGTGACCCACCTGCATGCACCTCCATGCCAGTGCGAGTCGTCACCGTGGTAGTTACCAGGTTTGGGGTGAGCGTAGGTCTTGGCCAGTAGGCAAGCGATAGATGTGTCAACTTCGGCGTCTGCTTTGTCAAAGCCAGAAGATCGCGCCAGAGGATGCTTGAGGGAGGATGTGACAGACATAGCTGTGTCAAACTGCAAAATGGAGATGCCCTGATGGTCTCTGGGTGTATCGTATCGATCGGCTCACTCGCATCCCAAGACTCGATTGCAGTATCGTTCAGATCCTGGCTTGTCTGGTGCGTGCTGCTTAGAAGCTTCGCTAAGCGACTCAAAGTGAGAGTGCCATGTCCTATAAGCCCTGCCAGATCCAGAGTCTCGACTGCATCATCGCCATCGGTCAATGCTTTGAGGCCGCTGAGGGTGAGTGGAGGACCGTAGCACACAATCTGTGCCAGCAAAGCCAATCGCATCCGTAGCGAGAACTCTTGCAAAGCAGGATAATCATCCTCATCCAGCATGCTCCAGCGCTCAGCGATACTCCTTAACGCAGTACCCTTCAAACTAAGCGTCCCGCGTCGTTCCTCTGGAGTTCGCATTCCAGCAATGAGGCTCACGAATCGATCAAGATGATCCGGCTTCGGCCTCTCCCTCTCACTCTTCGCCGACTTTCTTCTCCCTGCCTTTCCTCTAACCACCAGAGCAGGCAGTCTCGCCCTCGTCCAGCTTCCCGGCGTCGCCGGCCCAGGCGTTCTCAGTCGTTCCCTCGCCCTGGCCCCAGCCCTGGTCTCCGGCGGCGCGACATCTCTCTGTCCCAGAATGCCCCTCAGCTCAGGGGGAACAGATCGCTGGCCGCTAAGCTCGGCAAACTCGCGTTTCTTCGCAGCCGCATCACTTGGGTTGGCAATCCGGAGCGAGCTCAGTAATGCATTGACAGACTGTGCCGGTTCGCCATGCTTGGCCGCGTGCTGGCCACTGCCAGCGATATGGCCCGCAGAGGAGCCTTGGAATTGTTTGAAGTTGGAGCGTTTCTTGGGCATATGATTGCTTGTGTAATGGGAATAGATCCGGGGCCGGGTGACGAGGTGGCCTGGAGGTCTTATACAGCCGTCGCTCGCTCGTGCACTACCGCAGCAATACCAGATGACTCCGATGTCTTGACTCGCACGTTAGCACCTTACGTGCGAAAGGGTCTCAATGCTGACTATTGACGATGCTGACTGATGTGGCGATGCATGCGCGATGAGTCGACGCCTAGCCCCGATGACATGGTGATTTGCTGAGGGAAGAGGGGAGCTAGCGGGTGTCGGTTCCCGAGCAGGTTGGACCGTATCTAGACCGTATATAAACCGTACATATACCGTTGGCTTAATTTGGATCGTCCGAATATCTGAACTGTCTTTCTTACTGAGTGACCTTGTCAATGCGACGGTGTTTGCACCGCTAGATCAGCTACACTGTGAATAGTACCACTTGCGGGACTTCACTAGGTGTAGAGATTGATTTCCAGTGAACAGACAGATCGATGGTGGGTTGCAATAGCGCCAATTTGCTTGTGCATATGTACAGTCTAATCCCAGTCTACAACGACAATCTATCCAAAGCACCCGAGCGCCTCTGCTAATCCAGACAAAACCCAACATTGGAGCCTCCCTACCACGTCTCGGCAATATATTGCCCATCTTTCTTCTTCTGGTCCCAGAACTCCTTCGCAGTCTCTTCGTCTAAACCACCCTTGTCGATCGCAACATCCATCAATGCTTTCTCAACGCCCTCACCCATACCCTTCGTACTGCCACAGACGAAAATCCGCCCGTCCAGAGCGTTGATAACGAACCAGACGATATCGGCTTGTGTTCGTACCTCGTCTTGTACGTACTTCGCCACCTTGCGCTCGGAACGATGCTCCTTGACCGCCAGCGTCTCATCAGAAGTGGAGTCGACAGGAAGCTGAGTATCCGGCGGTGGCGCAGCACGAGACTGCACAACCTTCTTGATCTCCTTCTCATGTGCACCTAGCTCGCCTTGGTAGATCTCATCTAGCATGCTATCTCGTACACCCTGCACCAGCCAGATCTTGTTCGCGCAATTGGCATTCTTCAGGCGGTTCAGGATAAAGCCACGGAAGGGCGCCATTCCTACGCCAGCGCCGATGAGCATCATTGGGCCGTCGGAGGCGAACTCGCGAGACAGTGGGTTGCTCATCAGGCCACGGAACATGGGGACGTGCAGATTGAGGGCGCGTCCAGCAATGCCTGGGGTGGATGTCGACCCGGCTTGCTTCTCGGCTTCGATGTATTGCATGGCGATGCGTTCGAGGAAGCCGGAGCCAACGCCAGAACGCTTGCCGCCGGTATGCGTTTGCGTCTCGTGGACAGTCACGGCCACCTCGATCAAGCGACGGCCAGCGAGACCCTCGCGGTCGGAGGAGACGTGGGGATCGTTGCTCAGGGAGTAGAAGCGGGGCATGAGTTGCGTCAGGCTGGGCAGGAGAGCCTCGAGAGGTGGCTTAGACGATGGGAAGGCCTCGAGAAGTTGCTGCAAGGTGATGTGAGGTCCAGTCCGGAGATCGCAAAACGCGCTTTGACCTTGAGCGGAGCACATATACCACAGAATCTGCTTCTCACTCTCCTCTGTTGCATGCTCTGCCAGGACTCGGAAGAGAGGCTTCGTAGGTGCTGATGAGCTGATATCTACAGTCCAGGTCAGGACCTCACGGCGAGTTGTCACCAGTTCTCGTGCGCCTTCGTCACCCCAGATTGTCGGCCATCGTCCACCTGTAGTGTGTAGTCGTATCGGTCTGTCGCGTACCATACGGGGCATTCCGAGCTGGTCCAAAATGGCGTCTACAACAGCAGGATCGTTCGGCGGACATGTGCCAACCGCGCCTCCAACCTTGAAGTCTACGCCGCCCTCCTCAGGATACTCCGTCACGTCCAGATCGAAATGGAATGTTCGCTTCTCAGCACCAGGCTTCGTCAGCTCCCTAGCGCCATACACTGGTGCGCTGTAGATGTCATACGGTGGGTGAGGCTTCATATACTCTGGCGCTCGTGTCCGCACAGATTCTGCGTCATGGCCATGCTCTTCGCCAGGAAACTTCTCTGCGATGGACTCTCTTCGAAGACTGCCAAACGAGGTCTTCGACTCCGGTAGATCGATGACCTTCGTGAGCGGTGTGTCCAGTGTCAACGCGCCAAGGGTGGGATTGATGAAACGGAAGGCAGCGTTGTCTGGTCGCACTATCGGTCTGAAGCCAAGCTTTGCGTGTGACAGAGGGATCGCCTCCAACTTGCAACATCCTTCACCGCAGCAGAACTTCTCCAACATCTTGGTACCATTGCCATCTCCCAGAAGTCGCTTAATCTCCTCGGAGCTCGACACATACGTTGTGCTGGCTCGCCTCTTCTTCTCCCGTTGAGGACTCGATTGCATCGAACGCAGCTTGTCAAACCGCTCTTCATTCGACGAATCGTGCTCCGTCAGAGGCGTCGACGGAGTCTCTGAGTCGCTTGTGTCGTTGCTCATGTCTCCTAGACTCTCGCCACTCGATCTAGGGCTGCCGACGTCAAGTTGTGCTTGGAGTTGGGGTGACATGTCGCGCATCGTCTTGAGTCCGCCTTGTGGTTCGCGTGGTATCGGATCGCCAGGATGACTCGTCTCACTGTGTGGTATCGGCTTGTGTCTGTAGACCAGTGTGGACAACGAGTGTCGCCTGTTAGGCGGTCGGGTCGTCATTGTATTGGTGAATGTATGGATGTATCAACGTGTGAATCGCGTCTCGTCTTTATACACTGCTGAGAGACTTCTCGAAGCCCAGCGCAAGTTCTTTCAAGTTATGAGCTGGAGTAGTGCAATTGTCAGTGAAACGGCACCTACTGGTAAAGCATTGGTAATGTATTGACGACAGTCGGCAGCAGTCGTGCATGTACTCGGGGACACGCACGACTGCGGAACATGATCGATTAGATCTGTCCCGAGTGACGCACGGCATGAGTGGGCGGCGGGGTGGATGAATTCACCAGTTTAAGGTCCAATTCGCCTATCAGATCGACGTGGCTTACGTGAAGCTGTGGTACAGATGTCGTGATACGTGTGCGTCTCAAATTGGTTGCAATCCTGATTTCCAATACACAAAACGCCCGAAGAAACTCGATCCAAAGTCTGGACTGATATCGTCGATTCGTAGGGAGATAGGGAGGTGTATGTGTGTCGGACGGGGGCGATGAAAGAAGCAGAGCGTTATCAGATCGTCATGTGAGGCGGAATGGAGTCGGTCAAAATCGCGCCAGTTTGAATTTCATGGGTAGCATCCGCCTGCCGTCCCGATACCGGCCGGCTATCTGCCTCGGCACCTACAAAAGTGAACGATCTGCATGGAGGCTACAGCACAACTTAATGAAAAGAGCTGAGCTGGCACAACGTTGTGAGCATTTGTAGTGAATTCGTGGTAACACGCAGTGCTTACATGTACCTTACGCCTTGTGTCTCGTCCGGTCCGCTTGGGATTACAAGGTGCCGTGAACATCGCCGGGCCACCTACAGGATCTATCGTCGCTTACTTGAGATGATGAACGTCCGGGCCGTCGTGTGTGGCTCCATGGATACGATGTCTAAAGTTGCAATCTTCATCTAGTTCAACCTCGTCCATGTCGTTTCAGGTGCAAGATAACGCGGCGGCTCCAGAGTGCGGGCCGAACCTTTTCGTGTCCAAAAGCCGCGCCTCGGTTTGCCGCCACCAGGCTGCAACTTAGCGCGCTGACTTCTAGGCTTCTCAATTCACGATTGGGACTCTGCTCGTGTCGGCGACATGGTCATCAACGAACATCCCAACAAGGACCGGTGAGAACCATAGGCGAACCTCTTGACGACCACATCACAGCTTGAAGGACATGTTCCGCAGCCATGGAGTCTTACGGTCGTTCTCATCTGGTCAACCCCAGAGCAACTTACTTGACGAAGCTCTACACCGACGCCAAACGGAGATCGCTGATCAGCATCGATTTCAAACCACCGTTGACAGTCAGTCCAAGCATCTCCAATGAGCAATTTGCAGCATTGCTCCGCAAGTTCCGCATTCAGAAGGACCGCTTCACGGCATGGGGCCTAACCTGGAACGATGAAAACGGCAAAGGCGACGATGTCGAGATTGACGGTGCAGTCGCTCAAGCAGGCTTCACAGATCTCGTCGAAAGCGTCATGCGCAACATCGACGAAGTGCTCGCGCAGCTCGAAAGTGTCAACGCTAGCGGCCTGTCCAGTAAGGCGGGCGAGAAGACAATCGCGCCAGCTCCATTCGACGAGACACGCTACTTGGAGTTGCTCAAAGAATACACGACGTCTATCGACACTCTGTACGATTTGTCGAGTAATCGACAAGCAATGACACGCGGCAATCACCCGAAATTCGAACCCGAACCGCCGCCCTTACCACTGTCAGCCCTCCCCAACGACAGGATCGCGTCTTCCACTCGGACATACGCGCCTAGCATTGCGCCCAGCTTCGCGAGTTCGCAAAGAACACTGGTCGACTTTCTCACGTTCGTCCCTCCAACCTTGTCGCCGTATGCCGGACTGCCGCCCAGAATCGACATCTCTGCGCTCCGTTTACCAGAAGAGGGTCCACCGCCTTACGAGAGTCTTGGTGTGCCGGTCACCACAAGACTAGTGGGTCGTTTGCTACGTACGCGGATTCCGGAAAGTGTTGCCAATGTCTTAGGCAGTGACAACGCCGAGGTGCCTGTTCTGGTCGAGTATGCCAGCTACGATGCGACATACCTCAGTACCGGAGTGCTCCCACGACTAGAACGTCTCGGAATGTTTGCAAGTGTGTTGCAGCCGATGCGAGTGGAGTCACAACACAATATCAGTCTCCTGGGCTACTTCGAAGACCCGTCCGCGCCACGCATTGGGCTTGTCTACGATCTTCCGTACGCACTTCAGACACAAATGCTAACGTCAACTGCGCATCCTCCAGAGACATTCACGCCGCTCAGCCTGCTGAACCTCATCCGTAAAGCACGTCCAAGTACCCATGCACCACCTGTGGACACCGAGCCACCACCGCTCGAAACGAGGTTTAGATTGGCCTTGCGTCTGACTGAGCAGCTCCATGCCCTGCATAGCCTGGGCCTAAGTCACGGTAACATCAACAGTAGCAGTGTTCTGTTCAGTACAATGTCGAACGACTCGCCCGTAGCCCGGACTAAGCGATTACGCGCACCGATCTGGGCATCGTTCGACATCTTCGCCAAGTTCAGTGTAGAAGGTCTAGGCCGTGCCGCAAATCTCAACATCTACCGCCATCCCACTGATCAACCGCAAGATGTAAGCCGAGACATCGTCGCCGACATCAGATACGACATGTACAGCCTGGCACTACTACTGCTCGAGATCGGTCTCTGGCATCCGCTAGGTGAGCTATACAAGGCGAAGTACACTATAAAAGACTTCAAAATTCGACTACAGCAGTTATGGATCCCGAAGCTAGCAGCAAAGTGCGGTCTCTCGTACATGCGTGCCGTGCAAGCCTGCATTGCTATCGTCGACCGTGCAGATGGACAGGGATTGACCACCGAAGGTGTCTACGAAGCAGTGCTCCCTCGGCTGCACAAGTGCTGCGCGCTTGACGATGAAGTCGATGAGGTCGACGTTTTCGACCGCGCGCGCCATCTGAGTGAACCCAATGTGCGTGCCATTCGACGGCAGGATTCCTATGAAGTAGCACCGATGGATCTCGTCAGGAGAGCTACAGATACGCAGCGCACACTCTCGAGCTCGGCAACCAGGACCATCCAAAGGCGACCACTTCCTACGCCATTGTCCCGCTCAACAACCATGATGTCCGAAGCATCGAGCCTCACGATTCCCCAAGCACCCTCAGAATCCACTATCAAGCGTACGCCGAGCATCGCGTCTACAGCGGAATCTTTCGCTCGTCACATCTCGGCTACACCATCGTTC
This sequence comes from Rachicladosporium sp. CCFEE 5018, assembly GCA_002077045.2. Lineage (NCBI taxonomy): Eukaryota > Fungi > Ascomycota > Dothideomycetes > Cladosporiales > Cladosporiaceae > Rachicladosporium > Rachicladosporium sp. CCFEE 5018. The sequence goes on from KZ111201.1 coordinate 34,268, forward strand.
CAAGACTACAAGCGCAAGATTGTCCTCATACAGAAGCGGTGGCGCGAGCGCTGCGACGCTGCACATGAGCAGGCAGCTGAGCGGGCAGTCAATGCGCATCGCATAGCGACCGATCGCATCGTAGCTGCGCATGGGCGGGCAGCACATGCTCACGAGAAAGCTGCAAGCCGTATGATTGCAGCGCACGAGAAGGCAGCGCACCGCGCGGCTAGAAAGCAATCGAGACATGGTGATGTCCATGAGAAAGCTGCAGAGGAGCATGTACCAAAGCCTAGGTCGAAGCTGCAAGAGTTTCCGGCCATGCAGCTACCACAAGAGCTCGTTGATGAGTGGGCCAACGTGACTGCAGACAAGTTGAGACGACTGGTGGAGAGAGCATTGCGTGGCCTTCCTGAGTCTTCCTCGATCGGCTTTGGCTACTACGGCGAGACACCTGAGAGCGCAAAGCCGACATATGTCATCACTTGCAAGTCCACGCACCTGGTCAAGCACATGCTTAAACGTCACTTCCGGTGGGACGCCAACGCATGTCACCTGCGAGTCGAAAAGGGGCGCATCGCACGCTGCCGTCGTGCTATGCCTCGCTCCGCTGCATCTCGATCAATGGGCTCCCGGTATGATGAGCAAGAGCACGATCCCGTGAATCCTGACTACCAGGAACGACCGGTCTGCGGTGCATCGATTGGCGCTTATAAGGACGAGGAGCACCTTCCCCCGGTCTCATTCGGTGGGGTCGTGACTATTGATGGCAGGTCGTATGGGATGAGCGTCCACCATATGTTGGAAGCAGGCGATGAGGAGCTCGAATCGGAGGAAGATGATTCTGACGATGACGACACCTCCAGCCTGCTCAGCGTGGACGACGATGCTATTTCACTTCACTCGGACGACGACAATAGCACCGTCCGACAGCTTTCCGCGCCTTCAGACCTCAGCCTCGATGAAGACGAGCAAGCTGATGGCGAGACCGCTGGCGTTATGCCCGGCGATGGTGAGGAGATCGACATCACGCAGCCAGCGCTAGACGATGCCAAGATACAACATCTGCATGCTGAAGAAGACGAAGACGACGAAGACAGCGCTTCCATCATCGACGAAGACCACATCTTGTCGTATAAGCTAGGCCAGATTCACGCTTCGTCAGGCCTGAAGCGCAGCCATTTCCACTCCACCGAGTCAGGCTATCGTGGCATCTCAGCTTCACTACCGCAGGAGATCGACTGGGCGCTCTTCGAGCTATTGCCACCAAGGGCTCGGCCCTTCAACATCGTGCCAGGTGGGAAGAAGTACTGCGACTCCACCTGCACCTCCACAATCCGTGGAAACGACTGCTTCCCAGTCTCGATCCACCCCACATCCCGCCTACCGAACACCAAGGTCCACTGCCTTGGGCGGACGTCCGGACTAGCTTCTGGTACCATCTCCTCCGCAATGGAGCTCCTCAAGCTCCACGGCCGGAGCACCTTTGCTGCTAGCTGGACAGTCCTCGGCGGTTTCGGCGTTGGCGGCGACAGCGGCGCATGGGTCATCAGCAGCGAAGGCAAAGTATGCGGCCACGTGCTCGCTGAGCGTGCGGGCAGGACGTATATCTGTCCGATGGAGCTGATGTTCGAGGATATGAAAGCTACACTGGGAGCGGGGACTGTCGGCCTTCCTGTTGAAGGGCCTGACGAGAAGGCAAAGTGCACGGCTACGGTGACCGATGTTCGTGCCGATAGTGGGTTTGAAGAGGCAGTCGCGAGGCTCAGGCTTGAGGACCAGGGCGGTGTTGCCATACCTTGCTCGCCGAAGAAGAAAGGGGTTGGGCATAAGTGTGAGATGGCTAGGGTGATTGGGCCGGTGGGCTCAGCGGCTTGATGGAGTGGGGGAGGCGCATAGGATCATTATACCCAGGGTGCATGAACACGGCATACAGACTGGAGGTGAGGTAGATACGCAAAACCACTATTATCTTGTCAAGCTTCGCCCCATCGTGATCGTCTGTATGCTGACAGTATGCGAGCGGGAAGGCGATTACCTTGCATCTCTACCTTAAGTACTTTGGTGTCATAGACTCATAGATATAAGTAACCGCTTTCTCGTCTCCAAGCTACAGTTAACCTAAGTCATGCCTCTCTTCCCTCCCTCCTGCGCTCTACCCAGCGCATCAGCACTCCAAGAGACTATGCCAGCCACGACGTCCTCACAAGCTCCAACGGCCTCCACCATCCGCACCCGTCGTCGCCGCTTCCTGACCCAGCATCCATCCTACCTCACATCAGCCTCCGAGGAGCTCGAGATAAGCCGTACGCCTCCCCGCTAGCCCCGTCTCCTGGACCTCTCCTTATCGGAACCATGCAAATTAGCCGAAGCAAGAGCCTAAGCCAGCGAAGTCACAGATCCCATATTCTACGACAAATGGGTCAGACGATGGCAGAGCGCCGAGGGACGGCAGCGAGAAGGCCAAAGTAGAGGCGTAGTGGGCGCTTTGGAGAGGGGAGTCGCGAGAGGAGAGGCTGCTGCGGCTGCAAGGGCTGAGGAGGACAAGGCTGGCAAGCGAGAAGGGGTTGGGAGCCATAACCCGAGGGCGGGGCAGAGGATAGAACCTGGGGCTAAGGTCCTGAGCACTCCTCTCGATCAAGAAGGCGCACGGGGAGAATCTCGTGGTGCGGAGGGCGTAGAATCAAGGGCAGATGGAGGCGGTGGAACGGGGAAATTGAATAGACATCAGACCGACGAGAGCGACGACACCGACCTCGAAGTCCTATCAGACGAATTTGAAGACGATGAAGAGAATGGGCGTGAAGTCACGACCAAAGCCGGAGGTCTACGACGCTGGCACGCTTTCATACGCCACCGCTTTCTCACCGGAAAGGACGAGGACTTCGACTACACCTTAGTCGACACTAACGACGCCTACGATGACATCGACGACCAAAGACAACAGGCCGAGGACGTCTGGTTCGGCGACGAGAGCGCCGAGTTCGTCTTGGATGGCAAAGGGAGGGTGGAAGGGGAGACAGGCGTACAGGACTTCTGACACGATAGTAATCGGATATCCGTAGAGGACGTGAGCACGAGGCCACGATGGACTTGATTGCTATACTTTTTCAAGGTTCGAGCAGCTATTCACAGCTGACGTCCCAAATGCTATGCCGTATTCACAAGGTCGCAATCGCTCTTTTATCCCACCCAGCGATCCAAATGCATCTCCTTCCAATCTGCACGCCTCCCTATCCTCACTCACTCACATGTCCTCAATCCTCAGTCAAATCACCATACTCCCACTGCCCTCGCCTCGCATCCTTAGCCTCCCGCTCCCGCTCCTGCAGATCAGTGACAATCTTCCCAGCCGCCCGTTCGAAAGGCCGCAGCTTCTTAGCAACCATAGCCAGCCCCTCGCTCACCACTTCAGCATTGAGACTGCTCTCCAGACTCTTCGCGCCGGGGTCCAACAAAGTGATCCAGAGTAGATTATCCCTCGTATCGTTGAAGTCAACGTTAGCGACCAGCGGCCGATCGAGCGCGACGTCTTGCAGAAATGCGACGGAATCGGCCAGGTATGAGGTCGTAGGCGCCGGGAACTGCAAAAAGCTCAACGCCGCATCAACAGCTTGCGGCTTCAGCTTTTGCGCCCCGAATTTCTCAGCCGGCAGCTGCCTCAAAGCGCTCCACGGCTGCGTCTCAGAATTGCCATAGTCAATATACACCACCTCCGCCGTCTTGGCCTCTCGATCATTCCTTCGGATCTTAGCGCGATACCATGTCCCGTCCGCGGAGAACTTGGCGGACACCATGTCGCCGGCTTTCGGAGCTCCGGACAAGGGCAAGGAGTTCTGAGGGGAGAGATGGAAGGACGCGAAGTCTTTCATCAGGGTACTGAGGTTCGAGGTGCCGGAGCCGAGGAGTTGGATCTTCAGGCGGCCGGTGGAGGCGTCGATGTGCGTGACTGTGATGTCTTTGTAATCGGGTTTGCGTGCAGGGAGGGCAGCGTCGACGTTGGAGGTCCCGTTGCCGTTTGCGCTGGATGTTGCATCGGGTTCGTGGTCAGCGCCGTTTTCGGCTGCTTCTTTCTCGGCGGACCAGTCGTGCCACATGCCCTTGCGGCCTTCTCTGGCCTTCGTTTCGGCGGCGAAGAGCTCGTTGGCATTGCCGCTTTTCTCCGCGCTGTAGGCGTGTACACTTGCAAGGCCTTCTTCGACGAGGAGCTTCGCGACGCTTTCGCGGTTGATGTACATTGTGCCGATGAAGCCGCCGACTTTGTCATTGTCTTCTACGTCAATCTCGACGTCGCGTTGCTGACAGCGCTTGTTAGCGAAGTCGTGGCATTCTTGACCAAAGGGTTCGGCTGTGTCGTTTGGTCCGCGTGCAGAGCGCGGAGCGCGGATGCCGCCCAGGACGAAGGTGAGTTTAGCGTTCTCGCGGGGGATGAGGACGGTGAAACGAGAGCCAGATTTGACGAAGTCGACAATGGCGGGGACGCGCTTCTGTCTTGAGAGAAGAGTCATTTGGCGTTTAGCTTTTTCGAGTGATTCGGAGTAGTCGACGTAAACTTGCTGTTTGGGTGGCTTGGGACTCCACATGCCCTTGCCTTCGCTCTGGGCAGTCTCCTCAGCAGCAAGCAGCTCATCATAGATGGCGCTGCGGTCTGTGTCGTCCATGCGGTGTCGTATGACTGATGCGTAGCCAGATTCAACCAGTGTGAGGGCGACGTTCTTGCCGTTTTGCGACACTGTAGCCATCTCACGCTCCTCATAGCCCTCTGTCCCAGGTCGCTTACCATCGATGTTAACCTTCACATGCTTCCCAATCAGCTTCTTCCGCAGGAACTCCTTCGCTTCAGGTCCAAACGGGCTCTGCTTAGGATCCGTAGGTTTGGGCTGCCGTACACTTGACAAGTTGACCCGCTTCTCAACCCCATTCTTGTTGCGTATGAACAGCGTGTCCGCCGAGAAGACTCTCGACACCACCGCTTCGCTCTCGGCACCCGTACTCCGCTTCTCTTCATGCGCCTGGTACAAGCCTAGCTTCTTCTCCTTCGCCGTCCGCTCAGCCTGCCTCAGCTTTCCCATCTCCGCCCCAAGCATAGTCGAATGATGGTCCACGCACCTCGCCAAGCCCTGCTGGAGCAAGAATTCCGCAATGTTGCCAACCGGATGCCGTACCTCACCCACAAGCACCCCTTGTGGACTCAGCCCTAGCACTCTTACGGTGACACCGCGCTGGAGTAGTCGCTCTTCCACAAACGCCTGACTCTCCTCTCCCAGCGGCTCTCCCGCAACAGTAGCGCCATCACTCTGATTTGTCCTCGCCGTTCCCGGTGCCCTGATCCCCGCAAGCAGGACTGTAACCTGCACATGGCTGCTTTTCTCCAGAAACATTCTTACAACAACTCGATCCCCACTGATGACCCTCTCGACCACACTCTCGACCGCCTTACCCTTCCACTCCTCCACGAAAGCCTTAGGATCAGCCCCTAAGTCCCTCTCACAGCTCGCCTCCTCCTCTCTGCCAGTTTCCCAAACGCCTTTCCCCTGGCTCTTAGCCCTAGCCTCCACGCCCTCAAGTCGCTCCACTAGCTCCTGCACTCCAGCCTCACTCCTCTTCTCCGCTCCATCTCGCAGCTTCGCCATCCCCTCGGCCACAATGGCATCCGGCAGCACGCTTCCATCCGCTAACATCACAACGCCATACTCCCGGTTGCCTGCCTTTCCAGGCACAGCATACAGCACACTAAACCTCACTGTCTTCCCCACGACAAGTTTGCGGAGGTACTCCCTGGAAGCGAAAGCGTGCGGCTCGGCGGAGGTTGTCGCGTTGGACATTCGCGGGGCGGAGATGGCGGCTAGCGAGAGGGTGCGGGTAGATTTTCCAGTCGGGGCAAGGAGAATGAGGGTGTCGCCGCTGAGGACGGATTTGACGCGGGCTTGGAACTGGGGCGAGGGGAGGGCCATGATTGCTGTGGTGGAGGGGGGGGATCCGGTGGGCGGTGTGGAGCTGCGGAGGAGGGTTGAGGGTTGACAATGGATGTAAGAACTGCGGATGGTATCTGAGAGGTCTATGAGGCCGTTATATGTACTTCGCGCTATCAGAAAGAGGAAGTACTTGGTGTCGTGTGCTCAGCTCCATGTAAATACAATGGCTGTGTGGAAATACCACCTGTCAAAATGTGGGGTGAAGTCGGTGTCCCTCGTCCCTGCATGAATGAAGTCATGCAATCACGTGGCCTCACGACAGCGACGATGAGGTGACATGGTGAAGTAGTCTGCCAGTGAGAGTGTAGTAGTAGATTAGATTTATTCATTACTATGTCATATACGAGATGCTGTCGACTGGACTGGTATACGCGTCGCTCAAACTCCTTCGCAAACCCAAGATCCAAACCCATCCATTTCATTAGTCCGACCCAGAACTCCTTGCTTTGTTGCTTCAATCAATCCAAACCTCAACTCAGTCCATACATCGCCCTTCTTCTCCGTCGCACATACTCCATTTCCACCCCGTTTCCCAGAACCCACAATGCGCCTGCGCCCCAGACTACCAGACTCCCCAGCGCAGCCCACATCCAGCCTTTCTTGCCTCTGCTTTCTCTTCGCAACCGCGCAATGCAGGCAGCGCGACGCTTGCCGCAGAGTGGAGTGACTCTTGCTGATGATGGGCGCGGCTGAGTATGGTAGAGGTGGTTCAGCCGCTCCAGGTCCGCGGCGTAGATCTCGTTACGTGTGCGTAGCGAGTTGAGCAGAGCGGTCGAGGCGTTGAGCGAGATTGTCAGCCGCGCGACTGTGGAGTCTTTGCGACCCATGACAGGAGGCGCATGCGCGATAGGCCGGGTGTCGGGGATACGAAGAGTCTCGCTACTGTTATCCATAGCATCGTCGTCATCGACATGAGTGTCCGGCCTGGGCAGACCCTGGGGATAATCGATGGTGCCAGGGACTTCAACGTGGTTGTCTACTTGCGAGCCTGGAGAAGCCACGGTCGACGACGGCAGCGAGATGGTGTCGTGGTATTCGCGTGGTTGCTTCGCGTTGCAAGGCGGACGACAGTGGCTGCGCATGGTTGCGCGGTCGACTGATATCCGCTTGATGCCTTTGGCTTGCTCGATGTTCTGTACGGTACGGTGGATGAGATCATCTGGTAGTGACTTGGTGCGTGCCATGACTTTGGTGATTATCCAAAGTGGTGCGATGCCAATATGCTTCGTGGCGACGGTAGGGCTGACCAGGTAAGTAGGCCGGCGATGCCATCTTGTACCCAGCCATGCTTTGCGCGTGTCGCAACAGGCATGCGATGATGTCGCATCTCAGATTGCAGCTGCCGTTGTCGCTCGTGCAAATGTCTCAGACATCCAGGCACAAACCAGGAATCTTAGATCCAGTGCTCCAGCGATGTCGAAGTTCAGCCTTTGAAATCAGGCAGGCTGCCTGTGTGTTACTCTCAGTCACCATCCGTCATTAGCTCAAGGGTGGTCGAGGTGAGCAGCCGCATAGTCGAGCACATCAGCGTTCAAATCCAGCGTCGTGAACCCAGGCACCTTCAAACCCTGCACATCTCCCTGCATGGCAGTCGAGATCATGAAACCCTCCTCGAACGACTGGATCTTCATCTTCACATCATTGACCTCCTTGCCATTCATGTAGACCTCAACATCGTCGACCTCCTCGCCCCACATGCCGTGTGTCGAGCACCTTGCCGGGTTACCGGGCTTCGGACTCCGCACATCGAAGAACTCCAGATCCCGGATCCAAGGCGCAAGAAGTGCCTCGCCAGAGAGCTTGATGTACGACTCCTTGTAGCAGAAGTACGTGTAGAATCTGCGGAGCTTTGCCTCGATGAGGCGTTCAGATGAGAAGTCCACGTGATTGCCGGAGGGAAGCTTGCACGAGATGTCGCGATTACGGGCTATGCATCTGTCATGACGACCGATCTCGTGTCGCGTGAGGAACGAGCCATCTAGGAGCGTAATGTAGTCAATGTCGTATTTCATGCTCCAGCGCTCCTCGTCCGAGAAGATGAACTCGTAGATGTCGACCCAACCATCCAGTCCCTCAGTGTCAATGGTACGGTAGTCGTCGCGCTCGTTCACGCAGACAATGTCGATACCTACTGTGACGCCGTCGCGGAGGCCTGCTGTGGGTGAGATGAGGCCATTGGTCGTGTTGTCCGAGTTGTACGAGTGTGGGACCTGGCCGTCCCAGCCGATGAGCGCGACAAGGCCGTTTTGGTGTGAGATGTTGAAGTCAATCCCTTCGATGACTCGACCGACAGCGTCCACTGCACAAGGCTTGCCATGCTTGGGATGGCCTTTCCGTGCAAGTCGTACTTCATTCCATGCAATGCCGAGAGCTTGCGAGATGAACAGTCGCTTCATGAGAGCAGAGGCTAAGCTCATGCGCGCGTCGGCGATAAACATCTTGCCCATTATTATCTTGCGCTCCTCCTCGCTGATGAGCGACATCGCGTGGGCGGCACCCGGTGCATACAGTATGCTGTTGCCCGGCCATAGCGACCGCGTGTCGATGAGCCATGTGGTCACCGAACCGCCGCCTAGAGGAGGAGAAAGGCCATCGAAGCTATCAGGAGGCGTGAGAAGTCCGGTCTCCTGGAGCCTCTGCATGTCCAAAGTCAAGTACATCGTACCGGTATACTGGGAAGTTCGCGGCGTGCGACAAAGGTCAGCAGCTAAAGTTCGCCCGTGTGACCAGGCTCGTGGGTGAGGAGAGCGTTGGCCTTTGTGTCGGGAATTCGTCAGATGAGCACCACCACCACTTCGCAGCGACAATAACAACCTGCACACAGTGGTGAGCGCATGAAACGGTGGAGAGGTACAAGGCAGAGACGGCTGACTGACGATGTCATGGTATTCATATCCACCCGTAGCTGCGACCGAGGCGTGCCGTTACCCACAGCTACGCCTGCCTTGCTGCAAGTGGTATCTGCGTTCGATCGATTTCTCGGGTACGGATATAGCTAGAAAGGCAGTACCCCACTGGCCCAAACCACAGATTGGCAAAGCTTCGCCCGTTGCAATTCGCGTGTCAAGGTCCCGATTTGGGTGACCACCCTGGGGGAACCTTATTTGCGCTGCCCGGAGAAGGATTTACGAACGCTGCGCTTTGATATCGTGTTGGCCTGAGGTGACGGAAGCGCAGTTCTCGCTGTGATTCATGCTGCTCAGCTCATGGCTCAGCCTTGCGCGAATGGCATGGTTGCTCACAGCAGCAAGGCATGGCACGGCAGGCAGCATAGCGGCCCCTGTACATATACAGTCATGTCCACAATCGCACTCTGGAGATCGCCAGGCGGAGATCCGAAGAACGGACGCTATCGAATTTGGATGACACGGGCGTTGCGATCGTGACCACGGACTTTTCTGTCTCATCATTGTCGCATGCACTTCTGACCGATGCAACAATACAGTGGTACACATGACGACGATCACATCATCTTGTATGCATCAATGCTGCACCAAAGTTCGTAATCGCATTTCTCATGTTCGGGCAATAATGCGGCTCACAGGATGAGAGGCTGGCAGAGGATCGCGCAGGAATCAGGATTTCAATGATGAGATGAGGCTCCGCAGTGGAGAGACAATCCCGCAACGCCACAAATAGTAGCTTTCTGAAATCACAGCCAAGAGCGTTTCCGTTCCAGAGCTACGGTGCAGGGTCCGCTTCAGCAAGCGAAAAGTCAGACGCCAGTGCGTCATATTTCGGACTTCTCTGACTCGTGATGGGAATGATTTCATGCAGTTGGAGCTGACTCCGTGGGAAGAGGTGACTCAGCATTGAAGATTGCGCGGTTCTGTGGTGAGGTCTGGTTATGGCTGTGGAATATCTGTCGTGGGACTTGTGAGGAGACTGACGCCCGGAGAGACAACATCCAACCCGAGCCACGAGAGTCAGGACCACGAGACACCTAACCGGAAACACGCACCGACCTCTGTCCCAGGAAGCGAGACTTCTCACGTGCAAGACCTGAATCAAAGCAACGCTCCAAGCGTTTTGTTACCGCTCCCAAGAACTGCACCCTGCGCACGACCCCGCCAGTGAGCATCCCTCCACCCCGGGACTTGGGCACGCACGCACGCCACCATCGTATTTCCGGCGTCTTTGGCTGTGTGGTACTTTCTACTCTACTATGGCTCCCATTACGGTGGGCGTCTTAGCCCTTCAGGGTGCCTTCGCGGAACACATTCCTATCCTGCAGTCTGCTTCTCTGGACCATGACAAGCACGCTTGGACGTTCTGCCTGGTTCGCACACCCTCTGAGCTGGCATCTTGTGATGCCCTCATTATCCCCGGCGGCGAGTCGACGGCCATGAGTCTCATAGCTTCACGGACTGCTCTCCTCGAGCCGCTGCGGGACTTCATCAACGTCGCGCGGAAACCGATCTGGGGGACTTGCGCTGGCTTGATTCTGCTGGCGGATGTCGTGAGTGGCGGTGGGCCGAAGCTAGAGGGCTTCGGTGGCCTAGCGGTAGAGGTACGAAGGAATTACTTCGGTCGGCAGGTCGAGTCCTTTGAAGCGGACCTGGACCTCCCCTTCCTGGCCAGTGGTAGGGGGACTGTAGAGCCATTTCACACGATCTTCATCCGCGCGCCTGTGGTCTCCTCCCTTCTCCCCTCGTCCCAACCTACCTCGTCGCCAGATACATCCTCTTCCGCACCCGATAGGCCCGAGGTGGAGATTCTAGCCCGTCTCCCGGCGAGGGCTAAGGCTGTCACTGGGCCTGGCGCGGGGAAGTCTGCCGGCGAGCTTGGGGAGGAGGGCGATATTGTGGCTGTGAGGCAGGGAAATGTATTTGGGACTGCTTTTCATCCGGAACTGACTGGAGATGGGAGGATTCATGGGTGGTGGTTGGGGAAAGTAGGGAAGTGGGTTGAGGGGAAGAAGGATGCTGGCGAAGGAGTGAGTGAGTGAGGTCGCCGTTGTGTTAGTGGTGACTAGACCTCGACTTCTTGAAAGCTGCCATGTTATGGCGACAGCACTTTGATCGCAATTCAGCGGGCTGGTGGGTATAAATATTCTACAGGATAGACTGGCTCGCGTCAGAAGAGCAGTTCCTCCCACACCAGACTCGCACAGAGGTACAGGCCATTTCCTTGAAGTACTCGGGCATGAGCTATTGCGCCTCCTTGAGTGGTATTGCAGTTGCCGGCCCATTCCTGCTGTAGCGTGATTGCTATAGTCGACTCCCACTTGCCGAGTGTGACGACGCTTCGTAGTTAGGCTGATAAGGCGCAGTGAATCTCTAGCATCCAGGTAGAGTGCTGGCGGTAGCACAATTCTTGCACCTCACTTCCCAGGTCGCATGTACCATACGAAGGTATCAGGTATTTTCCATCATTCCCCAGACACCAGACGTCCAGGACCATTGCATCGAGCGCGTGCCAGCCCAGCGCAATCCCTACGCAGCGCCAGGCGCCCAGTCCCCAGGACCTCAAATCAAGCTCCCAAATCCAACCTCGTACATAGCATTCTCACTGCCCCTGCCCATACTCCTCCCCGATCTGATCCCTCCCCCTCCCAAACCCACCCCTCCCCGGATCAAACTCCTCCCGATACTCATCCCTAACCTGGCCCCCACTCCTTCCCCTCCCATACTGCCTACCCTCCACAAACCCCTCATCCAAATCACACCTAATAACCCGCTCATCCAGCTTCGTCCCGCCCACATACTTCAGCGCATCCCGCGCATCTTCAGGCAAATAGTACTCCACGAAGCAGAAGCCGCAGGGGGTTTTGAGGTTCCGGTCTAGGCCCATGATTAGGCGTTTTATGGAGCCGCATTTGGAGAAGAGCTCGTGGATTTGCTCTTCGGTTGTGTAGAAGCTGAGGTTGCCTATGTATAGGGTGCAGGCGCTGGAGAGTTTTGTGGCGAGGTCGGGGGATTCGCCGCGGGTTGCGCGGAGGGCTTCTTCGGCGGGGTTGCGGCGGCGTTTTTTGTACTGTCCTGATGTGAGCTTGGGGAGTGATGAGGTGGGAGGGGGATGTGTACTTTTGACATTGCGTAGGAGCTGGGCTTGTCGAGGCGCTCGACTGTGTTTTGCATGGTGAATTTGGGCATTGTGGCGATTGGTCCCGAGCTATCAATGGGCTGGTACTGGAGAAGTGCAGAAGTGAGAGGTGATCGATGTGAATGTGGTGGTGATTAGGGTTATGCCGCTAAGATCGCGTAGCAGAAGCTTTGACGCGTTTCTTGAGAAAGTGACCTTCACGAAGACCACACCATAGTGCTACAAAACGCTGGAGGAGCACTTTTCAAGAGGAAGTGTGATCTCGGGAAGGTCTTAGTGAAGTCTCGGTACAAGATGCCCAAGGTGCTGGAGTATACGCCCGCCTGGCTTTCACGCGGCAAAGGGTCGCAAGCTGGGTTCGATCTGTTCAGGCAGGATGGCAGAGCACAATCAAAAAGAAAAGATGGCGAGACGTCAAGACGAACGATCGCACATCGGGGGACGGAGATCTTCGTAGCCGTGGGAAAGGAAGTGAGATGGGCCGACTTGCGCTCCTTCAAGGACGCTCATGAGTCGAAAGATGGCCATCAAGGCAATGGATACAGGGTGAGCACTCATGTCTAAGAGTAGGAATGGATCAGAGCTTACAGAATCGACTAGATCCTCAAGACGCCGGCAGCTTTCGACATCACTACGCTATCTGTCTCCCCGGACGGCTCACTAATCGCCGTCGTCACTGCCCACACCTGCCACGTCGGCATCCTCCCAACCTCAGCACACCTCCGTAGCGGCGAGACCTCGCCTCTCCGCCTCCGCGCTTTCCAGGTTGGACCTACAGCGCACGTCCTCGAGCAGGCACCCATCACCACCGCACTCTGGCATCCGCTTCCCAAACCCGGCGTGCCTAGCCTGTTGACAGTGACGAAGGATGCCTGCGTCCGCCTCTGGGAGCTTGATATCGACAATCGCCACTCCTTCGACGAGCCAAGCATTGCCGTAGACTTGAAGAAGCTAGGCAATGCGACTTCGACGGCGACAGATCTGAGCGCTAGCAAGTATGGTGCTAAGCAGGGATTCAGCCCAGACGAGGTCGAGATGCAGGTTGCTGCGGCCTGCTTCGGTGGCTCCGGAGCTGCAGATGAGCATGCTTGGTCTGGTATGACGCTCTGGGTGGCGATGACTGAGGGTGATGTGTATGCGCTTTGCCCGTTCTTGCCCAGCCAATTCACGCTGCAGGAGTCTGCGTTGCCTGGCTTGACTACTGCTGTCGTGGCGGAGACACGTGCTTTGACCAGTGATGTTGAGGCGACTGAGAGTGAGAAGAAGAAGGTGGACTCACAGACGAAGTGGCTGGCAGACTTGGACGAGCAAGAGCCGACCACTCTGATCGACGACACAACAATCGAGAGGAACGACGTCTACTCCAGGCCAGCGAAGTTTGCATCCATTCCCAGACTACAGGGACCTTTCAGACTGTCGCCTGAGCCCGACTTCGGCGAGATCACCGACATTCACGTTGTCGCACCGTTGATCGATCAGAGCGAGCTGTACGAAGAATTTGGAGACGAAGACGAGGTCGAAAACGAGGGTCTGAGCGTGTCCATCATCTGTCTCGCCACCAACACCGGCAAAGTACATGTCTGTCTCGACCTTGACGGTGTCGAAGCCGAGTGGCTGCCTGCTAAGCGCAGTCGATCATTCGCTCTCGACGACGTGGACGATGACAAGGACCTGCTACTCTTCGAGACGATCGACTTGGTGGCTGCAGATGTCGATACAGCTCACTGTGGTTTCACAGCGTCGCCGAGCGACCGCTACGAAGTGTTTGTCACTTCACCGGCTGGCGCCCACACCCTCGACTTCAACCCCTGGATATTCGGTCTCGAAGCCGAGCTCACGTATCCTCACGACGAAGGCAGCGCACTTCGGCTCGAGAACCTCCTGGACTCCACTTCCACCCTGGTCGACCATCCTCTCGCCCTCTCTTCCCCACCGACAAGCACAGTAATAGCCCTCCTCGACTCGACCATTGGTTTCTTCCTCCTCACCTCAAACCCCTCAGGCCCAGTAGCGGCGACCCTAGACCCTCCCCACGCGCCCCAAAACCCATATTCCCCGACCCTTCTCGCCCTCCCCGCACCAACACCACGCGAAGCCTATCAACCGCCCGCAACTTTCTACACCCCGTCCACTCTACCCCAGCTCCTCAAATCCAACCCTGCGACGCTGAAGCAACGCCTGCAATTCACTCCCTCAACCCTCCAAACCCTGACAGAAGCTCACCGCGTCCTCTCACACGAAACGCACAACCTCGCTCTGTCCGCCGCAGACCTCTTCCGCCGCATCGAGCGCCTGCGCTCCGAACTTATTTATCAAGTTTCCTCTGTCCGCAACATGTCAAACCGAGTCGATACCCTGACCGGCGCGGACGACAGCGCGGATTTTAGTCGCTCGATCGGTCCAGCTGAAGACGGCGGTGACGGCATCGTGGAGGACGCGAAGGTTGTGGGAAGTGAGAGGATTGAGCAGCGCGTTTTGGCGGCTGTGGGCGCTAATAAAGGGCTTGAGGAGAGGGTTGAGGAGGTGCGACGGAAGCTTGGCAAGTTGGGAGGGGGTGGGGGGAAGTTGAGCAGGCGGGAGGAGATGTTTGGGAAGGAGGTTAGGAGGTTGGAGGGGATGATTGGTGGGGGGAGGAAAGATGATGGTAGTGCTGAGGAGGAGGGTGGAGACGGGGCTGTGACGCCGCCGGTCAAGCCAGGGGCGTTATTGAGGTTGCCGAATAGTCCGGGGGAACTTGCTGAGAGGGAAGACGCACCGGCTGAGGCGGCGAAACAGGGACCTGAGGTTGACGGTCAGAGTCTTACTGCACGGTTGTCGGCTATCGAGGATTTGCGTGAGCGGCTGGACAAGGAGGTCGAGGACGCCTTGGGACGTTTGCAGAGTGCTAGCGAGGATAACGGGAGAGCGAGCAGGAGTGGCGTGGCGAGCGAGTGGAAGAAGAGGGAGATGAGCCGGGTCATGGCGCTCATGGAGAGGGAGGAGGCACTGATCGAAGCCGTGACTGGTAGGCTGAGCGCTCTCGGCGGTCTGTGAGAGCTAGTACAGCAATTATGCCTGTGCGCTCCATTACTATCCCGCCGTCCCTCTACTCCTTCACGGTCGACCCGTGAACAAGGCTCCATCGCTTTCCACCCCACGACTTCGCATTATGAAGAGACTAAACAAAGTCGAAGCTGTAAGCGTGTGTGCGGCATAGCAAGCACCCCTGGCGCTTCTCGATGCACGACTACTATGTACTGCAGCTTTGCATCTCGCTACGCTATCTCGGAGCCACAACGCTCTATCTTGCAACTTCTCGCGGCTGATCAGCAGAGAGTTCAGCTTTAGAGGGATTGCCATGCTGATGCCGAACGCTCGCACATTTCTCTGCGATCCCCAAACATCTTGCAATCCAGCCAGAGTCTTCAGTAGCAAATCGAACGACACCCATCCACCATGAAAGTTCGATGGAGAGGCAGTGCTTCCAGCAGACGTACGGCACAGCTTCCCCTGGCGCATCTCGATGCATGCTCTGCCTCAGACCTCATCTATCGTGCTTCCACAGCCACCCACTCTCCCTTGCACTTACTGAAGCGACTGAAATTTGCGGTCTAAGGTTCGTCGTGTTGCTTCTGGTATTTGCTGCTGCGGCAGTCGCGTACGCGTGGCAGCTATGCTGAAGTCTATCGACAGGTGGTAGTGTCTTCAAGCATGCCACGCTATGCGGTGCTGTGCTGTGCCGCGCACCGAAGGTCTCAATATGCTGCCTGTGTATGCCTGGCAGTCAGAAATAGGTCTCTTGTAGCACATTTGCGCAGCCTCATAGTCGCTGCCGTGATGGTATATATATACTGGGCTCAGTAGTCCGAGTGTCTCTCTCCCCCGAACGCACTTCTCCCAAGATGCTGTACATATATCCCATATCAACCTTTCATAGGCTCGACCCCAAGGAGATTCTTGGCTTCATCAACCCGGACACCAATACCATCTCCTGCGTCGGCCATGCACCATCCAAGCATCGACGTTGCCGGGTAGCGATTGCGAAACACAATCTAGATGCAGCCAGGAAGGTGCTTGACGAGTTAGGTCGACCGGATCTAGCTTCGGTTGGAGTCAGAAAGCTTCTGCTGTCGCTCGCTGGGTACACACTATGTCGGCGATGGCACCAAGGCCAGGCGCAGGAAGTGGCGAATCGATGGTTTCTGATGTTCATGTCTGCCAGGAACCGGGACAAGCAAGACGACTCGGATGACGAGGTCAGCGACACGAACGCTTCAGGAGATGAAGACGATACCGAGATTCATGAGCTCCGTCTACAGCTCCGCGCCCTGATCGCTAGGAAGCGGAATGCTAGGCCGCCCCCAGAGGTCACCTACGAGGGCGCACAGGCCTATGCTGAGGCACTACCCTGGCCACAGCGTACTCGGGGAGCAGATGAAAGGCGCTGTGCCGAACGCGCTCGCATGATGGAGGCGACTCGTGATGCCGAAGTAACTCGTAAAGCAGAAAAGGTTCGTCTGGCAGAAGGAGCTAGAGTTGCAGAAGAAGCTCGTCTTGCAGAGAAAGCTAGGCTAGCTCTAGAGGCTCGTCTGGCGGAAGCTGCTCGAGAAGCAGCCGAAGAAGAACGCCGGAAGGTTGAACACCAGGCCGAGTGTGAGCGGGAGAAGCAAGAGGTGGAGGTCCGGGCTCGTACAGAATGCAACCGGCTGGCGAAGGAAAAGGCGGAGCAGTATCGCCGGGATGGCGACTGGATGGTGCAGGAAGCACACTACGTCGAGGCACAAACATGGCGTGACGCCTGGACCCGCTGCACGGAGGCACTCGGCAAGATCCTGTGCTAACTCGCAAGCCATGGCTGAGGAGCTCGGAGATATGCTCATCTGCCCACCAGGGCAGGGGAGATGGCTTGTTGTAGTGCAGATGCTGTCGAGGAATTCTTCGAGAACATGTCTGGCGGTTTGTTGAAGGCGGACAGAGCTGCATCCGTCAAGGGGATGAGAGGGCAGGCGGCGCAGTGGCATCCTTGACAAGACAGCTTGGACTCTGGCCAATATGTCGGAGGATGCTAGGGCAGCTAAGGGGCTTCTGAGCCGCTGAAAGAGGTCGAGTTCGGCCGTAGTGGAAGTAACCGCAAGCGCTCCAGATGTTCAAAGAGAAGAGACTCGAGCTCGTCAAGTTCCAGAAGAACACACCAGGGCAGTGAACGCAATACATAGAGTCCATATCAATGGCATGCTAATACCGGTTGTTACATCCGCAGCGCTCGCAGATGCCGATGCAACAGTACCAGTGGCCGTCGTCATAGCCGTCGATGTTGTGCCACTTGCAGCTCCGAATGCTGTCGCTGTCACTGCAGAGGTCGTAGCGACTGTAGCATCCGCAGCCACGGTCATACTTGCAGCCGAAGCATCCACTACAGCCGTCGACGCAATCACCATCGTACTCGCCACATCATCCCTCACCCACCCCCCGCTTCCCCTCACTCCCACTCCAAAGCCCCCCTGCACCTCTCCCTCATTCACCGCCCCCTCCCCACTCACCACTCCGCTCCAAAGCGCGCACACAATCCACGTCGTACTCGCCACTCCCTCTCCATCGCACCCATCTCCAATGACCACACTCGGCTCCCGCTGGAAGTACAGATTGAACGCCACGCATCCCGATCTGGCGTCGCAAGCCAAGGCGCAAGCGGGAGGGGAGTAGGAGGGGAGCAGGGTGTAGCCTAGTGAGCCGCCGTTGGCGTTGGAGAGGGAGGCGTTGAGGTTGCTGAAGACTTGGGCATAGGAGGGGGCGGGAGGGGCGGAGAGGGCGATGGAGGTGTATTGGGGGTCTGTAAGGAAGGAGTCCAGAGTATCAGGAATTGACACAGGGCCAGAGCCGAGAGGTGCTGGGGTGCAGGATGAGAGGGCGAACAGAATGTGGAGGGCAAGAATGGAGATTAGTACGTGGAAGTACCTGCCAATAGGCGGAAGAGTGAGCATCTTGCCGTGGAAGGAAAACACGAAAGAAGTGAAGGGAAGACCACCTGTGAACTGGGCCATGTTCGATACTCATCGATACTCCGCTCTACCTACCGCCGCCGTCTAGACCGTCGGTACAAGGCGCGTGGCGAAGAGTCATGGCGGAAGCTACGTTGCGCGTGGCGGTCGTTGATGTCCGAGAGAGGATGGAGCTGAGATGAGTGGCGTCCAGACGTTGCCAAGGCTTGATGCCTGAGGCCCAACGCCGAGGGATGCCCTCCAGATTCGTGAGAGGGAGCGAATGTGTCGTGAGGACAGAGGGGAAGGGAAGTAGATCGCATGGTATCATATCGCGGTCAAAGCTACACAGAAGAAACCAAGCGCAAAGTTGTTTTCGCACTACCGCAGCAGTCGCTACCAATCGCCAAAACCCAAGTAGAACGCCTTGCTGAGCAGCAGGCCTTTACGGCGTGAACGCAAAGCTTTCCCAACACCGTTCCCATCAGCAGAGCGTGGTCGTCCAGCCATTGCCCGAGCATGTACACCGTCTTCCCCGTTTCTTCCCTCCATCACATCGCTTAGAGCAAGATCAAGTAATTACTCGGCGCAATCCCCGTCTCCCCATTCTCCTTCTTCGCCTGCCACCACCGCCCACTAACATCACTAACCTCCAAAATCTCATGCTTCGTGAACGAAATCTCATTCGCATCGTCCGGGTTCGCCTCATAGCTGTAGATCGCCTTCGCCCTATACGGGTACTCCGCCGGCTGCGTCATGGTACTATCCGCAACGCCAGTAGGCGGTGCAGTCGTGGGTGCAGTCTGCGATACTGGTGCAGGGAATGCTGAAGCCGATGCGCGGTTCTGCGCTCCTGCTGCGCCGCCGGGAAAGCCAGTGACGGGCGAGGCGGTCTCGAAGCCGGCGAGTTGGTTGGAGTTGTACATTTGTGGTTGGGCTTGTTGTTGCTGGTTCGCGGCGGAGGAGTGGATTGTGTCGGGGCGGTAGGATTGGGTCATGTGGCGACTGTTGCGGGAAGGTGCGCGGTCTTTGTGGAAGGCGAAGGAGTCGAGGGTTTGGCGGTGGGAGGCTGTGGGTTGGGAGCCGTAGTAGAAGATCCAGACAATCTGGATGTTGTTAGAGGTTGATTGCGCGTGCTTGAGAAGCGATTTGACATACCGATACCATGGACAGCAGAATAAAACCTGCTGCTGCTGCCTCCTTCGCCGGTTGCGAGTTGTAGATCAGCGAGTTCACGGATGATGTCGTGAAGACAAGTCCAGCCGCCATGAACCCGACAATTGCCACATGATATGTGTACACGGAGTCGCTCGCAACGCTGACTATTACGCCAATAATCACGAAGAACATGTAGACTAGCGCCCACCAGGAGTAGTTGGGAAAGCTGTCGCCGATGGCGGCAATGATCGAGCTCACGAAGGCAATAAGCCATCCGCACTGCGCGCGTTGTCAGTGTCTCCCCTCTGTAGTATAAGATCCGCGGTGATGCTCACTGTTGCTATGCCTATGGTTGCCAATGCAAACGCATCTCCAAATATGTGCCCAAGGCTGAACTTCTTCGCACCGCCGCCGCCACCATATCGGTTGTTGTAGTTGTCCATTTTGTGCAGTGAGGGTGAGCTAAGACTTCCGTACGTGGGCATGAATCAATGCGGCTAGTCCTGAAGGTATGTTTGAGGATTGAGGGTGACTTGGCGTGTATTCGCAGCGAATGTGGTCGTCCGGTCTAGTGTAGGAGCGCGTCAAACGAGTGTGGTGGTGATGAGCGATGGAGTCCAGGTAACGCGCGCAATGGCTCGTGACTGTCAGAGGCCGCGTTCAGGAGTATGCACTGCAGTGCTCGTGCTGCGTACTGTGAGGATGCAGCGCCTGGCTGTGTGTCGTACGAAGTTGCGGGAAAGGCTAGGTTGCGCGGGTCGCGTGGAGGGGAGAAGCGAAGGGGGTCGTTCTTTCCAGCCCGATGCCTGCTGGACTTCAACAACCAAAAGCGCGCGCAACACACAATGGCGCGCTTGTCTGTAGTTGCTACCGTGTGGTCTCGGATGGGTGCAGAAAGATCGTGTGTGGTGGAGATCAGGGAGACACGGCAGAGATGAGACAAGGCGCGTGGAGTGGAAGCTCGTTTCACAATGTCAGGGTCTCGTCGGGGAGGGATCGCCAGAGTTCGAAGTAATCTCCCGCTGACTATCCATGCGCCTCCACGTTTTGTTGCCGACACTTCAGCCGCAGTCCATCTTACTCGTGACATTGCGCATCTTTATGCGATACTGTCACATGCGTGACGCTCCGCGATCCCGCGTTACCAGT
Organism: Rachicladosporium sp. CCFEE 5018; assembly: GCA_002077045.2. NCBI lineage: Eukaryota > Fungi > Ascomycota > Dothideomycetes > Cladosporiales > Cladosporiaceae > Rachicladosporium > Rachicladosporium sp. CCFEE 5018. Next base: position 54,531 of record KZ111201.1, read on the forward strand.
CTATTGCCCATGTGAGCCCACATAGGAGCGACAACATGAGCGTGTAGTCCCTCCATGGCACAACCACCATTCGTGACTCCGAGCCACGGTGATCAGGTCCGACAAGATGAAATCCAGAGATTTCACTGCGCGTACTGTACCGGACGTCCAAGTACGGACTCGCTCCTCGCATGCCCTGCCGTAACAGATCTGGACCTCATGCATCCTTTGAGATCGTAGCTTTCGAGCACGCAAGACTGCCGAAATCATGGCGTGCCATCAAGATGGGACACGTAACGGGGGACTTCTCTCTCGCGCTGCCAAGTGTCGAAGATCTATCTGATGTTGCTGAAGTGAAGGTGAATGCGAATGGCGAGTGAGGCTGATCTATCACAGTGGAGCCCTCACTCCTTCCAGGTGTTACATTCCTAGCTTGTGCTCGCACGCTCTCTGAGTTCATGGTAAGCCCGTGATTTGTTTGTCTTGATCGCTCTCACTTTGCCCACAGACTTGGACACTGTGCCACTTCGACCACGACATCAAGGCAACTTCGACTCAGGTGATGGGTAGCATAACCTGTGGACTCAAGGTGTGAGCATTGCGGCTAATCACTCGTAGTAGTTCTATTACAATGGACCAATTCGCCGATTTCACGATCAAGTCGCTTCGCAATTCGCAGACTCATTCCTTCCCAGTTCACAAAGCAATACTCTGCTCAAAGTCTAGCAAGCTTAGCGCTGCAATCAGGGTGAGTGCTGGCCATCAACCCCTCGACAATCCGAAGCTAACTTCCCAACAAGGCATGCACTAACGGCGAGCTCACCATCGAGCACTCTGCGGTGGCTGTGAAGGCCATGCTGCAGTACACATACACTGGCGAGTACGTCCTGGATCTCAGGCTCGCAGAGAACTCGGAAGCAATTGAGACCTGCTACCATGCTAGTGTCGTCACGTTGGCATCAGAGTACGACCTCACGCATCTCGCTTCACTTGCTCAACCCTGGTTCATAAACAGCGCTGCTGTGCGCTGGGACCAACCCAGCTTCATCCGCAGTATCGCCAACTTGTACGGCAATCGTGAAGCAGCAGTCATTCCATTCAGGAAGGAAATGGTCAAGATTGCAGCCGATCATGTCGTGGAGCTGTACACCACAGCGACTCACTCCCGTGAGTTTGTCGCGACGGTGCAGAAGTATGGGACATTCGCTGCCGATCTGAACGCGGCGCTCGTGGAGAAGCTCAAGAAGCCGCCGCCAGTGCCGGCGGAGGGCAAGGCAGTAGCAACGAAGGGTGAGACAACCGAGACACAACATGAGATTGCTGGCATCAAGAGAGACGCTAATGCGATGAAGCATGAAGAGGTAAAGGTCATGGGCGATGAGGAAGACTCGCTACCTTCCAAGAGGGTCAAGCCAAATGCCTGACTAGGGACCTTGCGAGAGGAGGTGTACTGTGGCAGGACTTTCAGGTTCGTCTCTTGGCGACGAGCGAAAGGCGCGATAGTGCCATATTGTGGAGTGTCGGAGAGCTCAAGTTGCGGGATGGGTGGTCAGTGAAGGTCGCTTCAGTACTTCGAATGGCGACCATGCTCATTCGCGGACTTGGCTGCGGTGCATGTCGTTCAGCTGAAGGGCAAAAGCGAAGGTACGCAAGCGCTGGGCCGCACCTTCCAATAACCCACGCCCGCTTTGCTTCGCCGCTAGTCCATGTGTCTCTCTTTGCTCACTCGCGCTGTCCTGATCTCCGACGTATCACACACATCCAGTTCCACACACTTGACGACCGAGGGACACTCAGAACTACGCAAGATGACATTGAATAGGGAAAATGAACTTGCGGCAGGCGTGGGAATGTGCGTGAATGGATAGATCGCAGAACGATTGCACCCACTGACCCTCTTGCTGCTTCAGTGCATTCGCCGGCGGCAAATGGACAGACCTCGATGTAGTCTGCGGAGACAGGACCTTCAAGGTCCACAAGGTCGTTGTGTGCTCCCAATCGGCTTTCTTCGAGACCGCTGTGGAAGGCATGTTCAAGGTAAGGCAGAGGTACACGAACGGAGGCAACGTGAAGTAGCACTGACGCAGTACAGGAAGCACGAGAGAATAAGATCGACCTCTCGGCCGATGGCGTGGAGGCTGTCGAGGTACTGATCAATTACTTCTACTTCGCCGAATACACTCGACCCGAAGAGACTGTGCTCGGCGTCGTTCACAAACCTGGGAAGTGGGACATGGCTTTTCATGTCAAGATCTACGCTTTGGCTCAGCGTTGCTTCATTGAAGGCCTACAGACCATGGCGGCGAAAAAGTTGGAGACCCTCGCGGCATCGCAGTGGGACTCTCCGGACTTCCCTAAAGTCGTCGCAAGCATCTACGACACGACAGCCGGCGATGACAATCGAATGAAGAGCACAATCGTCGGTGTTGTAGCTGGTCACAGTAAGGAGCTGTGCTCGACCGCTCGTTGCGCAAAGAAGTTCACGGCGCTTGTAAAGGCAAACGGCGAGTTCTCAGCAGCGCTGGCACTGAAGCTCGCGTCCCAACAAGGCATGGCGATTGTAGCAGCTCCGCAGCAGGTAGGAACTCCAAGTCCGCGACCCCCTGGTGTGCCACCCAGTACCCGTGGTCGTGGCTTCGCCTTTGGTCGCGGAGGGGCACAGCATTAGTCACACAATTACAAAGACCAAGCCCACGACCCACGGAAAACTTCAGCACATTCGATCCCGGGATCGGCAGCAGGTCACTTTGTATAATGCCATCTGACATATGGAGCAGGGACATGGCGGGAAGGACAGTGTGTTCGATCTGTTCAAGTACAATTGATGACGGATCGCATGTACGCTAACGATAAACCTGATCCGCGTCCATCGGTCCGCCTGGTCGATCTGGGGTGTACCGTGACGCATGGACACAATGGACCCTTCTGGAGGCGTCGAACATCTGGGATGTCTCTAGTGGTGTAGGTTTGCAAGAATGGCGAATCCTTTGCGCGTACTGCCAAGAGTCTCCCGGATCCGTCCAGTGTCTCCATCGTTGGTCGTTCCTTCCTTGTATGTCTGCCAGAATCTCACCTGCACGTCACTACTCATAAAAGCCGTCTGCACTTGATCACTACTTGAACACTCTCTAGATCGATTACAACTTCCGCATACACGATGGCGGATCAGAAGACGATGCAAGCTGTCGACGACGGACCCGTTCCCGTCCATGTGTCTCTCTTGGCCGCCACGAGAAGGTAATAGGCATTTCAAGGCATTGTCAAATGGTGCACGCGCTGACGGCATGTCCAGTCTCTTCGGCGATGACAGATACTCCGACATGGTGGTGAAGTGCGGTAAACGCGAGTGGAAAGTCCACAAGGCTCTCGTCCTCCCGCAAATCGAGATCCTCGCAAAGGCCGTTGACGGCGACTTCAAGGTATGCCTTCTACATGCGCACAGCGCTGTCTGGTGCAGGGTTGACATACGTATAGGAGGGCACCGAGAACGCATACACATTCAACGATGTCGATCCCGCCGCTGTGCATGCCCTACCCCAGTTCGTCTACCATGGCGACTACAGTGCGAACAACAATGATGCTATGTCTTCTTCGGCACTGCACGTCTACGTCTTCAACCTTGCCGAGCAGTACTTGATACGCGCACTTCGCGATCTCGCTGCAAGCAAATTTAGGCTTACATGGAGAGGCTATGGGATCAGCCTGACTTCGCCGCCGCTGTTGATCTCATCTACACACTCGATGCGGACGGCAGCAGCGATCTCAAAGCTACCTTGCTCGACATCGGCTGCAAACACATCACTGCTTTGATGCGCAATCCGACCCTATATGCAGACTTCCATGAAGTCGTTCGCCGTGTTCCCGCCTACCTTGCCGATGTGTACACTGAGCTTGCGATCAACAGCAGCGAGATGCTCACGGAGGTTGTCTGTCCTTCCGCAACTTGCTGCTGCGTCTTCGCTGTGAGTCTATCGGCCACGGAGACCACCAATCTTTGGTGTCCAGAATGTTCGATCTCCAATCAGATCAGCAAGTGGAAGACTTGCAAGCGAGAGGTGTGAATGCGAGCATACTATCAGCTGGATTGATGTACACCGAAATCGGCCGGGGTCATTTCTACACGGGCTGGATCCCACGCCCTTTAGATTACAGGGAGGGAAAGTAAGAAAACGGTCCCGCCAGGTGTCTCAAGCTTGAGGAAGTTCTTCGGCGACCGTGGCCGGAAACATGATTAGTAAACGTTTAGGGACGCTTTTCATGATAACACCTTCTTCTTTGACGGCGATCCCAGCATGTGCGCTCAGAGAAGATGTCCCACTCACGGCAGGCGTTGAAAATTGTGTGATGCATCCGAGTGAGGATTTGAATGGACCTCACAATGAATTGATGTACGATCAGGAGCTGGCACTCCTTAACACATGTGACCATTGCCGCACCATTCGATCTACTGCGCAGGCCTTTGTATCACCACTCAAACACTCATCTCTCCTGAACTCTTGGTCTCCATAATGGCCTCTAGAACATACACGTCCATAGACGGCAGCGTCATCAGAGGACCTGCGACAGGACTGTTGGAAGGTGTAGAGAAGTAAGCAGTCGGCTTACTTTAGGATTTCCCAGATGCTGACGATGAAGCAGTGCCTTCGCAAGCGGCAAGTATGCAGATCTCACCATCGAAGTCGTCGAGAGGAAGTGGAAGGTCCACAAGGTCATTGTATGCGCCAGCTGCGAGTATCTCGAAAGAGCCTGTAGCGGTCGATTCCAGGTATGTTATACTCTTGTGAGTGTACCTGCCGCTGCATGCTTACTAGTGAAGGGAAGTAAAGACCAGTGTCATTCGACTGCATGAAGACAACCCCGACGCCGTGAACGCTTGGCTGGAGTATCTCTACAAGCAAGACTTCACCCGTCCGTCTGACTTTAAGGAGACACTTGAGCTTTGCATCAACGTGTGCAGCCTTGCCGACAAGTACCAGGTCAGAGGCCTGAACAAAACTGCCGAAGATACCCTGCGTACGCATCTCAAGAGCGCTTCGGACCCGCAGCTTGCTATCGCCATCAGCATGTACTACGGCGAGGCGGCCGACGTCGCTGCGCCGCTCAGACTCTATCTGGACGACGTCGTGCGAAAGAACTTCGAGACACTTTTCTCCCAGCGCCACAAATATCCCGAATTCCACGCAGCAGCAGCCAGGTACCCTGATTTCGCAGCCAATGCAGCCGAGGACTGGACATCGAGCCGCCGAAAGGTCTCGCGCTTCCGTTGTGGTTGCGTTAGCTGCCGTGGCAAGGACCTCGTCTTTGAAATCGGAGAGAGCGTCAGCCAATCTACATACGTCACCTGCCTCAGCGGAGAGGCGGTAAGAACGAAAACGTCATGGGCTGCGTGGAGGGTTGCGCACGCGGGTGGTAGCAGTGATTAGAGAGGCGTCCGGCTTGCACGGAGGGAGAGTGGCGTTGGCAGCCAGGTCATCTGTGAAGTCGGGTCGAAGTCATCGAGCCTCAGTGATATAAATGCACAAGTGAAGGTTTCATGAGTCGTGGAGTGAAGCCTCTAACGAGCCCGGCGGTATCACATGCTACACGGTGTTAGCATCACATGCATAGAGATGATAGCTTACGACGATGAAATGCGAATCTCCTTCTCCGACACTCTCATACACTTCTTGCGCTACCATATTCCACGCCACCTATCAAACTGCCGCTATGTCGGACACCGACGAGGATACTGGCGCAGTCAGCGAAGCTCTCGGTGTCCACCGTGAGAAAGCCAAGCGGTAATGAAGCTTGACCCCAAGAGATAGTCTTCATGAGTTTTCACTGACCAAGAGCAGTCGCTTCGTTGACGGCAAATACGCCGACCTTACCATCGAAGTGGGTGAGCGCAAGTGGAAAGTGCACAAGTTCATCGTTTGCTCTGGTTGCGACTTCTTCGCAGAGGCCTGCGATGGGCGATTCAAGTTAGTCCAGTCTTACACTGACTGCTATGGAAGCGACTGACTATGTTGTAGGAAGCAGCCGCGAACACGATCAAGATGCCCGAAGACGATCCCGTGGCAGTAAGTGCGCTACTAGAGTATCTCTACACCTCCAACTTCGTCTTGCCGACCGATCGCAATGGAGCTCCGACCTATCGGCAGCGGATTGCCTTGATTGTTGCCGTGTATAAATTGGCGGATAAGTATGTGCTGTCCGAACTCATGGATCTCGCTGAAGAGAAGTTCAATAAGTTCACCGAAGATGGAACATGGGAAACGGAGATACCGGCCATGGTCGACGCTGTTGAGGACACACCGATCGATGCAGAGAACGCTCTTCAGACAACACTCATCCAGGCTATCGCTTCGGAATACTCGGAGATCTTCAACGACCCTGGTGACTACTCCGAAATCCATGCAGCTCTTTCCAGGCGACCGATGCTGGCGCTCAAGGCAGCAAGAGTCTGGGCGGCGAGGCGCAAGTCAAGGGTCAAAAGCTACAGGTGTTCGAGTAGGCGTTGCATTGCCCGCAAGAACTTCTTCGAGGTGTCGACCGTGGTGAAGTCTTCGCAGGTGAAATGTCCTGTGGAGGCTTGTGGTGGGGATACTGAAGTCGTAGGCTAGCTCTCACGATCACCACACCCGTGAGAGCCACATCATGCCGTCTTGGGAGATTGAGGGGAAGGCGGCGGACTATGCAAACGATCCGTGGTCTTTCAATGTGAGCACTGCTGAATACATGTTACCATGGCGAAACATACATCAACACTCTCAGACTTCGAAAGCCATTGAGAGCTACCAGTAATTCCGTTCCGTCGACTCCATTGTAACATTGACCCGTCGGCTTCTTCAAAGTTGATGGTACAATCTGCGGAAGTCAGTGAAGTGCAGGCCCGCATGGAGCTAAGTGCACCGTACCTTCCTCGCCTCGTCTTCGAACTTCAGGCGCAACTTTCAAGTTTGCCACCCTCCATCTCTAAACAGGTATAGTGACACCACAGTGACGGCAGTGATGGAGGACGAAGGCGAGCGTGGAATGGAGCAAGGCGTCGAGAGCATGCTGGCAGGCATCCATGCGTGAGCATCTGGCATGCACTCATTTGCAGCCATATATTAACAACGCCGCAGACGCCTCAATGATGGCAGGTACTCCGACTTGACGATCGACACGCAGGGTCGTAGCTGGAAAGTCCACAAAGTCATTGTGTGCACCGCCTGCGGGTTCTTCGAGAAAGCGTGCGATGGAAACTTCAAGGTGATTGCCGCAGTCGTCCTATCTTCCGTCGCTCGCGTACAGCTGACCTTCATCCTAGGAAGCCGCAGAAGGCGTCATCAACCTCCCCGACGACGATCCAGATGCGGTTCAAGTCATGCTAGAGTTCTTCTACAACGGCGACTTCTTAGACTCCGACGATTATTGGTATTCGGACTCCCACAAAGTCCGCATTGACCTCTACCATCTGGCAGACAAGTACATGCTAGCACTGTTGAAACCCAGGGCTTTGAAGAGGTTTTTCTTTCGTCTGCCGCATAGCTTAGAGGACTTTATCAAACTGATGCCAGATCCTCCTGCGCAGGGAGGAGACGTGTTGCAGCTAGCCCGCATCGATCAGGTTGCAGAGAACTTCCCCTCAATCTTTCGCGCCCACGTGGCCGAGTTTTCCGGAGTAGATTTCGAGCCCAGTCTTTGGGAGTGTCTAGCACAACGGCCGATGCTTGTCTACAGAGCTGCTACCATGTTGGCCACGAAGCGCTTCTCCGATCATTCTTACAGGTGCTACTGCGACCAGTGTAAAAGCAAGGGCATTACTTTCAAGATCGAGATGGGTACAGAGCCAGATGACATGGTAAGGTATCCGAGTGAAGCTATGAACCCGGAACTCAGTCAGTCGATAGAGGCCTTCGTTGACCGTACTTGAGATGATGGTGTGCGAAGGCAGTATTGGGTCGCAGCAAGCTCTTCATCGACCCTACTTGAGACGTTCTCAAAGGTCAGAGCAACATAGTGTAGTGGAGAATAGTTCTTTGAATGGGGAAATCGATCCCTCTGAGTTGCGGCGCATTTCATGGTGACACATAAGTCGTGGTCCAGGAGTACGGTCAGAGCATTGAATCCACTAGTGCGGCAGGTCTACTAAGGGCTTAGCTTGAGGTCGTCTATGGTTGAGAGTGAAGGCTCACTGCTTGCTAGAGTGAAGTTCTGAATCCAGTCGCCGGCATCACATGCTACAAGATGTCAATGTCACATGCAGAGCGCGTTGGCCGTATCTGGTGCATACATGAAGCCCACCTCTTGACAAACTGTCAAACACTCTCACTACTATCGTCCTCCCACCCATCTCCGATCGGCCGTCCAGTGCAACGCTGTGCAGTCGCAGATCCTCACCATTATGTCGGCCACCGACGAAACCGCGGTCTTGAGTACCGCTCTCGAGATCCAAACTTCGAGCTTGAAGAGGCACGTTCCCATCACTTGCGATCCACATACACCCGGCTGACGTTTCTGCAGTCGCTTCCTCGACGGCAAATACTACGACCTCACGATTCAGGTAGGAGAGCGCAAGTGGAAAGTCCATAAGATCATCGTGTGCGCTGGGTGCGAATTCTTCGCAAAGGCCTGTGATGGTGGATTCAAGGTCGGTGGCTGTAGTGCCGTAGGCCTGAGACTGCCATAAGACTAATTTCCTGGCTAGGAGGCGACGTCAAACATCATCGAAATGCCTGATGACGATCCGAAGGCAGTCAACGCGCTGGTCGAGTATCTATACGGCCGCGATTTCACCCAAGCTGATGATAAGGATGACAACGGATTCGACGAGGATATTGCTCTTCTCGTCTCGATTTTCCAGCTAGCGGACAAGTACATGGTACAGCCGCTTCAAGGCCTTGTGGAACACAGGATTCGCGCCAAAATCGGGGGAGCAAGCATCAAGTCTGGAGTCCCAGCCATTATCGATGCGATTGAAGATGCCACGAGTGACGGACGCGATATCCTCCAAGACATGCTCATCGCTCATATCTCGACAAAGCACGGAGACGTTTTCGGCGTTCCACAGGATTTTGAGGCGCTGCATAGGGCCTTCGCAAAGAAGCCAATGCTTGCGTATAAGACTGCGACAGCTTCAGCAACCAAGCATGCTGCAACGTGGGTGATGCACGCCTGCAGCTGGGATCACTGTGATGGACACAAAGTCGGGGTTGAGGTGCCAAGAGCCATGGTCACCACCTGGATTCGCGTCCGCTGCCCAAGGGTAGGCTGCCAAGGAGAATTCCTTCCAAGGGCCCGCGCGGCTCCAATATGAAGTGATGATCACTATGATGGGTAAGTTGCGTCCCTTCATGCAATAGCATACCCTGCAGAGAAGACCTCTATGCCGATCGTGTTTGATCTGGTGTGCGCAAAAGAACCAGGACATTAATATCGACTCGGGCGAGGTCAGCATACTTTAGTGCGGATACATACCGCCATCAACAGCAATAACCTTGTTAGTGACATATCCATTTCTCACCATCCACATCACCGTATCAGCAATCTCGTCCGGTTTGCCGAGTCGCCCAACGGGTAACTCTACACACCAATTAGCCACGTCAACACCTTCAACTTCGACGAACTCACTGCTAGCCAACTCCTCACTTCCCCCAGGCAACATAGCAGTCTCCTCAATCAACGTTGGCGCGATCGCATTGACAGTGATCCCCTTCTTCGCCACATTCCCCGCCAGCCAATGCACGAAGCCATGAATTGCAGATTTCGAAGAAGCGTAATGAGATCCCACAACACCGCCCGTAAGTCCGGCCACGCTAGAGCAGAAGATCACGCGACCGCAGCCTGTGCGCTCCATGTGAGGGAGGCAGAGCTGGGTTAGTAGCACACCGCAGCCGGTATTGACGCGCCAGGACTGCTCGAAGACGTCTATGGATACGTCCGCAAGGGATTTGACTCCGGAGTGGGACAGGGTGGAGCCGGCGTTGTTGAAAAGGATGTCTACATCCCTAGACTGCTTCGTGACTTCAGCGTGGAGGCGCCGAACGTCGTCGAAAGAGCCCAAATCTGCTTGGAAGAAGGTGATTTCGATATCTGTGCCTGTCGGGTTTGCAGCTTTGATCTCGTCGGCAAGCTGTGATCTTGTCTCTGTGCTGGCAGAGTGGTAGTGCAATGCGAGATCGTATAGGCCTGTCTTCGCGAAGGCGAGGGCGGTAGCCTTGCCAATCCCTCCGGTGGCACCGGTTATGAGAACGAGCTGTTTCTTGTGTGCTGGGTCTGCCATGTCAATGCGGTTCCAGCTGACGAAGTGTACAGGTTCCGCCTGTACCGCAGCACTCGAGTCGAGAGCTCCTGAAGAGCTCGCTGACGTCACCGTCAACTGCTGGAGATCAGCCGAGGAGGTTTGACGAACAGAGAGAAGCAACCTCGGGTTGGCAGTTGCGTTCGCAAAATAGGCATGGTAGAGGACGACTTCGGTCAAGCTTCCTAGGGTATCAACGCTACTTTTGTGGTCATGGACATACATACATCGTGATCCATCACACTCCCAACAAGGCTTATTGCGAGTCCTCCAATCCTGTTACGAGCGGTGTTCCAGTCCAGCAACTCCAACGTCTAATCCACTGCTCTTCCCCGTCGTCCCATTCATCCCCATGGCCTCGTGCGGCTTCAACGCCACCCCTCTCTTCTCAGCAGCCTCAGCCATCCCCTTCAGCTCTCTGAGCATGATCTCTCTGGTCTCATCCGTGAACTTCCTCACAGCCTCGAATTCGCTAGACATGCTCACTGTCTCAATAGGCTTCAGAACCTTGATTCTGATCGTCCCAGTTCTGAAGATCTTCTTCTTAGAGTTCAGCAGATTGCTGTAGGGCTCCACTACCACAGGGACAACTGGTACTCCAGCTTGGACCGCTAGTCTAAATGCGCCGGATTTGAAGGGGAGCAGGTCCGGGTGATCGAAGTAGGAGCGCGTGCCTTCAGCAAACATGAAGACTGATTGGCGATTCTTCTTCATCTGCTGTCCAGCACTTCCCAACGCACCAGAAGCCTGCGTGGCATTCTTACGATCAAGAAACACCGTCTTAGAAAGCAGCACTGTCTCCTCGTCAGCATCTCCACCCCTCGTCCCAATGTACTGTAAAACCACTTACTGAACCACCCCAAAACCGGCACGTACTTCAGACTGCTCTTCGCCGTCACGACCGTCCCAGGCATGAACACATGTCCCACAACCAGCACATCCAGTTCACTCTGATGATTTCCCACGAACACCGCCGGCCTCGTTCCAAGCCAGCCCTTCTCCCCATACCCCTCCTTGCCCACTCCAGGATCCTCGACCACCATCCACACGCCCGTGAAAACCAGCATCGTCCATTTGAACGCCCTAGCAGTGGTGTATTGGCCTAGCTCGCCGTGACCAAAAAGCGAGAGGGCGCCGGAGGCGCAGGTACCGTAGATGGCGCAGAGGAAGAGGGCGGTGAAGGAGGCGAGGAGGCGGGGGTAATATGATAGTGTTGGAGGGGCGAGGGAGAAGGAGACCAGGAGGGTGCTGAGGTGGGAGGTCACAAAGACGACTAAGAGGAAGCCGAGGACGGCGTAAGTGAGCGCAGAGGACCAGGACATGATGGCCAGGACGAGGTTGTGGTTCATATGCAAAAGGGCGCGTTAACGAGTGTGGTGCTGTAGGGACGGTGGGTGAGGCAGTCTTGGGGCCAGCCCTTTGTCAATGTTGGGCGCGCTACGAGGTCATGAGGCTTGAGGAAGCTGTGGAATTTCTAAGTGCATGTGGGGTTGGTAAAGTTCAAGGTAGCCGGCGGTGGGGTGACAATCACATGTCAATAGTGCAGTGGCAGCAATACGTGTACACCGCCAGTATCGTACATAGACACTATGCTACATCCCGTCAAAGCAATGCAATCACTCAACACTCGTGGGTATCTTCACCTCCCCGCTCTTCCGATCAGTATGTGGAATTCCATACCTGTACCCAACACCCTTCGGACTCCTCCCATCCCGTCCGACACTCTCAACACTCACATCCTGGAACTTGAAGTCCCATCTCCGTCCAGCCACGACTCTCTGCGTCCTCTCCTCCCACGCAGCTTTCTTCCGTTCCTTCTCAGCTTTCTCAGCAGACTGCCCTCGCTCGAGCTCGACGAAGCGATTGATACGCTCTTCGCGTGGCACGCCTTCAACGCTCCATTTCTCGAGCTGTAGGAGTTGCGTATGCGGAATGCGCTTGTCTGCTGGAAGGAGCGTGGGTGAGAAGGCCTTGGCTGCGTCTTCTCGAGTGAAGGCGCGGGATTCCGAGGCCGGGTAGAAGAGCTGTTGCCGGGTTGCAGGGTGGACTGGTAGGTCGTTGATGCTCTCGTGTGGAGTCACCTTTTCGCCCTTGCGTGCTACTGGCGTTTTAGGAAGCATCTCGAGTACTGCTTTGCTGTACGGCCTTGCGAGCTTTCGACCCTGTTGCTTGTGTCAGCACTGAATCTCAGACGTTTCTCATGAGATTCGGAGAGTGATGTGTGCTGCAGTCAGAGAGGCTCGCAATGCTATCGTTTGTAACCATGTAGATGTCTTCAAGACTAATCGAATTTGAATAATATCATCATAAAAGCGTGAAGGGAAGAAATGCACAGTCGAACATACCTCTTCTTCCCACTGCTTCTCAATCGTCTTCAAACGCACCACAGCCGCGACTCGCCTCATGTCGATGCCCCATGCAGCGCTCACACTCTGCAAGTCCATCTTGTTCAGCACGATCTGCTCATAGACCTTCTCCCGCAGCTCTTCCGACAGCACGGGCTGCGACTTGAAGTTCGGATTCAGTGGGTAAGGCTGCAGGTCCGAAGCTCGTTCTTTTGGCGTAGCACTCTCCCTCGCAGCCCTTTCCTGCCGCTCAGTAGCCCTGACTTGCGCTCGCTCCGCCCTCTCAACCTCATCAATTCCGTCCTCTTCCTCTTGCTGCAGTACCTCGTCCTCGTCGGGCATCGGCTTTTCCTGTCGTACTTGTCTGGGCCCGTCTCGCCCTTGACCCTTCGCTCGTCTGAGATTGCCGGTCTTGTCGTAGGCTGTGAGATAGTTCGTGCTACCTGCTAGAGGCTCGCGAAAGGCTTTACCGGGACCATTGAACCATGCCCACATGTTGCGGCGGAGCATTGTGGTTCGCCGGGCGAGGTGCCGTTGGCTGTCGGGGGAGGAGGCATGGAAGGAGCGATGGAGCGCCGCAGCGTCGGCGGAGGGACATGGCCTGGTACGGAAGCACTGGCAGACTGGTACTGCAGGGGACTGGAGTCGGGGAGGCATGTTGTTGTATGTGAATGATAGATATCATGTCAAGGAACGAGTTTCTGTCAATGAACAATTGTCTTGGCGTCGGGAGTGCTGCGGACTTTGACCTCACTTAATCAATATATCGACTTCTTGTCCTCTACATACAACACATTGCACTAGAAGGTCCTTAACTCTATCGCTGGGGATCCTATGCAGTCAATCGGCTGGATTCTGTGTTGCGGTTTTCCGCCCTCGGGCGATGGTGTTCACAGCCCTGTGAACCCAACGGCCAGCAGTCCCAGTGCTATCAAGGACAGCACCAGCTTACGCGACCTCACTCTGGCTCCATCCGACGAGTGCGGTGTCGAGCCTGCAGCGATGTCTGCCGCGCCCTTGGTCGTCGACGTCGTTGTGCTTGTAGTCTTACTGGAGGAGATGTCTGCACAGTTGTGTCAGTGTCTGCTCATAGACCATCCATTCTGCATCCCTCACCGGATACTGTCGAGTTATGCTCTTGGTTCCCGGATACGACTGTCACCTGGCTGAGCACGGAGGCGGGCACCGCGACGTGGGTGGAACCTGCTGACAGATTCGTCCACCGAGTGATCCTAGTGACATCTAGCTGGAGATACTCACTGGAAACTGATGGAGTCGACGTTGTCAGATTTGACGTCGTCGGATCGTACGTGAAGTGCGGTAGGCTCGAGCTGGTGCTGGAGCTAGTGCTGGTACTGGCACTGGCACCGATACTGGTACTGATGCTCGATACAGGTAAGACTGTGATGGTCTGGGTTGTCCATGACGTGGTAGTGACTTTGATGGTGGTCACCATTGTGGTATGCGGCGGTCCATAAGCATCGGTCGCTGTCGTTGTCGGCATCGTAACGACTGTCGTGGGCAGTATCGGCGACTTAGGATGCGCGGTGTCGATCGAAGTCGGTAAGCTGATGGCTGCCATCAAGCTGATCGATGTGGGTCGGAAGGGCACTCCTGGTTGATCTGGTATGATGAATGTTCTGTAGGGTACGTCTGATGATACTGCGGAAGTTGGTAGGACTACTGCTGCAATCATGGTAAGAGATGGATGTGAGTATGTTTAGCGAAGTGATCCGATGTTCATGAAGGGGGTGTTACTCAAAGGACCTTACGCACGAGCTATTGAAGGCATGTGTAATATATGGACTGATGAGACAATAGGAACCTCTACGAATCTGATGCAGGAAGGCGCTCAAATGATGGCTTGTGACAGCACGGCTATACACTGGGTGAGCTGCACAGTCACTCTCTATACCTATTCCGTAGGTCCTGTCCTGCAGCAGACCGCCGACCACGTGAGACCTGTGAACCAGTCGAATCACACCTTTCGGGCACTTTGGGCGCACCTGGCGCCTGTTCAACCTTCCTCGAGAGCCGCTCATCACTTTCACGTCTGGCCTGCTCAACCGGAAGCTCAGGCAGCGCCTTCGACCGCCTTGCCAACGGCCTCGGGCTCACGCCAAGCACGGCTGGCAGACTGCACGTAATTTTCAGCGGCGGGAATCCGTGCAAACCTTCTAGCTGGTGCCGTCTCGGGATGCGCTGCAAGTCCCACGCGATCTTGGACTTTTCTGGAGTCTCGACGTAGCCGTTGAGGGCCATGTCTGTCAGTGTGCTGTCGATTGCGCGGGACACTTCGTCGGCTATGGACTCGTCAGTTTGCTGCTGCCAGTGATTTATCATGAGGATGTCGCGTGCCTGGCTGTCTGGACGGTAGAGCGAGCGGAGGCTCATGGAGCGGCGTTGTTCTGGGGTGAAGGTCCTGTCGGAGGAGTCCCGTCTGTCTGAGCTCATGTTTGCGGCCTGTGATGCGATCAACGCTTCGCGGCTTACCTATGAATGATGTTGCGTGGATGTCGAGATGACCTATGGTGCTTCGTACTCGACGCTCGATTTGCGAGGAGTCTTCAAAAATAGCGACATTGTCTATGCGGACAAAGCCTGCATTCCGGATAGGCGACAAAGCCGGAACAAGGCAATGCCGTCTTGTCAATCTATGCCATTATGCTGCTTTGTCCCTTAGTCTTTGTGCAGCGACTGGCCTTGCTGAGCCGTATCACCCTTGTAGGGATCCGACTCCCGACGGAATAGCACTCAGACAATCCCAGAGATACCAGAGCGCTGGTTTATATTTCACACTCACAATCATGGCTTCAACCCTAGTCAACTGGACCTGCGACCACTTCATCTTCTTCGAGCCGACTCAAGTATTGCGGGATGACCAGATCTCCAGGCATCTCATTGATGTGTGGCCAATCTACCGCTACATCAGCAGAACCGCTGACACTCATCTAGCAACTGCAACCCCATCTAGGCGCACCACATTGGCTGAGCGCTGTCCAGACTGCATCGCGGCTCTGCCCTCATTCGATCCTTATAAGCAGCGCGCTCAAGAATCGATTAACCTACTGGACAATGCACACGAAGACTGCAAGATGACCTACCTGCAGCAGGCTGCACAGTACTTCGCGCACGACTACTCGATGAAAGCAGCGACGACAGACTTCCCAGAGTCTGACATAGCCCATGCTCATTTCTGGCTTTCAACCACACCGCGGCGAGTCGATCCGTTCTTCGCCCCTCTCATGAAACTCTACCGGCTGACCAGCGATGCGCAGATCCGTCTCAACATCGCCAAGACCGTCGAAGATGTTGATAGTGCTTTTACCGACGTCAGTGAAGCTCGCATCGAGCTTGCGAAGTTCAACACTTCGCTTGCGTCGCTGCTAGAGGCTGTAAGGTTGGTGGGTGAGATGCGCCAATAAGAAGCGGGACAGCCAGTTGTATCAGAAAGAACTGCCGAGCGAGGAGAAGAAGGCGACGAGGAAGCACTTCAATGCGTTTGCGGTGCGCATAGGTGATTGGAGGTATGAGTTCCTACTGGCTTGTGCGCGTTTGTAGGGTGGCAAAGGAAAGCTAAGTAAGTGTTGGTGAGTCTTACTTTTCTTGTCTTTGAACATTCACGATGATGGATGTTCAGAGTCCATTACCCTCATACCTCCATTCACGACTATCTCCCATCTACATTTGCATCTGTTTGACCTGACGAGCGGCCACCGTCACTGATCACAAGTACTTGAATGTCTCTGTGAACATGCTCATCACCACTTTCCTATCAATGATCCATCAACTTACCACCATCCACTCCGATCGACCATCTTCCGCTGGACGCATCGAATCCATACCTTCACAATCAACTTCGCCAAAAGCAATGCCGCCACGCAACTCACCTACGCCGGGCCTAGCTAGCGAAGCCCCATTCGTTGACATCGACCTTGACACGCCGGAAGGCACCCAGCCGCCCAATAGTCCGGCGCAGGGTAATCCACCTCGAATCGAGCTCGGTGATGATGAAGCTACTCGATACAATGAAGACGAGCGCACTGAAATGAGGGCCTTCCTTGACCTCCTCGATGCTTCGAGCAGCGTGCTTGCGCCGATACCTGGCACAGTACGGAGATACGATCGATCACAGTTCCGCTTCGTCCCTGTTACGGCTACGCCGTCAACGGCCGAGGACGATGGATCTCTGGATCGCCAGATCGAGACTCACGGGGGGAGCTTCGATGGATCGACGGCGACTGGGCCATGGGGAACGCTGCATAGGCCTCGTATCAACGGCAACGAGCTCATCGTCCCCTACATGAACAGTACACGGCTCGCAGACGCTCACAGTGATAGCGTTCGGCCAGAGAGGCCACATATGGACGACAGCGGTCCTAGCATTCTGTCCACGATCTATACGAGGGCGACAAGCCCCATTGCTCAGTCGAGTAAGCCTTCGTCGCTTGCCTCCTCGCAAGGCAGCTTCGAGAATCCTACGTTCGAGACAACTACCGGTCTGCCGAGCTATCGCGCACACATCCTCACGGAAGGCATGCGTCGTCAGCAAAGTCGTCTTGATAGCACAGCATCGTCCTCATCGTCCTTATCGCCAGACTCAGACATGGATGCAGACACGGAGCAGCCAGGATCCTTGCACAGGTCACTTTAAGCACAACATCAGAACACTGCATAGAGCTTTAGTCAATTACCGAGAGAAGACGGTTAAGTAAACCAGGTTAGCATGGCGGATGTGGCAGAACCATATCCAAGCTATATGTAGGCAGTTTAGCTGTTGCGATTTGAATACTGGCTTTCGGGAAGACCCGATCCCAATACTGAACGTCATTCATACACTTTTCGCAGCCACTTCTGTACCTGCAAGCTGCCACAACACAGGCCGCGTATCACCACACACAGGCAGCGCTCTCAACACCCAAAAATTGTACCACGACGACGAATAAAAGAGATGAGTCAGCCGGGAACTGAACCCGAACCTGCTGCTTGGAAGGCAGCAATCCTAACCATTAGACCACTGGCCCGTAGATGAGCAACTCGTCGAAATCAACTATAATATCTTTGCCACTAGAGTCTATCGCGCAGCTGGGATACGCTCAAGGCCGGAGTATTCTGATGCCTGTACGCGAGAGTATGTTATCTGAGACGGTGCTCGCTGATATCTGAAAAAGGAGCCCGAGGGCGGACAAGTATTTCTCGGAAAGCTTACATTATCTTGTGGCGCGTTGACGATGAGACTTGCACACTCAACCGTACAATGGCTTTTTTCAAGCACGTCTTTTGAGCAGCCGACCCGCCACTGCACTCTGGTCTATATACCGCCCTCCAGATAGTACGACAAGCTGTAATTCAAGTATGCACACTGCGGCACATCGACGAACCCAGCGGAGTACGACGGCCAATCCAGGTGCTTGATCGGCCCGTTTGCGCCAACAATCGGATCCCACGAACCACTCAACTGAATGCCCTCGATCGTCCGCGTGTAGCCGCGAGCTTCGAGGTATGCGCGCGGCTGGTTCGGGTCACCGCGCTTCATGAAGCCGGCATACCAGTTGGACTCGAGCTGAAGGGAATACAGATCTGGTCCATCGCGGAGGTAGGGCAGATTTCCGAAGAGCCAACCTTGGTCGGCTCCGTGCACGCGGAAGTAGGGGAGGTTGGGGTTGCCTAGTCTTGTCAGCACACATTCCGCCCAAGGATTAGCATTCACGACCTACCCCGTGGGTATCCAGGCGTTACTGGTGGACCGCCCAAGCCGTTCGGATCATAGCCTCCCAAGGTGCGATCAGACTCGTAGTAGTATGCTCGCGGGAAGGCACCTGTCGTGGCTCCTGCGTAGACTGTAGCTTCGTCGACGCAACGGAACTGGTTGTCAGTTGCCACACGCTGGCTGACATTGAATGAGTCGAGCGTGAGGTTGCCAGAGTCGTAGTAAGGGAACAGTCCGGAGTCAATGATTCCCTGGGCATAGGGCTCAGTGATGCCGAGCGACAACTCAATACCTTGCAGCTCGCTGGTGACGTTGGCTTTCTTCGGGTACTACGTAAGGTCAGCATTGAAGCTACAGCTGATGCGGCTAGTGGGCACTCACGGTGCTGAAAGAAGAGCCATCGTTCGCATTGATGCCTGCGAGATGTTACTTAAGGAATCAAATGTCATATGAAGCCCGACGTACCAAAGATGACTGGGACATGAGCCGTGCTCGCATTCTTCGTGTTCACAATCAGCTGCTCCGTATTGACGATCTTCCCGTCCTGCACCACCTTCTCCGCTCTAGTAGGCAGGGTCGCAATGCGCGTGTAGTTGACTTGCGCCAGACAAGCAATCTGAGCAGTCACGCTCGTCTGATTGCAGCCAACGGCTGTAAAGATCTGCTGTCCGGCCAGCGCGTAGCCCTGTTGGGGTGTGATGTAGGAGCTGTATGCAGTAGCATAGTTGCCTGTCTGGCCGAGTCCGACACCACCGCCGAGATTGCTCTGTGCGATACCGCCTTGGAACTTCCCGATGGCGGGAGGTGAGCCGAGAAGGACGCGGACACTGCCACCACCTGCGGATGACCCTGCGATGACGATTTGATTCGCGTCTCCGCCGAAAGCCGCGATGTTGTTGATCGTCCACTGCACGATGTTACTGACTGAGTCTGATAGTGTAAACGAGGCAAGAACTCACCTGTAGCGCCGTGATCTGATCAGCAATGCCATAGTTACCGGTGATGTTCGTCCCCGGGACATTGAAGAATCCGAGCGTGGCCAGCCTGTAGTTAATCGTGACTACGACGACGTCCTCTCTGCTTGCTGGATTCCCACCATCACTCCCAGGATCTGAGCCAGTCCCGCCGTTGAAGCCGCCACCGTGGATCCAGAAAAGCACAGGCTTCAGGTTCTTCTTCGATCCAGGTTTCGGAATGTACGGAGTCTGCACATTCAGAAACAGACAGTCCTCCGATCCTTGCCCACTGACCTGGACGCACTGCGAGCCGAAGGCAGTGGCGTTGAGACTCTGGCCAACGCCGGAATAGACGCTCGAGTACTGCCATCGAGCTGGAATGTTGGCGTATCGCAGTCCGCTGAAGCGCCAGGACTTCTTGTTGCGGTAACCGAGATAGGTGTTACCAGCAGCCGCGATCGTGATCTCATTGGCAGCGGTCGCAGATGAGTTCGTGGGTTGGCTTGAACTCGTAGACTGCGTGCATAGCACTGGGAACGATGCATAGCCTCGTGGTGCACCCTGAAAGTCAAGACGACCTTTGCGAGAGTCAAATGAGACCAGACCATCACTGATCTGGTATTGCTGACGACGATTTGCTCTGCGATTGTATACGAGGTAGGATAGCTGATTGTAGAAGTCGTCCGAGTGTGCCTGGATGGCGGCTCTCGACAATAGAGTCTCGCCTAGGCTCGCGCAAGCTGCAGCTGCTTGTCGCGGCGATGTGGCGTCGAGAAGGATAGCCGAGATGTGGTTCGCGTCGTCACTGCCATTGAGATTGTTTTGGTACAGGATCGTCAATGATGAGTCTTTGTTGGAAAGACTTGTTCCGCCGACTGAGCTTGGCGAGGGCGCTGCGTACGCCGAGATCGCCAGCTGGCTTGCCAGCAGGAAAGGAAGAGATAACATACTGAACGCAGTCGTACCTAGCAGTCTCACCTCTCTGTAGCTCAAGGCTGGTGCTCAAGTATCTATACCATATGGTGTCTCTAACCTGCGATCCCCGCATTGAAAAGTTGTCCCCGGCATTGGGGTAAAGGCGACATCATGTGGGACCTGCATATGAAGATTTCTTGGACGTGCATACAAGATGCACAGATCTAGTATCTTGGTGTGCTTGGCGACTGTCATCGCCATCATTTTGCGGGGCGTGCGTAGTAGCTGGAGCGAGGTGGATGAAAGGCTGTCAAATTAGCCGTGGGCGGGTTTAGCCGCTGCAGCACCACGTGACCAAGGTAGCGGCTCCAAACCGAGCGTACTGCGTCTATGTATTGTGATGACCTTGTGAAGCATATGCCATCCAGTATAGCTTCAGCCGTATCCCGCCAGCCATGAGCTTTGCAGTGGTCGAAGGTGCAATCAGTCTGGACGGCTGCACGTCCATACTGGTCAAGTCAAGCCCATCGCAAGCTATGCGTCTTACAGCTCTGGCACTGCAGGACAAGCGCATGCCAGCGCTGTTGCGTTTGAAGCATGCCCGCTGCGTGCGAACTCCGCGATGCTCGTCAGCGGCGGAAAAGCAGGCGTCCGGGACAGCTCACGATGTGACTGATCATCTGCATGAGAGTCATATCGACTCCGTGGTGGTTCTAAGAAGAACTTCGGCGTAACCTCGTATGGTGGGCAGCCAAGTCCGTGGTGCATCGGTCAGGCAACACACTAATTTGCAAGCGGTTTGGTAGTGCGCGTGCGAAGCGTGCAGGAGCATTCCGAGAACACTCAATCAAGCGGACTTTGAGGCATCTCCAAAGCCTCGCGACCTACTGGCACAGCATCCGGATATTGATCGATGTAATCGGTGCTTCCATTGACCAAGACCGGAAAGTTCAGCCTCACACTCCACCTTACATTCGCAGTCGTGGCCGTCTCATGGTACTCCCCGCTATGATCGTTGATGTCGCTATACCCTGCCGTCGAGCCCGCCGGACGATGGTGCTGGAAGAGCTGCGGCTGTACCGTCAAGCAAGTCGCAAGCCGACGGCCATCAACGCCATCACAGACAAACCTGAACATCATATCGCATGTGTTAGTCAGCTTATGGATGCCGAGCTCGTACAGGAAACGTCGAGCGCCTGCTTGTGTGATGCCGTAGGCGAGGGTACAAGTGCTCACTCGGGCGCGAGCCACGACGCGTGTGTGCTCAGGATATTCGAGGATAAGCTCAGAGCTGCCGAGTTCCTGATTCACGTGCTGCTTTTCGGGTACCGTAGTATCGTTCGCAATAACGACGCGACCGAGAGGCGCGTTCCCATCACTTGGCCAGGGAAATCTTGTGCCACAGTGACCTAGCCAAAGGAGGTCCCATCGATCCAGATCGCCGTATGGAGAAGTGGTAGGTAGACTCGTGAGGCCGTCGCCTACATAGAAGTTTTGGAACGTTTGGTTCTCCATAGGCATCGGAAATGTGGGGTCGAGGTGCTGATCCAGAGTGCCCTTTACAGGCTGGACGAGCAGCCGCGATGCATTTGCGAAAGTCGCCATCTGTGACTTGATGCGAATGTCCCAGTCGACATCGTCCTCCATTACAAGGGCCGAGGTGATGTTCTGCTCCACAATGCTGTCTGCTGGTCAGCTACGGGGTGCTAGCTTGAGCTGCGTCGCCACTTGCATACTCACGTTCTCAGCACGTTCATGTGTGCTCGCCAGCCAAGCAGGCTCCCTCGATTGACGCCATTTTGAAGTCCCTCCGGTGGTATAGCTTTGTCGTCGATCGAGGTGGCTCCATCAATGTACTCGATGTCGAGTCCAGTGAAGGCCGCTGCAAGTGCCATAGGGTCTCGTCTGTCGCTTCTGGATGTCAAACCGATCACGAAGATCTTCTGGAACTGATCGCCCGTCAGTAAACTTTCCGAATGCTTTGGCGCGAGAACTTACACCTAGCGTTCCGTTCGCAATGTGATCAATGTTTCCATCACTACTCTGCAACTGCGGTGCGTAAGGACCTCCCGTGACCCCGAAGCCCCCTCCGAGGGACCGCAAGGTGAGTAGGACAAAGAGCATGCACAACAGCAGAGGCCAAAGCCTGCGTTGCTGGCTCCATCGGGGCGTCCATTGCTCCACGCCCGTCATATTCAACTGGTCTACTGGGGTTCGAAATTCTCAAGGGATCGAGAAGGGCTTCGGCAATTTTCACTTTCCAGCTCAAAGAGCGCTCATCTGGTAAGACTCAGTGCGTGCCACATGGATGCATGGGCGTGTATCTGACACCGTGATATGCGCTGTGGTAAGCAACATCAAACCTATGCTCACCTCACAGGCTGATGTCAGGACTATATTCATCGCACCACCGCCCACTCTTACTTCTCCTGATCTAGATCTCGACTAGCAGTGACAGCTCGCCACATAACGGTTGTGGCGCCGAAATGTCTTGCCTCGGTCGCGGCGGACATGGCTTCAAGAGAGCCAGTGACATGAGCACGACTGAGGTTGTGTATGGCCACTGATCTTGCCGACTACTACGACTGGGCCGCTGGCATGTTCTGCGATGCGGGTTCTGTGGACGCAGATGGACAGTGTAGGTGGAAATGGGTGAGCGAAGGCATGAAGTCAGGGACGCGCTTGCTGAAACCTTATTATGCCACGCGATGCACGTTGCAAATGATCTGTCCCAGTCCCCCGGACGATAATGTACCTTTGTATGATATACGAGTACAGCGACCATGATGTGTAATGAGATGATATGTTGATCATACCGAGCCTGCACACATCTATACCGTTGGCAAGTAAGTGCCTCTCTATACCTCTATTGAATCCCATACTCCGTGAACCCGAGCAACCCAGTCATACAAATTCGCTCAAGCACAGCTACACCGCTGCACACTCGCGTCAAAGAAAAGCAAATAGTCTATGTTTCTGTTCCAACGACTGGCATACCGCCGTCAGCACTTGACTGGCGATGCGCGTTGGTGATGGTAGAGAATGAGAGGGAGCCATGAGAAGTCACCACAGCGAGCTCGCAGTGGCTGAGGTCGTGGCAGTCCTGGGTGGCCAATTCGGCGTCGTGAGGCATGGCAGACGCTCCTCTTACGCGGCTTCGCAGCATTATCGGTGTGTGGGCATATTATGTTTCGCTAGGAAAGGTCCGCCGCAGCGCTGACAGGCGGGCACCGCTTAGCCTCCGATGTGTCGCTCGCTCTCTGGCTTCCACGAGCCTGAACTTCAGTCAGTCAAATGAAACCAGGAGAATTTTGTTGCAAGGATTACTCACCTTCGAAAGCATGCTGCACCAGGGCCTGAGGGTCATCAACTTCCCCTGCACCCATCTGCCCAACGCCTGGCGAGAAGGCTGTGATGGGCAATACGATGACGTCTCCCACCTTCTTCGCTTGCTTGATCCCCGTGAACTGTTGCCAAGTGATGTTGCCCTTGCTAGTGGCCATATCAAAGAATTCTGGGTTGTTAAAAAACTTGAAGACGGCATCTGTCCAGATTGCTGGGCCTGTGAACTCGACGATACTCTTGATAGCCTTCTTGTTCAGTATGCCTGCGCGTTTGCGGCGCAGGGTTTCCTCGGTGATGCTGGCGACAATGTCGACAAGGACGGGATGTCCTGGCTTGGACTGTATGGTCCATTGGCAGAATTGGATGCGGCGGGAGTACCAGTCGTGCCAGTCGGGACGATCGGGATCGGCTTCGATACCAATGACAAGGCCGTAAGTATTGCGCGGTACTTCGGCTGGGACCCACTCGACTGCTGACTTCAGCGCGGTCGTGTCAATGTCCGTGTAGATGCCACCCCGGGCTAGCAGAATCAGGTAGCGGAAGAAGTCGGCCTTCAGAACGGGCTCTGGTAGCGCTTCATATGCTTCCTGGATCTCCGGAAGCGCAGCGTAGAAGAGGCGGATGAGATGCGAAGCGACAGAGTCGGTGATGACTTCGTGAATAAATGAGGGATGTAAATCTGACCATGATGCCTCTGCTGGTCTGAAGTCCTCTCCAAACTCTCCTTCTGCCGGTGTGTACTTCCATGTCTGCCAGATGTATGCTGGAAACTTTCCTTCCGAGTCGTAGGGAAACGTATACTGCAATGCCTTGCGCAATGGCTGAGCTTTGAGATCTCCGATAGGTATCTGCGGCTTCAGCTTCTTCGCCAGCGCGACGTGTCCATCATGATCAATCGCAGGTGCTATGCCTGATGATACAGCCTTCGGTGCCTCTGCGCCTGTCGCCGGCTCAGGCGCGGTCTCTTGTATCCGCTTGTTATCGGAATAGCTACCAGTCGGCTTCGGAGAGTTGGCGTTGATAGGCGCAACAGCAGGTTCGCTGGTGTGGGTATTCCGCAGAAGGAGGAAGAGCGTCAAGATCACACAGGCTACTGCGAGAGCCCGTCGGGGTGTGAGCATTGCTGCTCAGCAGTCAATGGTTGTTGCGGCAAAAGTGTGGAGGAACGCAGCCAAGAGCCGCTCTCACTGCGGGTCGCTCGAGGGTTTTGAGGTTGTGTATCCACCAGCATCTAGCCAGGGGCTTGACGTTTCCGTTTGGTCGTGCGTGAGCTTTGTGATCCAGACGGAAGGGGAGGATCCGGGAGGGGAGGATCCGGTGGTAGCAAGGCTGGTGATATGTTACTTTCAATGCTCGCCGTCACGACGTGACTGAACGCGCTGCGACAGCATCGTGAAGCAGTCAGGGAAGAGTGGAGAGTTGTGATAACACGGGAAAAGTGGTGAGCAGAGGTGTAACCTTGGACTGCATTGGGGAGTGGATAACATGCGGAATCCGGACAACGGCAGGTGCACGTACTGTGATCGCGAGGTTTATTTCAGGGCAGAGCTGACCACGCTTCTCGGCCAATCGCTGTGGTGATGTGCTGCGGAAGCCTTCGAGGCTGTGTACAGCGCATCATTCAAGAAGGAAGTCCCGCATACGATGGCGCAATAATGATGGTCGGTCTGACAATGTTTGAACAACTTGCGCTACCGGCCGTTGAGGTCTGCGTGTTGCGAGGCGTTTCATGTATAGACCGGGATGAGGTCACATCAGACGACATGTGAATATATGAGCTGCAGCCATAATTTTGCCGGCTATGCTTGACTACGTACTCTTCATAACAAGTGAGGGCGCTATGCACACGCCTGATGCTCAGGCGACTAGTGCGTGGCAACAATGCGAAGTCAGCGATCACAGCTGCCAGCCACCACCGAGCTACCCGGTCTCATACCACCCGGCTCGTTCTGGTATCCATTCCAAACATGGACCATTGCTTCATCCTGCCCTGATCTCTGTCGTCTGGATCATACCGCAGCTGAACAACTGGCTATAGTAGTCGTCTTGAACTCCTTCGCTGACTATCATGTCAATAAAGACGCGTACGATGGCTCGCATCCTTTCCGTATTCCTCGCCAAATCCTCTGCCGGATCGCCGTTTTAGCTTCGGGATCGAGAACGCCATCACCAAGCCTCAACGGCACAGAGAGCTCCCCGGGGCCGGCGCATGCTAGCCACGCGTCAATCACGATGCCGTTGTCATCAATGCATCTTCCATGTTCTTCAGAGTATTGGTGATCTATCTGGCATGAATGGAGAGCGAGACCGTTAATCAGGACTTGTGAAGTTCGTGAAGCGTAACACGTCCTCAATCTCATTGGCAGCGAGGAATCGACATGGACTTGATCGAGCTGTGGACGATGGAGAGCCGCAGCATGCTTACCCTACGTGGCCGCGGACTGATACGAACGCGTGCATGCTGCTGCGGTTCCCGACCAGCATCACCCATGGCTATGGCCCCAATTAGCGGTCAGCTGGCTGGGTAGGCTGTCGATGGCATACCATTTGCAGTCACTGGCACTCCTTGCACGCTCACTGCGTACATTTGAAGCGATCGCGGCCGCACTTGCGCTCCATCATTCATCGATAGCGACCGGAGCGACCTCTTTTGCTCCACGGGTTGGACTTCCAAGTCGTAACGCCAAGCTTTCTTTAGGCCAACCTAAATTCCCAGCTTCGGCTGCGCCTGCTCTCGGCTTCGATCATCGACATTGATGAGCTTCAATATAATGCTGTCGCCGTCGCTTTGAAGTTGACGCGGTCGGTAGTACCGGCGACTGCTCCAGGTGTACAGGCTGGTCCTTGCTGCAGACTTGCCGGGCAGTATTCCCGCCACGATGATGTACTACTTGGAAATCCGAGCAACACAGCAAGGCGCCTCTGTCAGCGATTCACCCTCACTCTGCTGGAATTCGGAAGAGCGACGCACATGATTCTCTCATGCGATACGCGCACACAGCTTCGTCCAGGTCTTGTGCGAGGAGGAAAGTAATTGCCTAGACTGCATTGCTCCTGCTTCCAACCCTGGCGTTGTCTCCAAAACACCACGCTTCTTGAGTGTACCAGAACAAATTCCAGGCTCATATGTCACAAGCAAATTTCCTCAGCGCGTGCTAATGTCTCAAGCGCCCAATGTTGTGCTTGACAAAGGACCATGCTCGCTAATATTGTATACATTGACGTGGGTTTGCGCACACGGCCATGACTGGCACGCATTGAAACCCCTTCACAATCTTCATACGTATCATGGTTCGAGGCTCTACGCCACCAGAGCTACGCGAGCAACGACGCGCCATGTGCAACGCAGGCTATCATCTCGTCATCGCCAGCTGCCTAGCAGTTCCGTTCATCTGGCTCATCTGTCTCATCGGTGGCTATTCTAACTTCTGGTACAATTTCGCGATCAGTGTGGAGGTCCGCACATCTAGCGATCGATGCTGCATATCTCGTCCGGATCTGGGCCATCTCTCCAGGACTGATGCCAGCGATCGTCCGTGCGTGCTGGCTCAAGGTCGCCACTCAGTCACAATTGATACTGGCCGCGCTGCGGCCTTGGACATTCATGCAGCTATCTATGCGGTATGCGAGCTGGCAAGTAATATGGCTCGTCAGCGTTTGCGGGAAGATATGGAATGCCATCCACAGGATTCTAGTTGCGCTCTGGACACGCATACAGAGCTATTACACAAGGGCCTACACCGCATCTCTAGCCCGACTGCCACACCACGACGCTCCGTGGCTGACCCACTGCGCTGCGGTTAGTATGGCTGTTGCCACGGCAGGAGTGATCATGCTCGCCGGCAAGGGCTTACCGACTGATGCGTCGTGGCTGACTCGCACTTTCAACACCTTCTGCACTGCCGCTGTGGTTGTGCAGGCATTCCTCGCGATGAACAGCCTCTACATCGTGTCAATGGCGATGCGTGGGACGACTGAGGCGGCGTGGATGCCAGTCACTGCGCTGGCTATCGCTACGCTGGTGGTCGGCTTTGCGGAGTGATTGGTCTGGGGACTGGTCACATTCGGAGAAGAGCCGAAGTGTGGGATGAGTGTACATCTGGCAGGTTATTGATCGAGGAGCGAGTTGAAGACTTTAACGCTGTTTCACAGTGGACAGTCAATCTCATGGGGAACTCGCGTCTAGGCGAACCATGATAACCTCTGTCACCCGTCCAAACTCCCTCCATGGTTCGAAAGGCTGCGTACATCTGCAAGCATGTTGCTCACTTGCGACGTCCTGTAAGTACTCTTCTCGCTTCTCAGATGTTCCTCAGTATTCCATCATGATCGTGACGAATCCCGATGGCGCTGGTAGAATCTGTTGAACTTTCAGCAATACTTTTACATTCACTAAAGACGGTACGCGAAGGAAGTGTTCACTTCATCCATATCTGGATATAACCTGTGCAAGTGCCTACTATGGCTGGCCTCCAGGACTTTTCTACTCGTGCGCTACCTCAACGCCACCAACATGCCCAAAAAAGGGGGCACAGAAGCGCAAGCAAGCCGAACACCTCAAGACACTCACCGAAGATCATGATCACCTGGCAACGAGATGCAGGCTGCTCCAAGCAGAGAAGATAGCTTCACAGGCTGACAGGACGAGGACCAAGCAGATGCTGTTTCAGACGATCGCGCAGCGTGACAGATCGTTGTTGCTTGTTCAGGCATTTTGCAGTAACGAATTGTAATGCAGTTCTCAAGGCGATGTGGTGGAGGTCACGAGCGAGGGCGATCTCCAAGAAGTGGCGAAGAATGCAGATCAGGCTGGGGGTGATGCAGATGGCTTCTCGATTTTGGACGAAGTAGCGAGAGTGCCCTGGCCGTACTCGCAAGAGAGCCCATTTACCGAAGTTCTGAGGCTATGGGTTGGGTGTATTGTGGTATTCTTCATGCTCTGCTGGAGTGGTGAGCTTTACGCGAGGTTCACATGGCGGGACGGGGTCCAGATGCTACAAGCCTGGTACAATCACGTTTTCGAGGTGAGTCTACATTGCTGTGACTGCAATATAGTCAGCGGAGCGGCTGCAGCGTAGGTATAGCCGAATCGAGCCGGGGAGATCTGCATGAGGCAATGCACCTTTAAACTACTAGCATAGGTTCTCACCACCACATCTCCACCTTCACGCTTCCCCATTACCCGCCCGTTGGATGCGTCGGGTCAATCCACCTCACCTCCTTCGGCTTCTCCACCGGTTCAACATCAGGCAGATTGATGGCAATCGCTTCGTTGTCACTCCGTACCAACACACACTCCAGCGTCTCGTCCTTCATGGCGTTAATCTCCTGGTGCGGGACGTAAGGCGGGACGAATATGAAGTCTCCAGGTCCAGCTTCGGCGGTGAACTCGAGTTTCTCGCCCCAGCGCATGCGGGCCTTGCCTTTCACGATGTAGATCACAGATTCGAGGTGGCCATGGTGATGTGCGCCGGTCTTGGCGTCGGGGTGGATCTGGTGTATGTTAGTCGCAGGGCGTATAGGGAGAGGCGTCCGATCCACTGCCGATGAGTCTTACATGCACTGTTCCAGCCCATAGCTTTTGTGCACCAGTCCTAGCTAGATTGATTGCGGCTGCTCGATTCATGCCAGGTGTCTGAGCGGTGTTGCTGTCGAGCGAATCTGCTTTGACTACACGAACGCCCTCATGCTTCCAGCCATCTGCTGGCGGCGGCGGTACTGCTTCGTGGTCTGTCATGCTGTCTGACGAGGGCAACGACAAGATGTGTTGCGGTGCTCAGAGCAGGTACAAGATAACCCGCGAGATCCAAATTGTGAGTGAAGTAGCAAAGGGCTAGCTCTCATGTCTCTGCAGATAGGCAAAACAAAGAAGTGGAAGAAAGGTACTTATTATCATCGTCAAGGACTTGGATCGCAGCAACCCCATGGCACAATCAGCTGGAAGCATGCCCCTCATGCTAAGCAGCCCGAGGCTTGAAGCACCGCAGCTAGAGAAGTCGCCGTCTTGGTAGTACCGCAAAGAAGTATGGCCCTTCCGCATGGTCTACAACGATGTCGGCGATCAGTGAGTGTCCGCCTGGTTTTAGATGCGTAACGGCAGAGAGGAAGATGAGGTTCGTGCGGACGATCCCGCTACGACGAACCTGTCACTTTTCGGAGCACTGAGGTTTCATTCCCTCCCCCGTTATGCTGCCACCCGTCAGCGAAGTGCTGATGGGTACAAACGCATCAACGCGAGAGACAAGAAGCGGTCAGTATCAGAAGTCACTCTCAGTCACCCTATCATCGCACTTTCCTTGCTCGGGTATCTCCTTCTAGCAGTCAACTCGCTTCACCCAAAAACCTCAGCTCCACCAACCACAACACAGCACCACAGCATGGCCGACGACGATGACACTTCGTGGACTACCGTCCCGAGAACGAAGAAGCGAGATCCACCCAAAAGCACCAAAGTCGACGGACGGCGAGCATACCGCCCTGCACCTGGCGTCGCCGCCGAGACCCTGGTCAAGCAGTTCAACGAGCATCAACTGATTTGGCGGCGCAGCGAGGCCCGCAACTCGCTCTGCCGCACTCTCGCATTTTTGAAACCCACTGCTGGCTGGGCGATCTCGAAGGCAGTGTGTCTGGGCTTCGGGAGCTTCTCCGAGGAGAATCAGAGTAACAGCCGCCGAACCATGACACAGATGGCTATCTTCATGGACATTGTGAAGCATTTGGAGGGTCAAGGGGCGGTCAAGATCGAGGTATATGCGCAGGAGGTCAAAGCCGTTTTGGACGTTGACAAAACTTTTCTCGCATCGCTGGATGTAGAGTTGATTGAGAAGGATTGCTTCGACGACAAGATCGGGCCAGCTGGTGAGCACTTTGGACCGCAGACGTTCGCCTGTGATCTCTTCCTCGAGCACAGCGTTGAGACTGTG
Source organism: Rachicladosporium sp. CCFEE 5018 (assembly GCA_002077045.2). Lineage (NCBI taxonomy): Eukaryota > Fungi > Ascomycota > Dothideomycetes > Cladosporiales > Cladosporiaceae > Rachicladosporium > Rachicladosporium sp. CCFEE 5018. The sequence goes on from KZ111201.1 coordinate 84,968, forward strand.
ACCGCGCTGGTGGATAGGGACAACAAGCTAGTCATCTCCACTGCGCGTATGTGGGTGGACACGTGCTACGTGCTGAAAGTGAAAGAATTCACGAAGGAGAAGCAGGCTGCATTCAGAGACTTGATGGACAACAAGTACAATGCTTTCAAGTTCCCGCACTTCAGCGAAGACCCGCACACTGTCGAAGGACTGTACGTTCTTGGACCGAAGCCGCAAGAAGACGACGAAGAGTCTGACTGAAGCCGCCTATTTGATATCCTTGCTCTGGACAATAGTCGCAAACGCATCCCCAAGCTCATGCATCACAATCTTCGTCAGGTCCGCTCCAGATGAGCCCGGAATATCGCGATCACCAACAGCATCCTCAGCAACCAGCACATCATATCCGAATCTGTCAGCATCGCGTGCGGTAGTCGACACACATACATGCGCCTATCAGCATATCAATAATCAGTCCGACGCATAATATCACAAACAGCATCAGGACTACGCACCATATACCCCGTCAACACGACCTTCTTCTTCCCTCCACCAAGCAACTCATGCAACTCCGTGTCGGCAAAGGCGCTCGGATGGTTCTTCCTAATGACCTTCTCCCCGTTCTTCGGCTTCAACTCATCAAACTCCTCAGCCAGCTCGGTCTTCGGCGTGAACACTGGCGCGCCGTCGGGCACTTCGTGCACGACATGGATGACTTGTCCATTGCCTTCGCGGTACTTCTCCAGGAGTCCGGAAATGGCTTTGCGGGTCGATGGAGCGTCGGTGACCTTGAGCTTGCCAGAGGCGTACTCGTTCTGGGCGTCGATGATGATGAGGGTAGAGTCTGAGGGGGAGGCGGTGGAGGGCTGAGCGCCGAGCATCTCGCGCATGCTTGAGGGTGCCATGATTGAGTAGGGAGACGATATCGAGACAATGGTAGTATTGGAAGAGGGATCGATGGTTGGATGGAGGCGATGCGAGCTACACAGCTTATATTACATGCATTGCCCAAAATGTCACCTTCGTCATTGTCAGTCTGCCCCGCGATCTACAACTACCGAGCAGCTGTTGGCTAGATTGTCGACGTCCGGTCGGATGGCCGCTGATCATCTCATCGTGTGTGTGATTCGAAGTACTTCCACCAGGGAGAAAGTATAGCGCGTGGGCTGCTTGGTGATTCCAACGCACAATTCTTACCGAGTTGCAGCTTGTTCCAGTTTCATGCGCATCTCAATGACATCAATGCCTCTACCCCTAAGCTCACAGCGCTCTGTCAGTTGCACTAACATACAGCACACGGTATCAGAGAAGATACATTGTCACCACCACATCTCTGAACGTACAGTCGGTCGCGAACAACTTACACTTCGAATAGGCGGCTCATGGGGATGTGAAACTGGGTCTCCGTCGTCGATCTATCGATCTACGTCCGCGCTGCAGGCGTGCAAGTGCCTCGTCCGGACAAGTCCAACTCCACTTCTTTGAGTTGCTTTGAGTTGCACCTCTCGGGGTCCATGCCGCAGCATAACGTGGTCAACATTCGTGCCTCCTGCGCCAGACGTGCATGCGCGTGGCGCGATATAACGTGATGGCAAAGTCAAAGTAAGTGTGATGGAAGACCATCTCGTAGGTATTCCTCTTCTTCTGCTTTTCATCACTCTCTCATCATATTTCTTGGGTGAGCCTCCCACAATGGCAGAAGAGAAACAGATTTACCTCGTCTCCGTGTCCAATGGCCTCGTCCTGGCTCACTGCGCCGCTGGCAATCCCTCCGGCGTCGTAGCCCAAAACCGCGGCGACAAAGACAGCGAACAGAAATGGGTCGTTGAAGCTGGCGACAAGGAGAACACCATCGCCCTGAAAAACGTCTACAGCGGGAAGTACCTTCACGCCAATGGCGGTGGCAACTGGGCCACTTGTGGCACGGGCGAGAGACAGCTATGGACTGTCTCCAAAGACAGGGTCACGCCGCCCGGGGCTTGCACGTTACAGCCGGTGGAGTATGGGAAGGTCTATTTGAATCATTTTCAGGGGCAGAGAGTGCCGAAGGGACATCCGGGGATGAAGGTGCATATGTGGCAGTGGGAGGTGAGTGGGTTTGGGCTTGGGTACGTCGGTGGGAGATTGGGCTGATACAAGATTGCAGGAACCTTGGTCATTTTGTCTGACGTGGTACTTCATGGATGCTGAGATTGGGTTTGGGCCTACCGCTGTCGGAGCGCCTGCTGGGGCAGGGGAGAGTAGTAAGTCGAAGGAGGAGCTTGCTGCGAAGGTAAAGGATCTGGAGGAGCGGGAGGCGATGCTTGCGCAGAAGACCAAGGACAATGATATCAAGTCAGAGTCTGACAAGTCTGCAAGTGCGGAAGTTAAGAAGCAGCGAGAGGAGTTGGAAAAGCGGGAGGCTGAGCTAGCAAAGAAGACTGAGGAGCAGTCCACCAAGGCTGAGTCGGACAGTAAAGCTGCCGAAGACATGAAGCGACAGCGTGAAGAGCTTGAGAAGCGTGAGGCAGACCTTGTGGAGAAGACGAAGAATCAAGCAGCGCAGCAAGATAAGGAAGGTCAGGAATCGAACAGGCAGAGCAGTGAGCGTGAGGCCGAGCTGGAGAAGAAGTTGAAAGACGTCGATGACCGCCAGAAAGAGCTTGATGAGAGAGAAAAGAAGCTTGAAGAGCAGGCCGACTCCCAAGCCACTGATGAGCAGAAAAAGAAAGACGAGGACCTACAGAGACGTGAGAAGGAGCTCGATGAGCGTGAGAAGAAGCTTGAAAACGATGCCGAAAAGGGTGACCCGGATTCGAGCGAAGAGATGAAGACGCAGAAGGAAGACCTCGAGAAGCGCGAGAAAGCTCTCGGTGACCGCGAGAAGCAAGCCAAAGAAGAGGTCGACACAGTCATCTCACAGCGGCGCAAGGAGCTTGATAACCAGGCTCAGAAGCAGAGTGACGAGCAGAACAAGAAGGCTCAAGACTTGCAGAAACGTGAGAAGGAGCTGGCGAAGCGGGAGAAGCTTCTGCAGGAGAAGAACGACGCAGATACGAAGCGCAACACTGAGACCAACGGTGCATCAGGCTGCAGCCATCCATCAGAGCACGACGCCAGAACCAGAGACCTCGATGCTCGCGAGCGGGCCTTGACAGAGCGAGAACAGCAGCTGGCCTCTCCTCAGAACACTGCTCAACCTAACGGCCACTCCGGCAAAGACCAAGGAAGCAGAGACCAAGCTAGCAAACCCAAGAGAAGAGCTCCGCCAAAGCTCGCATCCGGCGGAGCGTACAAAGCGAACTCGACCAAGTCTCGCACGCCTATTGAGAAGCCAGCAACGCCCTCTGTCAAATCACCTCCCTCAGACAGCGCGAGCAATGCGCCCGAAGACTCCCGTTTCTCCGACCTTCAGAAGCGGATGGAGAAGCTTGAAGCCCGACTCGCAGCCAGCCAGACAAAGCAGACCGACCCCGTGACGTCCAAGGCGTCTTCGAAAGCAGGAGCTGGAAAGGTCAATGCGATGAAGGACGCGCAGAGTAATGGGCACAAGGAGAAGCCTAAGGTGCTCGAGTGTCGCTGCGGCGCCATGCCTGCGCATCCAGGCAGGAGAGCGGTGGGTTATGTGTATGAGAACTGAATAGCATGGGTGGAGAAAGGAATAAAAGTGACTCAGGCGCGTCGAAAAGTACTTAGGTTGTAGGAGTATCACTGTCGCACTAAAAGCATCACCTAAGCATCCACAAAGTACCGCAATGACCCAACACAGCCCACAAATCGAACACAGTGATGTCGAGGTATGACACTCATGGGCTTCATCTCGATGGCATGAACATATCCCCTCCATATCTTCATACTCATACATGATCTTCCCAACTTGACTTCATCCACTGCTCCAAAACGCCCTGCAGCACCTATCGACCCGCCGCGGCCTGCGTATGCGGCTGGCTTGCACCAGCGACGACCTGCGTCGCCTGCGCCGGACTCCCCGGCCGACCCCAGAAATCCAAACTGGCGATAACGTCCTCGCCGATGTCGTCTTCGTAGGCGAAGAGGATCTATGCAGCACCTTGTCAGCAAGACAACATCGTTGGGAAGGGGAGGGATTAGAGGAATGGCTTACCTCTCTCGAACTACTATGCAGAAACCTCACAGACTTGAACGTCTGTATACAGACCAAACCCCCCGTCTCGCTGCCACGAACTTCAATAAATTCCGGCTCAAACGCAAGGATATACTTCTCCCCCCACGTGGCGAAGTTCTGCGGACTGCCCTCCCACAAGATCTTCCAGTCGCCTCGAGCGCGCCAGCCGTTCTTGTTGACGTAGAACGAGAAGTCGGTGTAACAGAGCAGAAACTCGGCCGTGTTGCGCTCGATGTAGATGGGCTTCACGCCTTCTTTCCGCGTGATGAAGTCGAGTGAAGTGTCGGCTTGATCGAGCAGGGATTGCGTTTCGAGGGTTTCGAGGGAGACAATCTCGAAGCCCTTGGCGCCGCCGACGCAGAGCTTGGAGCGGAGGAAGTGGATCGAGTTGGACTCCATGGGGATGTAGAACTCCTTGTGGGGTTTCAGGACGTCTTGACCGCTGGCTAGAGCGCGCATAAGTCCTGACTTCTTTTTGCCTTTCGTCATGCTGTCCATAGGCTCGTAGACTTTGACTGTGGAGCTGAGGGAAGAGGACTTGACGCAGCAGACGAGGGTCTGTCCGTTGCAAGTGCCAGCGTTGATGTAGTTGGCGTGGCAAATGCGGCGGCCGCGTTTTGAGGGCGCAGAAGCGGATTCTTCCGTGTCGAGGGCGTCGAGAGAGTAAGAGTTGACAACCTTGTCCGTCAAGACGATGAGAATCTGGTGCTGCTCGAGGACTTCGAGCTGCGTTACAAATCTGCAATCAAGCACACGTTTGGGCTTCTGTGAGGTATCCTTCGGCCGGCGGTCGCAGACATATACACCCCAGTCTG
>KZ111202.1:0-17552 GCA_002077045.2 Rachicladosporium sp. CCFEE 5018
CAGAGCAGGTATGCGGTCGAGGCCTATTCTGGTCATGCTATCTTATGGATCGCTTTGCGGCCACAGGCTCGACCAGACCGTCGCTGATCCCAGACGAGTATGTGACCATGCAGGTGGACTCATGGCAGCACACGAGCCAAGGTGTGCAGAGCACCAACGGCGTTTTTGCTGGCAGCTCAAACTTGGCGATGCTTGCGAGGATCACTAAGATACTCGGCGAGACCAATCGATATCTCGCAGCAGGTGGCGTAAAAGGTGATTCGCACTTCCCATGGCATGCACAGTCTACGATCTCGAAGCTTCGTGTGGAGCTGAACATGTGGGCAACGACCACGCAAGACGCTTTTAAGGCACTAGATTCGGCATATGGGCTGCCAGACAGTCCAGCGTTAGTACTGAGCAAGATGGTGTATCATCTGATTTATTGTTTGATCTATCGGCCGTTCCTACCAATGGATCTTGCAGAGCTCACCGGACCTGGTCAGAACCAATCATGGCAGATCGAGGCGACAAACTTGTGCTTCGTACATGCCAACGCTATCGCGGAGCTGGTCGAGATTGGCAAGAACGCTGTAATACTCGACTGGTCCTCGTTCGTTGGCTATTGTATAGCCACAGCTGGCACTATCCACGTCCATGGCGCGCACTACCTCTCCGCCACAGATGGCAGCTTGGCCGCGCGCAGCGCTGACTACCTCTCGCGTGAGATGGTGCAATTGACCGATCTTCGACTTGTCTGGGCTGGTGTGCAACAGCAGCTTGACACTCTGAAGCTGGTGTACAATAGTCACACGCAGCTTGTGAAGTCTCTCGCAGATAATCCGATGCGCTATGCTCCAGTGTTCCAGATGGAAGACTTTTTTGCCAGATATCCAGAAGTCATGATCGATGGCGCACGTGTCAGTCTCGTTGACGTGGCCGTCCTCCCTGCGTTTCAACAGCACAGCCTCCATGATACTCGGCAACATGCTGGTGATGCTGTGCTCGGATGGCCCGGGTCTACATCGGACCTCCATCAATCTCAGCTACCCATGAGAATGGATTGGACTGCACATCAAAGACCTATCAAGGACACTCAGCAGTCGAGAAAGCGTCACGTAGAGCAGCCTGTAGCGGTTGTACCACCCGTCGTAGCTACTAGCGGAAGACCTGCCAATATGGTGCTTGCCGCGCCAGCGCGACAGCTCCAGACGCCTGATCAGGCATCGTACCATTGGCCTCGGGCCACGATGCCGCAGTATCACAACTCGCCGTATGTTCAGCACAACGTAATGGATAGCGGCCAGGGGCTCCACTTTACTCACCACGATGGCATGGCCGTTGCCCAGCCCTCATTGTCATATCAGGTCCCAGATCATGTCAGCCATGGTACTTGGCAGCAAGCGTATTCTGGGAACCACCAGACTCCCGGAGACTACAGTATGAGCGCAGATCGCGTGCATGTCGGAGTCGAGGAGGATCCTTTTCTGATGCTTCTCGGGCAGATGGCAGAGCAAGACAGTATGCAGGATGTCGGACTCAGCGAGCTTGACTCGTTTCTGCATGGTGGCCAGGGCTGAGCCTCGCCTTAGCATCACAGCACCAGACTGTTGCCAGAGGCCAATTTGACGAAGTCGAACGGAACGTTCTCGCCTACCAGGAGTCGTAAGGTCTCGACTGCCGTCCACGCGTGAACATCAGCAACACCGTAAGCTGCCCAGCCGAGCGCTGTAGCTACTGCTACCGGATCTGGTCTCTTCAGGCCGTTGCTGAGATCCAGAAATACTTTGCCGGCACTGTGGGTTGAGCTGCTCGAGCTTGCTGGATCGTCGCTGCCATTGCGACCATAATACTTGAGCAGCGGTGTCACTAGGGCGCTCTTCTCAGCCGGCAGTGCGGATACAATCACGAAGGGCGGCGTAACGCGCTTCAGATCATCAAGCCCACTGAAGTACTGCATATGAGACGCAGCAGAAGACCTTGCCTTGAATCCAATCGTATATATTGTTTCAACGTTCAGGCTCCGCAGCGCGAAGATGGCAGCGGCAGCGTAACTCTCCTCACTGGCGAGCAAGATGGCGGGGCGGCCGCCGTAGGCTGAGGGCACAAAGTCCCGCGTGAGTGTGGCTCGAATGCCTTTCCAAGTGGCGTTGTCTGCCGTACACGTTGCGGCTGCGCCTTTACTGCTACGTGCAACAATGGTGTCGACGTGGCCAATAGCCGTAGCAGCTTCAGACATACCCATGCTCTCTCTCAGCTCTACTGTGGGCAGCGGCGGGCACATTACAGCACCACCAAAGTTTGCCTTGCTGATCATACGGGAAATGGCATCTGCTGAAGACCGGCTGGCAGACACGATCTGATGCGGCAGACTCAGCTCGTTGAGACACTTTTCAAAGAATGTGGCCAATCCAGTCGTGCGTACGTCCCCCATCACAAGGAGTTCGAGGCTCGGCAGTTGACTCATCGAGTGCAGTCTCTCGTTGATTTCGGCCGCGCTCAGTTGGCCTGGCGCGGCGATGATTGGTAGCAGTGGGTGCGTTATGGGCGTGAAGACCTTGTTGAGCGTACGAGACAGCTGTCCAATGGGTCCCATGTTCAACCCAGACAGGGGTGGATGCGTGTACGCAGATTGTATGCCTGATCGAAAGGTCTCAAGATCGTAATTTTGCTCCATCTTCGTTATCAATGCGATCATTTTCACCACGTCACCATACACTGCTCCTTGCCGAAAGAGCTCCTGCGCCTCCTCTGAAGTCCATTTGAAGGTGCCGGAGAAATCGTGGAACGCCGAGATGATCTTGCTATGGCCTTTCACTTGTGACAGTCTTTGTCGAATATCTTGTGGCAGCCAGAGCTCGACATCAAGGTACTCGCAACCCCATTGCAAGGCTTTGCGAAGGTAATGGTACGATAGCGAAGGATCGTCCATTGGAAATCTTCCATTCTCGTTCGTGCATCTTATTGTGAAGATGATGGGCAGTTCCGTCCTTTGCCTCAAGACCATCACTTGCTCGCCAACGTACTTCAGACTCGGCACTCTTGGTCGGCTGTCCAGATTTCTTTGACCGGGCTCTGCAAGCAGATCCACACGCAGCTCGACCGAGTCCGCTCCGACTGACAGAATATCCAAATTTGGTAGTGCTGAGCGTATGTCGGGGAATGTCGTGCTCAGCAGCGTCGTTCGTGTTTTGCCTTTGAGGTCATCATGAGGCTTGATCTGACCCAGCACGAAGCCTAGGAACCGCGCAAGATCACGTTGCAAGAAGGGCGATCGAGTGTAAAGATACTCATAGTCGCAATGCTCGGTCAGAGCCTCGTCCCGCTGATCGCCCACATCTAGACAGTGCGTCGTAATGATGCTACGTCTTCCCTCTCTTAGCAACCCAGGCTCCAAGAGGAGGGCATTGCAGATCCCGATTACGCATGCATCGACATGGCTGCCCAAAGCCTCGATCGCCTCGATGCACACGTAAGGCTCGCCAAGCACATCTCCCGCGATCTGTAGGATGTCTTCTTGTTCAGCGTCAAATAAGAGTAGCAACCGTGGGGGATCCGGGTTGATAATCTCGTCGATTCGCATCGTCCTCTAAACCGTCCTGGAAGGGGTCCGATAAGGTACTAGATCTGGGAGAAGGTCCGGCTGCACGGTCGGTGTCGATATTCATCGCACTGAGACTGAACGAGATCCTGTCTTCGGCCGTGGCGCACGCCGGAGTCTACAAGTGAGTTCGATCTACTAGCTCACTTGCTTCCCGTGTAACAAAGCTCTCAGTGTGGTCCAGAGCAGAGACCTTCAGTTGCCGCGCCACGCCAGGCACAATGTGACTTTCGGGACTTCAAAGGTTAAGAAAGGAATACTGAACGTTACTGGAACCTCCAGTGATGGTGGAGCCTACGCCGCCGTAGTCGGGATGGGATTCCATCACTGACTACATCCTTTGCGCAAGCGTATACCGCGTTGGGTCGTTGATCAAGATACAATGATCCAATGACAGCAAATGCAAATGCGCTGACTTTAACCGGAACTCGGAAACGTGGGCGCCCAAGGTGGGCTCATGCAGGCTCACTGCTATATGCGCAGATCATCCGCCAATTGATGGAGACTTTGCCAGGAGTATGCATATCTGCGTCGCATTATCGTCGGCGATCGTTGCCGTGATGCAGTGTAAATTGGTAGAGATACGCCACGATCTACGTGTGCTGTTTGTGCGATGGAAGTCTGATGCTTGGCATGATCTGAAACGGCACTTTGGCTTCCTCGCTGAAACGCATCTGCTGGAGCTTATTCGTGTCACCACCAGTGATCATCTGTACCAATGCCTACAAACGCAATGCCAACAAGGGTATCTATTCACTTCCCAATGTACGCCAGCAGTCCCATATGCTAGTAGAAAGCAGTCTCTGAGTTGTAGAGCCCATGCGTCCTCATGCGTCCATCAATACACCACCTTCTCCAGGGCTTCTCGATGACTGTCATCGTCCTCAATGGTCTCGCGTTGCCAGTCACTGCTCCGACGACTCAAAGCACCACTAGTGCTCGCATGCCGAATCAGTGGGCTAGCAAGCGGGCTGCCAATGCTACCTGGTATGCTGTCGTTCCTACCATGGCCCAGCGCACCCGATCTCACGCTCCCCTCGTAGTTCCTCAGCGAAGCCACGTCAGCATTTCGAGCTTCATGCATACTGCGCGCATCAGTCATACTCTTCGCGTCATACTGCGAGCGCGAGTCGAGATTGTTGATGCTGCGCAGCGATTTGCCGTCGCTAAGGTCCTTATTGCGTTGATAATAGCTGTTCCTCTTACTGGCGATAGCAGGAGCTGCAACACCTTGGCTGCTGTAGACACTAGCTCGTTCGGCGGACGCGATGCCGCCGATTGATGGCCGTGATGAAAACAAACCACCACTGGGTGAACTTGCATCTGCTGTGCCAGAAAGAACGCTGAGCGGAAGTGATTCGCGGCTGTTGCCCCAGAGTGAGTTTGGTGCAAGTGCGCGCATTGACGCGTTCGACTCCATACTGCGTCTCCGGCGTTTCGAGGAAGATGCAAGCGTCATAATGCTTGCATCGTCCGTGAGAACAGTGCTGTTGCTGTCGCCGGTGGGCCGATTATCCGCTGTGAGATGACGCGGAATTGCCGAGAACTGCGTGAGGTGAGATGGCGCAGGCGAAACAGGATACTGATGGCTAAACATGACCGGCCCGCCTGAGCCATGCGAAGGCGCGCTTGCTGCATTCTGTAGTGTGTTTGCTGGCGACATCGATTGAATAGTCGTGAGCGTTGTCGTCAACGACCGCTCACTCTGGTTCGGCGAGCTGAACGTGCTGTTATTGCCGGCATCCGTACTGCTTACTGCGCCACCTCCTGTTGTGCTCGTGTAGGCTCTGCTGTGTACAGTATCTGGGTTGGTAGCTACAGTAGGCGCTGCGCTCCTCCCGTCCTTGTCGGGTAGATGACCCGAGAGCATGCTACCATTCTCGGTGTGGCCGTTCGATGCCGGCGTAACAATAGATAGCTGCCCATCATGGCTACTGCGTGGTGAATGTTGACGGACGAACCCAGATTCGGGGTACGGGTTGTTGCCGACACCGTTCTTGCTTCCCTTCTTCGCCTTTTTCGAATTCGTGAAGCGCTTCACCCAGGCGGCGAATGGTCTGTGTTTGGTCGGCCTCTCTGCTGAGCGTCGGTCAGCTATCGTCGAACCTCCGCTACGTGGCTTCGGAACTTACCCGCAGGCCGCGTCGTTGTCTCCGTAGTGGCCATGACCGGCGCGATCCTTACTCTCGTGCCTCCACTTATAGCGATAGGTATTGATGGGCGCTATACAGCGTACTCTGTAGATGGAAGTGCGGTCTTGCCAGTGCAGTCGATTGCTCAATGCGCAGGTATGGCTCGGACTTAACGGTATGCAGGAGAAGGGCGGGAGGTAACGAAGGCAGGGCGATGCTTGCTTGCCCTGTGACGCGCCTGCGGCTCCGGCCCGCGTTCGGTACCGTCTGGGGAACATACGCCTTGGTAAATCTACTTTCAGATCATGTTCATGACATTACCTCCCTTGCATATACACTCTCTTTACGCAATATATGGCGATCTGTGGGGTCGACAGATGGACGAGAAACTATAATGTCCATGTTGTCTGCAGCAGCTTATCCTGGGGTGAACCCGACCCCCTGAAGCGACGCGCACATGGACGAACAGAGCACTAGTAAACGCCACACGGTACTACCACGCATTCAACTACTCCCCATCTCCACAAGGGCTCAAGTCCAATCCTCGAAGACTATCACCAGTATCCACGATGTTGTGATTGGTCTCGTCTGCAACAGTCTCGACGCCAATGCAAGCAGAATCGATATCTCGGTCAGCCTACCACGCAGCGCTTGTTCCGTGAGCGATGACGGCTACGGCGTACCATCACGCGAATTCCTCGCTGATGGCGGGCTCTGTCGAATGTACTGTACCTCACGAGTCGAGGATGATGCCGTCGAAGCGGTACATGGGCGTAGCGGCACATTCCTGGCGTCCCTGTCCAGTCTCGCTTATTTGAGCATCAATTCCCGCTGTGTCACTGAGGACCTAGGTGCGAATATGACCATACATCAAGGTAAGAGGTTGGTAAGCCAGATCGGTGCAGGAGGCCACGATGCGCCGTGTTTTGGTATCAGCACTCATGGTACTGAAGTAGTTGTGAAAGACATTTTCGGCAATATGCCGGTGAGGCTAAAACAGCGTACGCTATCTCACGATGTCGGCCGAACACATGACCTCAAAACCTGGACGAATATAAAGCACAATCTCGTCGCATTGCTGGTTGCTTGGAGAAGCCCATGCATCATCAAACCTCGTGATGCAGAGGAGGCCAGCAGAACAGTGACGCTCTCAACAAGCCACCACACAGTTTCTGCAGTACTTACGGAGAAGGGTCTAAATCGGTTGGATGGCATCGGTGCTCGGTTCGACGTGCGAGACGCACTGTCAGTCATGTTCCAGGCTGGGCTTGCAGAGCACAGTACCCGCGCGAAGTGGATCCCGGTATCTGCATCAACACTGCGGATTGCAGTGCGTGGAATGATATGCACTGAGCCTGCGGCCTCGAAAACATGTCAATTCGTAAGTATTGGTCCCCGACCGTGTAACGCGACAGGCGGCGATTGCGAGTTGTACGACTGCATCAACAAGATCTTCGAGAACAGCAGCTTCGGTTTTGTCGAAGACGAACAGGGGATCCCGGACGAAGCTGATTTGTTGCGCCGTCAACGTGATCGACGTTTCAAGTTGGATGGCCATACGCTCAAGTCGACGCGTGGCACCAGAGGCGTTGATCGCTGGCCCATGTTCGTACTGCAAATACGGCGTAGCGAAGCAGACCCAGGCCCGCTGCAGGCCACCGCAGGTACCGAGAGCGAGCTGAGACTCATTCTCGACGTGCTTGATGCAATGGTGCGACAGTGGCTCACAGCGCAAGGGTATAGACCGCGTAACAAACGACGGCGGGCGAACGACCCGAGAAAGAGTCACTCGTTGCAGCAGCAGCGCATTGTGGATCAAAGCCTGCCCGACATCGATATACGTGATGACGTGTGGCCTGTTAGCGATATGTTAGGGAGTATTAGACCGAGCACTGCAGACTCTCTGAGTCGCATCAAATCCGGAAGACGAAGCTTGCTCGCTGTGTGGGAGAGTCGCAAGCCAAGGACGGCTCCAGAAGGGCAGATAGGCTCGACAACGAAGCACGCCCGATATGCCGACGGCCTAAAACCTCGACCGTTGGGTTCGTTGCATACTAGTCGATCAGCTTCACACCGACCACGGCCGGACAAGGCGGTGCAAACACTTATCGTCGAAGATGACACCCTCTCCAGTGACCACTTCGGTGGCATCAATGACTCTGACATGATCGCAGCAGTTGCTCATTCTGATCCCGATTGTTCTCCGAGGGCGACTGACTCCGGCCAGACGTGCGATGATCACACTACTGCCTGGACTGACCCACGCACTGGGCAAGCTTTCACCATCAACACACGGACTGGCATCGTACTGCCCATATGTCTTGCTGATGTGGCTGGACAACCCCATCTACCAGGATCAGTACGTGCAAGACAATCTGCAGGTATCAATACAGCGACAACATCCGCTGGTAGACCCCTAACCTTAGCACGTCGAGGCGACCCAATCCGGAGTGTGATACACAAACAAAAAAGTCACTTGCTAGACTGGAAGAATCCTGTTTTCGCGAAGCCTACCGAATGTCAGATACCCGTCACGCTGGTCAGGTTGCCTGGCGAAGACACAGGTGGCATTCTCTGCGCTCATTCCTATCATGATGTGCAGACGGCTTTCACCCCGGACGCGGACAGGGCAAGTACGATTACGAAGTCTGCTCTTCGCAGTGCTGTAGTCGTACAGCAAGTCGATCGCAAGTATATCCTTGCTAGCTTGACATGCAGAGATGATACTAAAGGCGATGCGACCAAGGTGCTGGTTATCATTGATCAGCACGCTGCTTCCGAACGTGTAATGCTCGAGGCCTTACTGGCCGATCTCTGTACGCCAGCCGATCTCGAAATCAGCGCCCTACGTGGTCACTCGGCCAGTGCTCGCAGGCCAGGCGTCGCAAGCACTGCACTCGCGCAGCCGATCGCGTTCGATGTCTCTACCAGGGAGCTTGATTTGTTCGCGCTGCATGAGCAGCACTTCGCTCGCTGGGGCATCCTTTTCGATCTTCATCGCCAGACGGAGATTCCAGGCGCACCCCAAAATCGCCAAGCCCAAGTTCAGCCTACGATACGTGTGCTCGCGCTGCCAGCTGTCATCATTGAGCGTTGCAGGCTATTCCCGAAGCTGCTGATCGAACTTCTACGCCGCGAGATTTGGACGCTCGCGGACAGATCTCAGCGACCCCGACCAGCCAGGGCGGAAGACTCAGTTGACGTGAACACTGCCGGGGAGGGGGATGACCATCGCTGGTTGCGGAAGATCGGATCTTGTCCCAAAGGCTTGCTCGAGATGCTGAATTCTCGTGCCTGTCGGTCTGCGATCATGTTCAACGATGTGCTTACAATGCCAGAGTGTCGAGAATTGCTGGACAAGCTAGGACGTTGCGCATTCCCTTTCATGTGTGCCCACGGGAGAGTCAGTGTGGCGCCCCTGGTCGATACGAAGGACGTTCTCGTGCTCATGGCTGGATCTGACATTAGACAATCTGCACTTACTAGGACTACAGCCGCGAAGCCAGAGTCACCATTCGTCCAGGCGTACACCCGATGGACCAGATTTCCGTCGATTGGGGAGGACAGCTAGCAAACCACATTCACTACTCCTTTGTCTCTCGCAGCGAGTACTATATCAATGATTGTCTAAGTGGTGAATGCACGCCGGGTACTAGGTCCACGATATTGTCATTGAAGGTTGAAGGTCACGCTGCCCACCATAGCAGATGCACTGCCTTCTCATTGATATCTTTTCCAATCAGCAACATCATCCGCTCCGTTCGAACAAGTACCTCGCACTACCTCCTCAATGACAACGAAGATCGACCTACATCCGTTGTACGGGATAATTGCAACCCCGAGGAGCTATCTAATCGGCATTCGGTGTCTAATCGCCACCCACCACGCCCAGATGCTGGCTTCTCGAATCACACTAAAGGACTTTCCTCACGAGCTCGTGAATGTAGTCGCAGACAACATTGCTGATCTAGTAGGGTCGCAGATACGCTCACTTTGTGACGCCTCCACGGACTGGGAGGGGAGGCTGGAGAAGTTCGGCATCACTGCGATGTTGGCAGCAAGAGGCAGAACACCTGCGGAGAAAGCTGCTATGAATCAGCTGGTAAGACAACTTGCTGTACTAGGTGAAGGATTCTGACTGACAATCTATTTCGCGTAGGAGGGGTTGAATGTTGCGGTCATTCCCATCCCCATCTCGAGACCTGGCGCCAGAGCGGCACACTGGGTGCATCTCAGTGCTGCAGATGTTCGCCCACGACTGTATACTAACGACCCGAGCACACGCAAAATCGCAGGCCCCAGCATGAGTGTCACCATACAACAGCCGACATCCACGAGCTGGGCTTCCGAGATCCGTACGCAATGCCGTCTAGATAGCGGAACACGCTCCCTGCGTGATAGATTGGATTTTCATCCACGGAAACTCGCGGTGGACAGCATACTTTTCGATCGGCCATGGCAGACACCCGCAATATTCGATAGGCTGCTGCAACTCGATGGACTGGACGAAGCGATCAAGGCGTGGAGAAGTTCGTGACGCTGCTGAAGCTTCGTGTAGTTGCCACTGTTGGCGAGGAAGGGGCTGGCATGCTGCCCAAAATACGACTGCTGCATGTCGTGAAGGCGATGTGAATGCAGTCATGTCGGGAAGGGGTCTGGTGTGTAGTGCGATCGCTTACTGAGCACATCTGTGCCTTGCAATACGATAGATCCTGCTTGCTTCCATGATCGATGATTACTTCCGATCTCACCCTTTTCCAACCATTCGTAGCATCTCAAGTGGTACAACATAAGATGGCACCCGTGGTCGCTGTTGACCCTGCGTCGTATGGGATCAGACCGACCACACTCACGGACGTAGTGTACCATGTCAGCCGTTCACGACCAGAGCACAGATGTGACCTTACATCCGCTATTCGGTATCATCGTTTCCGAGCAAAGCTACCTGCTTGGTATTCGTGATCTGGTTGCAACGAAGCATGCTGAGATACTGGTGTCGCGCGTCATTCCCTTTCACATACCGGACGAGCTTGTATTTGCGATTGCCGAACACGTCTCTGAGGTCGCAAATCGGCGCGAGCGTGAGAAGGAAGACCCTCCACGGGTTGTAGAAGGCCGGCTGAATAGATACGGTGTACGCGAGATGATCTTGTCGGGTGGGAGGTCACCTGCAGAACGAGAGGCGATTGCTGAGATGGTAAGTCAGCTCGAGGACTCTAGGTACGCATTGTGCTAACACGGTGACCTGGCAGAGAACGTACAATGTCGCCCTTGTCACCACAAGAATCTCGAGACCTGGGTCGAAAATGCCGGAGCACTGGATCCATATGAGTGCCGCGAGGGTTCGCCCAGGGCTCATCAACAACGTGCCACCACTGCATGAGAACGATCTTTCAGCTCTTGGGCCTTTGCCACAGCTGCAGTACGGCGTGACCTATACATATCAAAGTGTAAAAGTGACGAGCCATGGCGACCAAGGAGCACAACGCGACCTGCTGACGCTTCAACCTGACGACCTTGCGACCGACCGCATGAGTCTGGGCTTGCCCGGTACAGTACCGGCGGTCATCGCAAGGCTTTTTCAACTCCACGGACTTGACGAGGCGATGAAAGTGTGGGACCAGGAGAGTGTGGAGGAGTTCGTGAAGAAGCTACGGCTGGAGGCAACACCTTCCACTGGGAAGCCTGGCGCTAGGATAAAGTCCCAGCTGCGGTAGTTGTACATAGTGAAAGCAGATTGAGAGAAACAGTGCCGAAGGCTATGGGTCAATGGAGGTCTGGCCCACTCGGCGGACTTAGAAGCTGGGAGTACGTAGCGACCTTTCGTATTCTTACTCCACAAACGCTGATACGAGCTTCCAATTGTGACCAGCATACGTGCCAACCCCAGCTGAATCGATGGATATACATGTATTGGTCCAGCGAAGAAGGATTGCAATTGTTCACGAATCGTCCGCTCGGCTCTCCTATCAGTCTCGTGCCTGAGGTTTCCAGGCATTCACGAGCAAGACTACATCTTACTTTATGCTGGGAAAGTCTTGTGCCTTTCAATGACATAGCGCAGCAAGCTTTCATCGCGTGGTCCACCCAGTGAGAGCTTGAGCATGTGTATGGCCATCGTGCTTCTCCGCTCCGCGCAACTCTATTCGTGGTAAGCCCGACTCTACATCTGGCGCCGTCACGGTGACGCGCGAGACCCACGACTTCAAGGGGCGAGCAACAAGATGTAGATCGAGCAGACGGTAAGGCTACCACCGCATACTCGTTGCTTTGCTCTCCTCTTTATCCCTACGTCCTTCTTCACTCAGCGTTCGATCTCCTCGACTTCCACAGTACTTGCATCAACCAGTTATGTCACCTTCTCAGTTCGAAATCGGTAGCATCTCCCTTACCTGGCCACTCCTTCAGCATCCACTGATCCGAAATCAGGCTGGCAGCCGCCTGCTCCTCAAAGCCAGAATGTCCCAGGCCTCGAGTCCAAGATGGATCCCCTTCCTGTTGTTGATGAAGTGCCGACCTGGGACGGCAAAGCTACAAAGTACAAAGGAGCCAACAAGCTCCTTGACCGCAAAGCTTTGATCACAGGTGGTGACTCTGGGATCGGAAGGGCCGTCGCTGTGCTCTTTGCAATTGAGGGCGCCGATAGCTTTATCGTCTACTTGCCCGAAGAGCAGAGCGACGCGGAAGAGACGAAGAGGCTGGTCGAGAGCTACGGACGGAAATGCTGGCTATATGCTACGGATCTGAAGAGCAAGGACAATTGCAGGAAGGTCGTCGACGAAGCTATAGCCAAGATGGGAACGATTTCCACGCTCGTAAATAATGCAGCATATCAGATGATGACCGACAGCATCTTAGAGCTCAGCGAGGAGCAGTGGGTACACACATTCGACACGAATATCCATCGTAAGTACTAGAGAGCCTCAAATCGTCTTGAAGGTCACGTGAGAACTGACGTCAAGCAGCATACTTCTACCTCGCCAAATACGTCCTCCCTCACATGAAGCAAGGCGACACGATCATCAACAATGCCTCCGTGAACTGCTACGTCGGTCGTCCAGATCTCCTCGACTACACCTCAAGCAAAGGCGCCATTGTGGCCTTTACGCGTGGGCTGTCGAACCAGTTCGTCGGTAAAGGTATCCGTGTCAACGCGGTGGCTCCGGGCCCAGTGTGGACACCGTTGATTGTGGCCACTATGACGGAAGAGGCCCAGAAAGGGTTCACGTCACCCATGGGACGAGGAGCGCAGCCAAGTGAGATTGCCACGTGCTTTGTGTTTCTCGCGAGTAACGATAGTAGTCAGCTGAGTGGGCAGACTATTCACTGTAATGGTGGAGTGATCGTCAACGGCTAGACTAGCAATCGTAGACATGAGCCAGTCGCAAATGACATTTAGCCTGGAGACCGTAGTTTCATAGACGTACATCCCTCTACGTCAGCTTCTGCTTGATGAAGAACGCCCTCAAGTAGCTCAGCTGCCACGCGCAAGTCACCGCCAACACCACCACCTGAATGACCGTCCACCTTACAAACTTGGCATTCACGCTTTCGCTCTGATCTCTGAACTCCGCCTCCCTCTCCCTCTGATGTATCTGCTCTCTCCTCACGTCCTGCAGCCTCGCGTTCAAATCCCGCACCTTCTGCACGACATCCTGTATCTTGTCCTTGTCGCTGCTCTCGATATTCGAGGTCTCGCCTATGGCCAAGTCAAGCTCAAACTTGATGCCGCCGACTTGAGAGCCGGAAAAGAGGAAGCCGCTTGTGGAGGGGACGTTGGTGGGGGTGAAGCACAGGCGGTGATCGCCGGAGTCCGCGGCTGAGAAGGTGAATTTGCCTTTAGAGGTGCCACGGTTGGAGACGACGCGGTGGTCGTTGTCGAAGACTTCGTCGACGGTTATGAAGATACCCTGCTCTGATCGTCAGGTGGGGCACGTGATTGGGATTAATCTGTCATGGCGTACCATCTCTGAGTTGTCCACGTATGTTCGAGATTGCTCATTCCATTGCGTCGCCTTGTAGTGGCCTGCAAAGGATTAGCGACAATGATTAGACTTGTTCCAGCGATTGCTCTTACCAACGACCATGGTGTCCTTTGGCAGATCCTCGAAGAAGCATTTCTGCACTGGACCGTCAATGTAGAAGTAGAGCGCTTGCGCCTGGCTGACCAGCAACGTCAGCAAGACGCAAGATAGTGCCGCCAACATGTCTGCTGAATGAGAGTGTCCGGTCAGATGGGCGACCTGCAATGTTCCCCTTGAGTGTGGTTCAAGTCCAAGTCAAATGCCAAGCCTCGTTCCTGAACGCGACTTCGTCTTCACGCGATTGACTCTAGTCTTCTCCGTATGCACAATGATTGACATTGAATATGACACACTCTATACGACGCGATCAGTGCCGTGGGCAACTGCACATGCCACACCGACGAGCCCGTGACAACACAGCGAGCCTGTTGCGCTAATAAGCTCCCACTCCATCGTTCACCCATCGAAGGCGTCCATCCACGAAATGCCACCAGAAGCTTGACCCTTCGTGACCTTCAGTGCCCCTTTCTTCGCTCGCCTCCCAGCAACGAACCCATTTGGCGAGGCCTCGACGTAGGACTGTCTGGCGGCACCCACTGCTAGCTCATCGGACTTGCATAGGTCCCAGATCGACCGAGATCTCAGTGCGACCTGTATGCGTCAGGGTAGTACCATATCGCTCCTTCGCTTTCTTGAGATTGTAGCAGATGCGGTGCATCAGGTGATGCTTAGCTATCTCGTCCATCTTGAGCGTATTTGAATCAGGCGTCCGATTTGCAAGTCGTTCATGTCGTTCATGCGCTCTCCGGGTACCCATCTTCATCGGACTGATGTAAGTAGTGAACGAGCGATGTCTCGAATCCAAGACTCCCAGCAGGAGAATCAGAGATGCTTCATTGTCCGCCAGAGAGCTGATAAGGATTGAACCCATTCTCCGGAAGGTATCATGCAGAGACCGAAGCTGTGAAATGGCAGTCACTTCACAGTGGTGCGCAATTGCCCTGACGCTGCGCTGACAATGCCACGCCCTCCATAACAGTGCACGTTGAGATCATCAACATGTCCTCGAAACTTTACAGAGATCATGACCATCTCAGACAGCATCGATAGCTCCCATCACTATCGCTGGATCGCACATACGTTACTTCGAGGTAAGCAGGATGTCGAAAAACATCGCCATCCTAGTGTACTGATGTCTCTAAGAAATAGGGACACATAAAGTGCACTACTCATACACTCAGCCTCCATATTCCAACAAAAGGTCATCGTACGCAGAGACGAAGACGCTCCTCGCTTGGTTTGATCGACTTCATCCGACATGTCTCCCTCCAGCACACCTGCTGCGGTGACTGCCGTAGTCCAGTCATCAACGTCCTACGGAAGTATCTTCGGCGTTGTACAAGTCCACCTGCCACTTGAGACTCGGCTCGTCATCTTCGAGCTGGCTGTGCCGAGGGAATCATTGATTGCGATCACTCCGAGAGGCTTTGGGATACCCAGTGTACTGCTCCTTGATCGTCGATCCCGGGCAGAAACGAGAGCGATTTTCTACCAGGTGAACATCTTTACAATTACGGTCCATGGATTCGACTCCACCGTCCTGGTCAGAGCTAGTCGATGGATCCGTGCTATGAACGCAGGCACACCTGCTGTCCAGATGCCAAGAATGCACGTGCAGACAGTCTACGAGCTGGATCTTGACAATCTTTTGACTTGGGTGCGCCAATACCACGCCGGACTTACTCTATGGGCACCCTCCAATTTGCTGATTATGCCTCTGTCTACGCGGAATGCATTTCAGCTCGCGATAGACGTGTTGTTCCGCTCCGCAGCGGCACAACGCGGGTCGACGTGGGCAGTGACACTGTCACGCTTGCGACAGTTCGGAGCTTTCGGTCGTCTTGACCTGCTCGACACCTTGTACCATCCGCGCGATCCGTCTCCGGCAGCTCTGCTCTTGCCGTCTGATGCTTGGGGAGTGACTGGTCCGGCAGATCAGAACGAAGCATCTGGAGAGGCGCCATCTGACGAGTCGAGCAAGTCAACTAGTGAACGCGGGGCACAAGGCAACCACGACGACGATGAAGGAAGTACATGATGGTATCGCGGCATGTGGAGGTAGTGAAGGAGCGTGCGCTACGTGCTGCAGGAGTGGATGCGATGAGCGTCTGTTGTCACATGGTTTAGTCCCATGCACCGTCAATAATCCAGTATACCGCGGCGTTCATCTCCGTGCATAAATCGTCTCCCCGTCGAAGAGGTCCATCGGCTGCCGAAGTCGTCATGAGCTGACGTCCTGCATTCCATCGACGCAGCCCTCATGTTGCACACACACGGTCCTGACTCCGACGCCCCGCCTGCTCGCCTACTTTGACCCCTCCACCCTCCAGCTTATCAGTCACGCAACAGGATAGCACAAGCTGCACAACACAGACGGCTCGCCATCGTTCCAGACCTGTTGCACGCTAGCCCTCTTGTGCTGCTGACGCAGTGCTGCCGGACTCCATACGACTTGCG
Source organism: Rachicladosporium sp. CCFEE 5018 (assembly GCA_002077045.2). Classification (NCBI taxonomy): domain Eukaryota; kingdom Fungi; phylum Ascomycota; class Dothideomycetes; order Cladosporiales; family Cladosporiaceae; genus Rachicladosporium; species Rachicladosporium sp. CCFEE 5018. Next base: position 16,254 of record KZ111202.1, read on the forward strand.
TGGGATGACAGTATAGGCGTCATCTGTGCGGCAATATGTCGTGCTATTGAGCTGAGAGGTTATATTGGCTTGTTCCCGGGTAAGTAGATCAAGTTCGGGAGATTGCCTTCATATCGATAGAGCTCGTGAAGAGTATCGAGGGACTGCATGAGGTGGAGGTATGGCGTGGGGGTGACTTCTGCGTCTCGATGGCCGAATGCGACGCTGTCGAAGTAACAGAGATGGGACTGGAAGACGTGATCCGAAACTTATCGGGGAAGTGAGAGAGATATGAGGAAGAAGCTGAGTCTCGTCGAAGCAGTGCGTGTCGGCCGATGTGACCATGGTTTGTTATCAGTCAAGCAGCTGAACTACCTAGAACCAATCGCATCGTACCAACGACAATTGCGCGTTGTACATGCTCCCGTCCTCAATGTCTCGTCCGCCATTCATCATGGCGCCGTCGTCCCTGAGAGCCCTCGATCCTATCCCGTGGTCCATCCATGCCAATGCTACACGCTACACAGCTGGCCGCACGCCGGCGCCAGCTCATGCAGCAGAACGCCTCGCCCAACGGGAGCTTTTGTTACATCCACATGCTAAGTGATCGTGAGTCCTGAATCGTTCCCATCGCCTTCAAACCCCACCATGAGTGGCCCCTCCAACAGAAGCCAATACCGAAATATGCCGAGTCGCTAGTAGTACAAGAGAGGAGGTGACATCAACAAGTACCGAATAAGTGGTCAATGACCGGGACGATAGGCTATCGTAGACTCGATCGACGTTTCGACTCGCGGGCTTGGTCGAAGGAGCTAAAGTAGCCGTGAAGCTCAGCCCGAGCTTCCTTGCTTAAGGTGGGACTTGACTTGGTCGAGCTGGTCGTCGAGGAGAGGGATGTGTGTGACGACGACGGAGTGAGGATCTTCTCGGTCGATGATCGTGTGGTCGATGTGGGGAAGCCGTATGCAGCTGGAAGGACGAAGGTCGATGAGCTTGACCAGGCCGGTGTTATGGGCGAGCTTGGTATCGAGCTGCTCGCTTTCTCAAGCTCTGCTAGTCGACAACTTTGCGAGCAGTATGGTCCATCTGCGCATTGCTTATCGCATGCGATGCAGAAGTCTTGGAAGCAGTCCATGTTGATTGATGTCGAGCAAGTTATGGTGTCTAGACCAGTGGAGACCAAAAAGCAACAAAGCAGCTTTTGAATGTTTGCTTTGTCGAGGATGAATCGTTGCTGAAGATGACTACACTATGGCGCTATATGTCGAATACACCAGAGTCTGCTGTGAATCATCCAGCGCACGGATGGCGTGACAGTCG
>KZ111202.1:17652-50453 GCA_002077045.2 Rachicladosporium sp. CCFEE 5018
ACGTTGCGCTCCCTGAGCACTGAGGCATATTTTGGTTCCCTCGAGAATTTCGGCACCGAGTCTGATGCCATCAGCTTGAAGACGCTGCTTTGCGCTTGGTCAAAGAGTTGGGCGACTTCGTCGAGACTCGTGATCATTTGCTCGTCCTCGCCCACAGCGCGTGTCATGCGGCCAGCGAGTGCGTTGCGGAGGTTGTGATCGATGTTGAGTTCGCAGGGCGAACCAGGAGCGAGAAAGGCGTTGTAGAGACCTGTCGTGAAATTAGCTTCATGGTCACAAGTGTACAGTACGTACGATGCACTCACTGTAAGCCGATGCCAGCGTCTCCCTGATCACATCCAATCGCGGCGGCAGACTGCTCGACTTCGCCCTCCCGTAATCCGACAAGAAGGACTTGACTTCCACATAGAAAGCCAAGTTCTCCTCGCAATGCGTCTCCCTTAAGTACTCCCGGAAAAGCAACCTCAATGCCGGGTCGCGGAGAATGACAGTCATGCGGTTCGTGTTGGAGTCTCGTGTCACACCATTTGGTACACGAGCCTGCAGTGTCCCCTCGCCATTGACGGATCCATTAGGACTTGTCACCCAGCAGGCCGTGCGCATGCCCTTTTGTGTCACTGCGTACAGCACGTGCTTTGAGGGCTGGAAGCGTTGTGCATTTGCTCCGCTCTCCATCACGGGCTCCACCAAGCCATGCAGTATGAACGCCTGCGCAATCTCGAAGACCTCCCGCTTGTCCACAACCGTACAGCAGTTCATCAGCCAGTCATACGCAGCTTTGCCAGTGAATGCGTACGGAGCTTCCTTATCGCCCCGCCGTGATCGCTGCATCCGCACACCAACGTAGCCTGTCGCGTACTCGCCAACCGAGTCCGAGTCGGAGCCTGTCGAAAGTGACTTCAAATTAGGTCCAGTGTCGCCTGCAAAGCGTCGGAAGAGCACGCTGATCGTAGGACCGTCGGAATTGATCTTGTCGCTGTCGCTCTCACGCTCTAGGATCACGAGCTGCATAACGTTACGAGGTGAGTCTAGGAGCTCGTTGACATGTCGTTGGTGGATCCCATTGCGCTGACAGAAGCGCGCAAGAATGTGCATACCCTTTGGCGTCAGCTGCCACACAGCGCTCTTCGAGGTGAAGTCCGTCTTGCCCTCCACTGAATCCACAAAACGTGCATCCAGAAATCTCTGACATACTGAACGTGCCATCTCCCGTGCCATTGAGAATGTCGTTGTCGTAGTAGTGGTGACGATTCGCGACGGGTCTTTGGGATCTGGCATACGGTTGGATTGCGAGAATTTGAGTGACCCCAGATTCGTCATCGCCTCCTCTGTGGTGAACGTGTGCTCTATCCGCGAGAAGCGCACTCGATGTGGTATGAGTGGCAAGCTCACCATGAGCGTCGAGAAGAGGTCCTCAAAATCCTGTACTGAAGTCAGAGTCTGTCCCGGACACCTCTCCCCAAACGTTATTGTCCGCTGCCCGCGACACTCGAATATGAGTGTCATTGAATGACGTTTGAGTGTATTGGAGCAATTGCGTGTAATGTTGATGAATGCGGAGACAAGCACTAGGCTTGCTGCAACCTCCGTGGCTGTGTAACGCACATGCAACACAAAATTTCACGACATTCACGGCAGGGGTCGCACGTGGAATCGGGGGAAAGTGGTACATACCCTTGTGTAAGGACGCTCATCCTCGGTCATGCGAAGGAGTCGCGAAGACGTTTGATGCATCATGCGCGGTTTGCTGCGGGTATCCTCACGGGTCTGTTTCTCGGTGACAATCTCCTCACTCGGCCGGAGCAGGTGTTCTCTCGATGCGTTCCTGTGCGCAGTGTACAGATCTTGAGCCGATGTCCGCTCGTAGACGGACTTTATCTCTGATTTCGAGTCGTCCGTGTAGGTAGTCTCGGATGATGTGTTGGACAATGTTGATGTGACTGAACGCTTGTGTGTGCTTGCAGGTGAGATGGGCGTATTGCTGGCCACGAGGGTCTCGGGAAGGCGAGTCGGGATGGCAGGCTGTCTGTCTTGCTGAAACACACTTCCGCGAGAGCGTATCCGGCCTAGAGATGCGAGGCGGGAGTGCGCACGGGACTTGACGGTCGACGCGAGCGTCCTCTGCGGGAGATCCAGCTTGACTGAAGGTAGGGAGAGTGAGGAGTGCAAGGGTGGAATTGAGTGCGGGAGTGTCGCAGACTGAGGAGCGATGACAGTATCGGTTACGTCAGGAGCGGCATGGACAGCATGTGCGTTCCTCGTGGCTCCGCGTGGGAATTGCCTCGTGGCGGGCAATGCAGGCGAGGAATGCTGCGGCAGGCGTGGACGAGCAGCAACGGGGTGGGAGGTGGTATTATCAGCGGAATGTGGAATGCGGGTGGAGAAGGACAAGGACGACATGTATTGTAGTAGCAGCGACACTACAAGAGTGGGCCGCTGCTAAACAAGGGTCAGCGGCGAGCTAGCAGCAGCACGAGGGCGCCGTCACGACGCCATGTGCGGTCAGATTGTGCTGATCGATTGCCTGCGACTCCGAGCGGATCCCAGTAGAGGAGAGCGCATGGGCAGGGCATGGACATGGCACCAAGTGGGAGGCCAAATGTCGCTGCGCATTTGCGGCTAACCACCCACTCTGACACCGACGGCACTATGACACATGGCAGAGCAAGGTCCACGAACATCTCGGTTCGTTCCACTGCAGCTGCCTTGCCGGCTACGGCATCCCTCATCTGGTCTTCCGCCCTCGTCAGCGCCGACATTGAAATTTCGCGTGGCCGCCGACGCGCTCCTCCACCAACCTCCGCCGCCAGCCGTGTGTAAATATGGCTGCGCCCACGCGTTTCACCTCTCAACGGTTGGTGCGCTCACATGTTTTCGTGGGCCGGCGGCACTACTGAAAGCAATGGCTGCATCGCAAGGCGCGATGATTCCGCACGTGGACACACGACTTAAGTCTCCACAGCATAAGGCGTGCTGATCAGTGTCTCACCATTGGCAGTTCTATCCTTGCCCACTACGTCTGCCGATGTCATGGCGATCTCTCGCCAATGGGCACAATGACATGGAGTTGTAGCGGATTGTAGAAGACAAAGTTCTGTCGCGGAGTGAAGGCCGTGCCGCCGTGGGGACTTGGGTGATGCTTACTTGCTCATATATGCATCACCGCGCTCGCACCTCCAGCTGGAACATAGTCTCTTCTCCCTGCAACTCCGAGACGCACCACCGTCACACAACCTTACTTGCTGCTAGGCCACGCATCGATCTGAGCTCGCTACCCGCACTAGCACTCCGAACGCTTCAATGCCAACTTCGCAAGCCAGGGATCTACCATATGGCCGCGACGATACGAACATCATGGAGCTTGACGATCAATCTCTAGTCTGTTGATCAAACACGACGGTACGAAACCTTCCTCAAGAGCTGAATACCGACTGCGGCAACTGCGGCTAGTCATGATCATCCTTCTCTCCATCGCCTCGGCGATTGACAACGACTAAGCGTTCCCCTTAGTCATGGACATTGTTTCGCAGTGATCACTTCGACTTCTGCGCGTGGGTCTGCGAGCAGAGTCAAAGCCACATCTGCCGAAAGGCATCCTGGCCCGACACGTGCTGACAAGCCGCGAGTTTATCGCGATGTGCATGGGCGGCCTGGGCATCGCAGCAACTCGCACCATCGATCTTGCCAATGTACCATACCAATTTCGTAGCGGCGGCAGACTGCAGCACTTCGCACGTGGCCGGTCGGATGAGAGCAGCGTGGAGCCGGCGCACTGATATACCTCCAGGCTTCTTGTTGTTCTAGTGGGAGCATAGACGTCGCGCTAGAAGACTGTGAAATTTCCGTGCTAAAAGGAGGTTGGCAAGCCACAGCCATCCTCCCCACGATCGACCACGTGAGGGCAGAATTCGCGAGCGGATTGTGTGCGGCTCTGATGCCAAGCACACCTTTCCCCTTTTGATCGTATTGACCTCGTCCCGTTGCTGCTTTGCACCGAGCGGTACATCCTCGCACTTCATACCTTGCGCGATGTCACCCTGAAACATTACCAGTATCGGTGGAATGTGCGCGCTGGTGGCCTGTCAGCTTATTACACTTGTATCATGCATCCTCGCACACATGGCCTGATGGCGTGCTGCTGTGCATGCTGCGGGCCAAACGTTCAAAGCTATCCGCCGCGCAGCGGGATAACTCAACATCCGCAGGTCTAGACCGCAATGGCGTCGGCAACAATGTCATCAGTACGGAGAAGAGCGAAATCATCTTTCTCACCACCGGCGAAAAGTACCTCGTCGTCTTCTCGAAGGCTTCCGCGCCGTTTCGAACTCATGCAACCATAGTACATTGCTGACTCGTGTCGCGGCGCTGCACCATCACGTGGCTTGACGCGAGTGCGAGCCCTTGCATGAGATGCGGTCTGTCGCCTAAGCATTGCACGCTCATTCCACCGGAAATAATATGCAACATGAGCACGCTGGCCGCTGCGCTACCTTCTCCATCTGCTTTTATCCCAGCGACATCTCGCGCGGCTCAGTTGCCTCGCTTCCAAACCTCAGAGTTATGTCCACCTCCGAACTCCACCCGACTGCAACCCGTGCAGCCGTGCAGCCAGCGCATAATCTGTAAGCCACCAACAATCCCTGTCTTGAGGCTTCCACGTGTCTGGGCTTTCGCAGACTGGCAGGTGGCTTGCAGCTCGGCGCACTGTTTCCACGTGGCAGGTGGGAACGCCAAGGTACGCTTCCCTGGTGGTTGGTGGGTTGGTGGGCATCGAAAATATGAATGAGGATCGTGAGATTCGTCTGATCGTTGATTTGGAAGGGAGTAACGACCATGATGGCATGGTCGGATTATTGCTACACCGCAATGGCCTCCTCGGATTCGGGATTAGAGTGGGATGGATGACTGGATGCCGAACACTCCTCACCGTCGCGCCGCGGAATACAGCCCTATCCCATTTCGCGTTCCGATGATCTCCAAGCTCAAGACACGCTGACATACTCATAATGTCTACTCGTCAGCACGACGTAAGCGAGCTCTCACTCTTCTCAATCGAAGCAAGGCGCAGCTGGGCCGCCCACGGTTCGCGCAATATATTCTTCTCGAACATTGCACAGCTACCGACTCGGACAGCTGCGAGATAATGCATGGACATGACCTGCAATCTCGTGCTTCGTCTGACACACGGAACATACGCCTACGCGGCTCTAATACTGGGTTATATTCACTATACAGTAGTGGGTGATTACCTCCCGGGTCTGTCATCATGCACTTACCGCCATCCCGCGTTTCATACCAGAGGTGCTTCTCGTCTTTCGGCCCCCGGCAGCCGTCATGCAGCTTGCCGAACACGATCTATTGCTTCGAAGCGAGGGAGGGCACGGCAAGGCGTCAGACGCGAACCGGCGAAGTATTGGAAGGATCCGCGAAGATCAACGTAAGCGGATTGCACTTCGTCACTGGCCTAGCTGGCGGGACGCGGGACGACCCAGACTTGACTTCATTGCTGACAACAAGTTTCAGAGTTGCGCGTGTATCTCCACGGTGCTCCGCGCGATGGGCGTAGTAGCAGAAGCGTTGTCATCACCGCGAGGGAAGTCGCGCACTAGAGTGAGTAGGATTGCAGCTACCAAGATCGCCGAGGTGGGTCTCTCGAAGTAAGTGATCTGTGTGGCATGTCAAGGTTTGGTTAACTTTCGAGCGGATGCAAACTCTCTGTTCCCACCTTGGAGATATGCACGACCGTACGCAGTATCAACATGCTCACCGCCAGAGCACCGGCACTGCGCTCCGTGGGGACCAGGCCTTAGAGAGGACCGACACGTAACGTTGTGCTATGAGTGTACAAGCCACATAGACATAAAACCTACATGCGCAGCTACATGATCTCTGCTTCTCCGGGCCTCTGCGATGCTCCTCGACTGTCACCAGTGCACGTATCGGCTATGATATAGCATACTCGTAGGAGCCGGCTGGCATACAGTAGATTGCTGCTGGTTCCTTGTATCTCCAGCTTTCCACACGAGTGGAGCACTGAGACCGCTAATCGCCACAATCACGCTAGCATAGCCAACAGCTACGATGGTGACCAGAGCCGGGAAGTGGACGTAGAGCGTAGCAGTGTTGTTAGTAACCGCACGACTGTCATTCCAAACTGGCCGCAACGAGGTACATGAGAGCCGCGCATATGATCATGACCGACCCCCTGTCTGAACGCCTGCTCCTGTACGCACCGGACGTCTGCGTCGCTGCGTCCGAGGTGGAGGCGGGTGGATCCGTAGATATCGACGTCGGCGGCGAGGCAACAGACCCAGTGATTCCACTCCCAGTACCTGATGGAGGTTCAGGACTGCTTGAGCTTGTCTCAGCAGTGTCTCCAGCCACGGTCGAGGCCTGGCTCGTCGTGTAGCTGGCATCGTCGCCCGCAGCTCCCACGACAGCTACACTCGTGCCATCGACCACGACCGCCACGCTTGCGTCGCCCCCAGAGACAGGCAACGTGGTTGTGTGCGTTTGCTTACTCCCAGCTGGTGAGGGTGCGGAGACCGTAATAATGGTGGTATGGACAGGGTCAATAGAGCTGCCTGCTTCCACAGTGGAGTATGAGAGCGTCGATCGTGTTTCCGTTAGTGTCGCCAGAATGACATTTGCTGTGTTCGCGTCAGATTGCAAGCTTTGCAATGTTTTGGACAGGTGTAGGATCGATGCCAGAACATCTGCAATGTTCCAGCTACTCGTCTGAGAGACTTGAGCGGCAACAGACGGATCGCTGTCGCCGTTGTTGGAGCTGCTGGAGAGGCGGTTTCCGCTCGAGACTTCTGATGCTGAAGCAGAGGGCAGTCTTCCAGGATCACTTTCGCCGGGGCCTGGGACTTGTGCAACGCTTCCACCAGCCGTCGAAGTAAGTCCCGCAACCGGTGGTGGAGTGGTATAAGCCCAAGTCTGCGGACTTGTGGAAGTGTCCGGCTCGCCATTGTCTGGAGCTTGCGGACCACTACTGGGCAGTACTTCACTCTGCGCCGTGGGTAGAGCGACAGGTACCGGAGGCGGGAATGTCGTCTGTGGTGCAGGCCTTACTGCAGTCGAGCTAGGTGATGCTGGAGTTGACATCGTCTCGTCCGCTGGTAGCGAAGGTGTGGCCACCGCGTCTGTGGGTTGTAATGCCAGCGGAGGATCAAACCTGCAAGTTTCACAATCAGCCTTGCACTCTCCACGGTTACAACCGGCAAGTTCAATCACCAGAAATTTGGCAGCGCTTCGTCAAATGCTGAACAGGCACTCCATTCCGGTACCATCTTCGAAACCTCCGTCGGTAATGCCAGAACGGGATTGATATCCCGCCAGATGGTATCGCAGTGCGGATCTTTGGGTAGTCCGGTAACGTAGCATCCCCCAAGATCGCAGGATGTAGTCTGCGCGGGTATTACGCAGCGACCTTGACAGCTGTAGGCACTTGCCGCCACAGGCCAGTTCAGATCTGCGTAATTCATGGAGGTTCCTGGGCCCATTGCGCTGAACCAGCCTCCGCAGTGCGTGCTGATCGCTGAAGATGGCAGTGCCACTATATGATCGGTGAAGGTCGGACCAACAGTGTCATTGTAGCCGAAGCCGTCGTAGTAGGCGAAGAGGGTCGACTATAATGCGTGTCAGCCAACTAATAGTCCGTGAAGCGTACTTCACCATTCCGTACAGCCTGTGATGAATGTTTACACTCGCAGTCGCACCCACGATAGCGATCTCCCTTTTCGAGCATGATGCGAGATGGGCACAACGATTAGGCTAGCTCGTATCTCGAGTACTCGGAGCTGCGTGCAGTTCAGGGACTTGACTTACAAAGGACAGGTAGACAGAGCCACTTGTGAAAGTTGTACCCATTGCTGTGATCGTCGGTGGGTCGCCCGCCGTCATCGTCGTCGGCGCGATAGTTGTACCATTGTGTGCGCACAGATTGCCACCCCGGGTCTCGATTGGGAAGTAGACCAGCTGCACCGGCCCTCCTGCAATGAGGCAAGGCTTCTCAACGGGATCAGCGTGGGCTGGAAACCCGCATTCATGCTCCCACTCATCCTCGGTCCCAGACACGTTGTAGATATTCGACTCGTAGTACAGGACCCTGCAAATGTGATTATTCGGCCTGCATGGTTTAGGTACGCTGTAAGTGGGTGTAGCCAGGCGAGTGGTGGTGAACGACAAGGTAGTGTTCCAGCTGGAGTGCTGTGTGATCGGCTCGACGTCCACTCTGGGTGTATGATCACACAAGGTGTACGTGCTGGCGTTTGCTGGGTAGATCGTCGTCGATGTCTCCCAGAGTATGACGGACGTGGAGGTTGCGACTGTCAGTGGCCACGTACTGTTAGCTATCTGGGCGTTGTACCAAGCAACAGATCCTGGTCGCCAGTTGACGATGCTAGACCAACAGCGCTGAGCCTGTGGTAGATCTGTATTCGAGCTGTTGGCAGACCAGATAACGCCTGTCGTAGGACCAGCGCTGAGGGGGCCGCCGAGCGTGGTGTAACCCACAATGGCATTTGAGAACGTCAAATTCCCACCTGCGATGGTAGTCGGCGCAGGTGGTGCATCGATATGGCCGGGTGTACTTGTGGTAATGCTTGACGTGGATGTACTTGTGACTGTACCAATCTGTCAGCTGGCAACATCCAGCAACTACCCCCTCATGATTGCCTCACCGTTACTACCTAGAGCACACCAGACGGGCTCCGAACCCAGAAGCAATAAAGTCAGGGCTTTTGGAAATTTCGTCCTCATCGCCTTCCTGTCGCCGCTTCTCGCGAGGTTGAAGCTTGGGCAGGCCCGCCCTACCTACACCTGCGTCCTGTGGAAAGCTGATGCTATACCCGGATCAGACTGAGATGCCGAACAGTCGCGCAGCAAGAAGGCCAACGTAGCCTCATGAGCAATGCTTCGAGGCGATGTGGTCGTGATAGTTAAGCTAGTGTCAGCCGAAGAGCGACCCCAGTCCGCGGTCGATCGATGCTATCACCAAATTATAAGATAGGCAACAAGATCAACGGCGCGCGGGTCCAGTTATGGCGACGGTGATCGCTGCTCGCGGAGAATCGTACTCAGAAGCGACTGTTCTTCGTAAAGCGTTTCTGGCGTGTGGTCGATCTCCTAGAGTTCACTCACTGCCCTGCAGACGGGTCGCAGGGAGCCTGTTTGCAAAGAGTATTCCAGACTTCACCTGAGAACAAGCCGCGGTATTGTGAGACGGTGCAGCGTGAACGGGCCAGACGAACGTGCAACTCGCTTCAACTGATCGTTCAAGGTGAGTAACTCCTAGCCAGACTGGAATGTCTGAGCAACGAGCGACTACGAGTGGGAGATGACGAAGATACAGCAAGGACGTACACCACCATGACGGCAGTGGATCGCATTATTTGCATATACCGTCGTGAAAGCGGAGTCTTGATACAACGAAGGATTCGGCATGCTAGGAACATGCTTCCACTCACGGAAGACAGACTTTGGCCGAACCATAACGTCGCCTACTTTGTCATCATCCTTTGCAATGACTGCATCCAGGGATATTTCAAGTCGCGAATGTGTGACCGATAATCGTCTCTGTGGGACGACGTCGCGCCTTAACGCTTCAATCGAACAAGTTCAAATTCCATTAAGGTGACTGCTGGTGTTGATTTCCCGGGCAGTCAGCAGCGGCTCGAGCGCGGCCGAGCAGCGAGTTTGCTGTGAGACATGTGATCGGTGTGATGAAAGAGGTGACGGTGACGATGTTGAAAGTTAATGTGGGATCGATAAGAAGCACGAGTGTGGCTCGAATTGCGGTCTGCTCCCACGGCAGACGTAATAAATTTACTATATACCTAGTGTTTCCATCTGGGACTTGCCCTCTACGGCAAATGTGAGCGCACGAGCTTGACAGTGAGCAATAATTCCTGTGATACCAGCTAGATCGGTGTGATGTTTCTTGTTTGGCTTTTTGTTATCATGCGAGCTCTCTAGGTTCGTCGTCGCACCGCTGTGAGGCGGCCGGTCTGCATACTTGCGTGACCACCAGCAGTATGGTCTCCTCGAAGGTGGAAGGGGAGATGCTCATATCCGCTATAAGACTGTTTTACTGAACGGAGATCAAGTCCGTGGAATCTGGTATGCATTGAAGGCGATGCGCGCCACAACGAGATACCCTACAGCAAGCGATATGTGAGCTTCTGAGCTCGTGTGTAGCGCAAGAGCGTCTCTCTCGCATCAGCTCACACAGTCTTCCATCGTCAGGTGGTCGTCTCACATTTGTTGTCTGTATCATCTCCCTTGAAGGACACAATCTACCAACGTGGCGGGCGGGCAACGCTAGTCCACATCGCACGTACGTCATGGCGTTATTCCGACGCTGAGGTCTGCCTGACAGAGCGCGACACAAGATCCTTCACTTGACACGTGAACACCTACAACCTACCACTCTGAAGCCTAGAAACCCATCGGAGCCTCACTAATAAATCCTCGACACGAGCACATCTGTTCTAGGACCACAGCACGACCTCTACCACCTCACATCGGCCGATTACAGCGCGGACCCACCCCACTACACGCGCAGAGTTCTCTCACCGAGTCCATATCGCATATACCTATACGTACCTCCTGAACGGCAGACACCGTAGCCCAGCATGGGTCAGACTCTCTCGGAGCCGGTAACGGACAAGGTATGCCTCCTCCCACCGCCTCGTCGCCCACACACCCAGACCACCAACTCCAATCCCCCCAACCCAACATAGCTCCACCTCTCCCCCAATCCCTCCACTGACCACCCCTCCCCTCCACAGCACTCCGACGAAGGCCAGGATGACCGCGTCGCCTACGGCGTCAGCTGCATGCAAGGCTGGCGAATAAGCATGGAAGACGCGCACGCCGCGATCCTCGACCTGCAACCCTTGACCGAAGGCGACACCAAGGAGCCCACACCCGCCGCAAGCGACGTGCGGATATCGTTCTTTGGCGTTTATGATGGGCATGGTGGCGATAAGGTCGCGATCTATACGGGGGAGCATTTGCATCGGATTGTGGCGAAGCAGGCGGCGTTTAAGGAGGGGAATTTTGAGCAGGCGTTGAAGGATGGGTTTTTGGCTATTGATAGGGCGATATTGAGTGGTACGTTGGTGCCGTTCGAAGCCTGAAGGGGAAGGGGAAAGGTGACGGTGGCTGATATTTCTGTGCGCAGACCCGAAGTACGAGGAGGAGGTGTCAGGTTGCACTGCGACTGTGGGCATCATCACACATGACAAAGTGTACTGCGTGAGTGGTGTTGCTTCACCGGAAAAATTCGCAGCACACTGACACCTACACAGGGCAACTCGGGTGACTCGAGAACAGTACTCGGTATCAAAGGCCGCGCAAAGCCTCTGTCCTTCGACCACAAACCCCAGAATGAAGGCGAGAAAGCCCGTATACAAGCAGCCGGTGGGTTTGTCGACTTTGGACGCGTCAATGGCAATCTAGCGTTGAGCAGAGCCATTGGTGATTTTGAGTTCAAGAAGAGCGCGGATCTTCCGCCTGAGCAGCAGATAGTCACCGCACTTCCTGAAGTGACGGCACATGAGCTGGGCGAGGATGATGAGTTTGTGGTGGTTGCATGCGACGGTACGCAATATGTTTGCCTAAGGGCGCTTACAAGTACTGACCCACGTCAGGCATCTGGGACTGCCAATCCTCGCAAGCAGTCATCGAGTTCGTGCGAAGAGGCATCGCCGCAAAGCAAGACCTCAAAGCTATCTGCGAAAACATGATGGACAACTGCCTTGCCTCGAACAGCGAAACCGGCGGCGTCGGCTGCGATAACATGACCATGATGGTAGTCGCGCTCCTCAACGGCCAAACGAAAGAGGAGTGGTACAACAAGATCGCCGAGCGAGTGGCGAATGGCGACGGGCCTTGCGCACCTCCCGAGTATGGCAAGTCTTAATCCGCCTGCTTACTGTTTGTGCTTATCGCAGCGCACTCGCTGAGCTTTGCGCGGACGCTTGCTGGTACAACTGCTGACTTTCCATTTGCAGCGGAGTTCAGGGGTCCGGGGAATCACAAGTCGTTTGACGAGCAGAGCGATGACGAGTATATGAATCTGGATCACGGCGCGCGGATGCTTGACGGGCGAGCAGGGCGCGTTATTCTTCTTGGTGATGGAACGGAGATTCGTACTGGTGGGCAGGGACTTCAGGATGATAGTGATGAAGATGTGGATATGGATCGCGAGGTTGAGGAGGTTGAGGATAGTGATGTGGAGGAGCAGATCAAGAAGGGGCAGGAGGCTGCGAAGTCTGCTGCTGCTACGAATGGGGAGGCTCCTGCTGTGGGGATGGATGAGGAGAGGTCTAAGAGGGAGGAGACTCCTGGGCCCGCGGAGACTTCGAAGCCGAGCGAAACGCTGGAGTCGAGTGACAAGACTGTGGGCACTTCTACGCCTGAGGAGCCGAAGATGGGTGCTGCTAGCGATGGGAAAGCGGAGTCGTAGTGTGTTTTCGTTTGAGCCTACTTTTGAGGATCGGAGGATCTTGTGTGTGTAGCGATGTGCAGCAGCATGGAATGATACCCATTTTGCACGTGGCTCAACTTGTTGATGTGTAAATTGGTCATTGTCCGACAAGATGAAGTCTTTCATGGTCTGGCCCGCCCCTGGTTAACGTCAGATGTGCTGTGATGTCAGGCAACGTCGATCTTGGCGTGTATGCAGGCTTCCAAGGTTGACAGCTGCGCCGCCAGAATTTCGGTGGAGATCCGTCTCCTGTGCTGATCATGTTAAGCATCTCCTCTCCTCTATCCGAATGACCTGAACAAGTGTCGATGTTATCCATCACCGCATTCGCGATCCATCATCTCCGCTGACCGCAGGGCGTCCAAGCTCGCCCTTTCCCAACCCATTGATCGAGCCACGTGCCGGAACTTCCCACGCGACCCATCATTCTCTCTTCGCGTCTCGACTATCTCACCTGAGGAACCCACTGCCCTCGCAGCTTCAGCACATCACGCACAATGGGCCCCAAACGCAAACGCGCCCCAACCCTTACCACCCCCTCCGACGACGCCATCCCACAGCCCTCTTCCCGCGACGCCAGCGCCTCCGACACCGCCGACCCAATCCTCTCGGAAGTGCTAGAGCGCCGGTCCATCGACCCGCCTTCTAAGCGGACGCGGTCAAGCAAGCCGCCAACCTCTGAGAGCACCAATGGCTCGACCGAGGCACTGAATGGGACTGCTGGAGCTGCCGCCTCGAGTGCTAATGGCACTGTGAATGAAGCTGGCGAGCATGGCGAGGCGGGGAAGATGAGGATGGAGCCGCCGCCGAAGGCTGGACTGGTGGATCCCGAAGGAGGGTATAAGACTAATAAGCCGCCTGAGGGGAGGAGTGTGAGGGTTTATGCGGATGGGGTGTTTGATTTGTTTCATCTTGGGTTAGTGCTTTCGTCTACCATTGATGCGAGGCTGCATGTCTCGGGCGGCAGTGCTGACTTCTCAACATAGGCATATGCGAGCGCTGCAGCAAGCCAAGACCGCGTTCCCGGACACGTACCTGATTGTTGGCGTGACTGGCGACTCGGAGACGCACAAGCGCAAAGGCCTCACTGTTTTGTCTGCGAAAGAACGCGCCGAGTCTGTCCGCCACTGCCGCTGGGTCGACGAAGTAGTGGAAGACTGCCCCTGGATCATCACCGTAGGCTTCCTAGACAAACACCAAATCGACTACGTGGCGCACGACGATCTCCCTTACGGCGCAAGTGAAGGCGACGACATCTACGGCCCTATCAAAGAAGCTGGCAAGTTCCTTGTCACGCAGCGGACTGAAGGCGTCTCCACTACTGGTATCATCACCAAGATTGTACGCGACTACGAGCAATACGTTGGCCGCCAGCTGCGGAGAGGGACGACCAGACAAGAACTCAATGTTTCCTGGTTCAAGAAGAACGAGCTGGATATCAAGAGGCATGTAGGCGAGTTGCGTGATAACATCCGCCAGAATTGGACAACGACTGGTCAGGAACTCAGCAAAGAGCTCAAGCAGTTCTGGCAGCCTAGCAGACAGAATAGTCCTGCGCCGTCTCTTCGCAGTATCACGCCTGGTCGCGCTTCCGGTGCCAAATCTCCGCTTGCTCTGGACCGCCTGAACCCTATGGACGCTGCTAGTATTCTACGTGGTAGTACTCCTGGAGGGAAGGAACGGGGCAGGAATTATGACTTCGCGGCTGGGTATGCTATGGGCCTGATCGGAGGTGTGAAGGGGTGGATGCAGGGAAGTCGGAGGAGTAACCTGAGTGACTCGAGAGCCGAGAGTCCAAGCAGTGAGGGGGACAGTGGGGACGCAAAAAGTCCTACTGGGGAGTTTGGGAGGGGACGGAGGGGGAGGTCGGAAATGGGAGAGGGTGACGAGGTGATTGATGAGGAGAGGGCTAAGCGACAGTTGGAGGTGGAGGTCATGGAGTCTTGAGAGTTGTACGGGGTGGGCATTTGCGGTCAAGTCTGAGCTTGGGAGCTAGGCTCTCGGCTTAGGTGTGGTACCTGGAGCGCTCGTTGGGCCCAGATAGGAGACTCGACGCGTTCTTGAGGCGGTGGGAGAAGGTCTAGACAAGTGTGCGGTCCTGGAGAGCGAACACGGGTCGCAGCAAGCAAAGAATGAAGGCATCATGTGATGCTGGTAGATCGGAATTCCGTCCTTCGATGTAAGAATAACTTCTAATCAGCCCCAAGATATTTGCGAGGCGTACACCGATATCGCCGAGTGTCATCATTGAATATGGAGTGTACTAAACGGATCGCATGTAGTTGTCCGAACGGTACATCGCCACAGAATTACTAAAGCCGCGTCGTGTTCGCCGAAGGCGCAGCAAGATCCGCATGACCCGGTCTCACGCACCTCTCGGGCTCGCGACAGTTGTTCTCATGCTCCGGATGGTCTTGGAATATTCTTCTGATCCGTCCATCAGCGTGCATGATGATGTAGCTTGCCACTGATGGGGCCGAGCGTTGCCGGACAGCGAGGTGCAGTGAGTGCACAGCGTATGCTGTAAGCTGGTCTGGCCAGGTCACAGAGTGGAGGATGTCTCAAGCTCTGAAGAGTTGAGCGAACAAGATGAAGAAAGCCGCGGATGAACAGCCTTTATATGATCCATGGAACACATGAAGTCTCACGAGCGCCCCCAACCTCAGGCCGTAATGAGGTATACGGTTCAGGAATGACAAGGCTGCCAGGCCGGGGATCCGGCTGAGGTAGCGGCATCTATCCGAAATGAGAAGTATCCCGGAGAGGTATGTGCATGTTACACAACGCCATCGCGGCCACAGCGCTTGCCACGCGCAGATTGAAGACGAGAACTTCGCAAATGGGGTGAATATTCGCCTCTTATGATCAGCTGGTCGTGAGAGTTCGGAGTGCGCGTGGTCGCTCATTGGCCATCTCCGACTTCACGGTAAGTTGGCGGGCGCATGGTCTTTAAAAAGCTTAATTCGACCCATCATCGTGGTGGTGTGATGAGCCGGCCGTGTCGTCCGTGAACTGATCTCTGCGCCTGTGCCGAGTGAATCAATATTCCATGCGACGCCCGTCACGCGCAGTGATGCGACCAGTCTGGGCGGTGACGGTGCGACCAAGCGCAGAATCCCTAGTGAAGATCAATCTCAAGCTTCCTTGCAGCTCTGTTTATTACCCCTGAAGAAGCCTGTAAGGGAACCACGTCCAATGTACATGCGCTTCGCACATACCACAGAGCCTCATTATTCTCCTGTCATCTTGGTCGCATCTTCGTTTTCTTGCTGATAACGCGTATTGACATCTGCAGCTCAGCCTCGCCTCCCGGAGTTGGCCAATTCGAGGGACGGATGCGCTTTCCTTCTTTCTAAGGTCCGCCACTTGTCGCCTTCTAATTTCATAACCGTCGCTTCTTGCTTCAATCGTTAGCGCGTTCATTGGTGCAAGGTTTCCTTTGTTTGGGGCGAACATCGACGGGTACCGTTTGCAAAAAGTGTTCATAGCCGGTCACGGACAACAGGCGCAATTCTCTGCGTGACTTCACTTCGACCACAGCCTTAATTTTTGAGGTAGTACTGCTTACAGGTGAGTCTTGACATCCAGATTTGTAAGATCACAACACGGTCTTGAGGGTGCATGGGACTTGAAAGACCGTGGGGGAAGAAGCTGCAGGCTGCCATCTTGGAAGGCACTTGCGCTGTGCTTGTGGACTTTGTGTCTCACAACGATGCTCCAGCTGATCACGATTGTAGCACTCCTGACTTAGAATTCCCTCTGGGTGGCCCTTTGCTAGCGATTCTGTCTCGAGCGCGCGTTCCTGCGAAAAGTACTTTCATCGCCTCTTACATTCGGACGCGCGAAAAGCAATAGACTAAGCGGTAATCGGCGGCAGAGGAAATAGAAGGAGTTGCTCGTGCAGATTCCGGAGAGCTGCGAACAAGGATCCAGCGGATCACCCGAAGAGCTATGGCCGGAGAAGGCAGAGGAGAAGGCGATAATATTGTGCCTTCCTCATCACCTGTTATGGGGCGCCGGCGGTCTAGCATAGAGCCACGGAATGGCGCGGGAACAGCAAACACCACTGGTAATCGTGGCGGCCACGTCAGGAGGACATCTAAACCGCAAACAAACGACGTGCTTGAACGTGAGACCGCAAACCCACAACCGATGGAGCGATCGACATCCACATTATCCACAGCATCTACTGCATCGACCGAGGACAGCGATCTCAGAGAGCGCATCGAGAAAGGAGGCGGCGGTATGGAGGCTTATGTAGCGTTCAAGGGCGCGAGCAAGACTCCTCCGATCACGCCCGATTCGCTATCAGAGCTGGACATGCCACGGATAATCAAAAATCCCAAGCTGAGGCACGACGTGAACTTTGACCGAGAGCTGCACTTCCGGCCGAACCTGGATGGATCGAAGGGCAAGGAGAAGATCAAAGCCGCAGACCAATACTGGAAGGCACTGGAGCCAGAAATCTATCTAATCAACAAAGCACGGCGAGAACTCTATGGAACGGATGACCAGCAGAAACTCGAGTTCTGGAAGGGGATCATGAAGAAGAGCAGAAAGCGCTTACGCAAGGTCTTCGAAGTCGTGCGAGATATCCTGAAAACGCTCGTGCCAGACGCAGACCAGTCAAAGATCGAAGAGCGGCTAGACGTGGACCTTCTCTTCCAGCAAATCGACAACGGGATGTGTGATCTGGTGGACCTGGCAAACTGGCTCGCAACGGTGATCAAGAAGCATTGCGCTCCCATGCGCGACAACTCAGTCGATGAGATGCAAAAGTCAATCACAGAAGGCGCCCTCAAAGACGAGCAGACAATCCTAGTCAACGGCCTCCGCCTGCTCCTCCTCTTACTAGAAAATATGAAGCTCGACGTAGCAAACCACCAAATCCGCGCCATGCGCCCTCTCCTCATCGCAGACACGATCACCTTCCAGCAGCGCTACAACGCCCACCGCATCTCAATCGGCAAGCTCGATAAAGAAGAATCGCGCGCTTGGCTGGAGCGCGAGCACCGCAGATATCGTCGGGAGGTTCTCAGCGCTACGCCTCTGAACAGCTTAACGCACGCTCTCCTATGGGACTTGATCTTCGCGGACAGCACGACAACGCTTAAGCCGACTTTTTATCTTGATATCGATCGCTTGCGAACGCTGAGGCAGGAGCTGCATTCGAGTATCTGTCTCCGCATCGTGCTGGACTTGTTCCACGAGTTATGCGATAGGGTTAAGCCGAGTAAGGAGGCTGATGCTACGCTCACGAACCGCGTGGATGATATTGTGGGCGTGCAGGGGCTGTGGCTTGATTCTTACCAGAATATCGCGGTTGAGTTGGTGCGCAGTATTCAGCAGGTTGAAGCTGAGGATCCGAGCGGAGTTCCGGAGCACGAACGCATTGAGACTGCGGAGCGCAGACTACTCGAAGACCTGCCCACGAGTTCGGAGGCTTTCAACCAGCTCGGCCACGAGACCATGGAACAGCTCCTCCCTCGCGCTATAGCGAGTATTGACTTGCATTACTCGCTCTCCGCAGCGGACTTGCAAGAAGCTCTCGTCCCTCCCCTTCCCCTCCCAACCCCTTCCACAACAGGGCTAGGCTACGGCGCAATACTAACGCCTGTCCCCCCTCCTCAAACGCCCGTGGATCCGGATCTAGACTTGATCAAGAGGTTCACGCACATCGTTGTCCTGCACTGGCAAGTCTGGTCCGAGCTCGTGTACCTCGCACCGCAGGACGAGGAGCACGAGGATGACGTTGAGCCCGGGAGGCGGCGTGCTCGCGGCAGGAAGGCTGAGAGTGAAGTTGGAGACGGTGAGGGGAGCGAGAGGAGCAGCAGCCCGAGTCCGGCGGGGTTTGTGGAATGTGGGCATCATCTGATTCCCAGCTCCGGCACTGCTGGTGCGAGGAGTGATGGTGCTGGGTGGGTGGGCTCGTCTGACGCGCTGGACGAGCTGTTGAGTCATGATGGGGAGATGGAAGGGCCGGATTCACCGGAGGTGAGCAAAGATGCGAGTGGGATGTGAGACGGGCTGCGACATGCTACGTTTTGTTGGTGAAATCCTCTGCTTCACTTCGATCACGACACCGAGAGGGCCGCGATGGCGACCTACCAACAACCTCTCTCCTCCGTCGGATATCTGGACCGGTAACATCACCTTCAATGGGTTTTTAGTGTTTTGCACATGGCGTTTGGGGCCATACGAAGCACCTCGACACTTTTGCCACTGGGGCTGAGCTCTTTGGGTGCTATGCATTTGGGCGGTGCGCTTCTGGGCAGCAGGATCTTTCTTCGATATACCCATTTGCAGTATTGACGAGCGATTGGAGCTGGAAGGTGCGAGCAGGAAAACTGTGTATATACAACAATGGTGGCCTCACGGTAAAATCAGTTGCCTTTGGACGGCGGCTTTGAGGCGTTTGTGAAGCTGTTCTGGAAGGCGAACCTATATTGGTAATGCAAGTAATCAAGTAGTCCAAGTGTACAAGTCAACCCAACAGTACGGTACCCGTAGCACGGAATTTGACACTGGTGTTTCTTTTGCTTGTCAGCCTGCCAGCTCGAGCGCGTGGTCAAGATGCCTCAAATACATCAAGGAGCCTGGCTTAGTCCTCACGAGCGTACGCGCGCCGTTCTTGATTTCTGGCAGGTGCAGCCCATCCTCCACTGTCGAAGACGACGCTGTCGAGCCGGGTAGATATCACGCTTTAGCAGGTGAAGTAGATTCGTCACATTGATCTAGCTGATATCATCAAAGTCTACCGTAGCAGCCAAGGCCGAGTCCGAAAGCAAATCACAAGCCGCAACCCCAGCAGCCTCCTCAAACCTCTCCGCGGTACAGAGATACGCTCTACTCCTCCATCTCCGCCTCAGCATCCTCCTCAGTACCCACGCCATCATCCCTCGTCTCCAGACTCCGCTCGCGCTCAGCAACCTTCCTCACACGTTCCGCCTCCTCCCTCTGCACCCTGAACATCCGGAACTGCTCCTCCATACCCTTCTTGTCAGACTTCTCCGTAATCAGGCCTTTTAACCATTTATTCTCCATCTCCAGCTGCTGCACTTTGCCTTCAAGCGAACTGACCTTTTCGGTCATCTCCTTGGTCTGCTTCTCGAGGGCTTGCTCCCGTTGCTTCTTCTTCACGCGGAAGCGGGCGGATGCAGCGGTGTTGCGTCGGCGCTTGTCCTCTTCGGCGACGTTGCGGGACTGTTCTTCTAGGTCTGCGATCAAGGCTGTGGAGGCTTTGCGTTTGGAGGCTGGGTGCGAGGCGTGGAAGGCTGCGAGTGTGGTCGGCGTGGAAGGGGAGAGAGCTGAGGGGGAATTGACCATGGATGGAGGATAGGTCTGAAACTCGGAGAACTGGTAGCTGGGTGCTGTGACCATCTTGTCAGTACAAGTTCGTGACGATCCTGTAGCAGTGCAATTTCGTAACATACCAGCAACAGCCGCCCCATTACCCGCAGCAGATGGCAGCGAAGGCGCAGACGCCGCAGCGCTGAAATCCCCTCCCGTCAAACCATTACCGAAAGTCGAAGCATCGAAGTCGAAGAACTCGGTATTGGTCAAGAAGTCCAGACCATCGTTCCCTAGATCGAAGTCGGCCTGCTGGGCAGCCATCTCCTGCTGCGAAGGGATGGTGTTCAGGTTCGCAAGATACTGCGACACATTCGGCGCACGGCGCGCGCCGGCGAAATTCGACGACATGCTGCTGTGAGGCCACGAAGACTGGGCGCAATGCCGCTATGCGGTAATGATGCCGTTGTCGAATTCTGGAAGGTCGAGTCCGATGAGAGATGACGCTTTGAAAGCCAGGGTCGGACGCCTTTGTTTGTCGGTCGGCCGTACGGCGAGGTGGCGGCTTCACAATGAAATGTCCAACAAAGGCCTGCCTATGCCTTCACAGTCCTCCTCGTCGCATTCAATACGTGCACTGTTGTCAGTCAATGGGTGTTGTGTGAAGGGGAGACAGAAGGCTTTGCAGCGCACAGATGACAAAGCCGTGCGTGCGATCGTTGAAAGTGTGGTGGAGTAAGAGATGAGTGGGGGTGTGCACCGGCCTCGGCGGCTTTTGTGCGGCAAGTTGAGTGATCATTGGCCGCGCCTTCCCTTATTCTATAGCCGAGGAGCAGGACGGAAGAATGGAATTGCAGCAAACGGGTGGGGGCTTGACATGTGTGAATTAGTTATATGCATGCGAGTGCGTGATACTACTGAGGCACCAACTGTGCTGTCAGGCCAACTTTTGGTTGTGCTTCAGTGGCACCGAGCGATGCTTGATTTTACAAGCTGGCTATACATGTGGATGCAGCATCTTCGTGCAGCATGGACTCGAGAACATCTGATCAAGCATAGGCAAGCCGCGCCATTACTTGTGCTGAAAAGTCTCTGCTCATGTCTCGGTCCGTTGGTGGACGCTGGTCGAAATGCAGGTAGCACGCAATACCTGCTATACCCACCTTCACGCCATGGTCACGCGCCCCAGCCCAGCAGCGTTGTGATCATCATTAGCTGTGGCATTGCGATGTCATGCGACAGCCCGCGGGATCTTCAACCTGGATGCGCGCGACGGCATTCTTGTGTTCAAGATCAATTCTTTGAGATCAACTCCCATCATGGCTATACTATTACAGACTGCCTCCGAGCGCAGAAGTGGTGGTAGCAAAGCTTCGCTACCTCCAGTGTGCGCCATGCAGTCTGCGACAGGCGTCGTCTTCATGGCAACTTGTCGGTCGATGCTTTCTGGGCGTAGGCTGAGATCTTGTTCGAAGGCAACCCGCAAGCGCTTGCGAGGTCGCAGACCCTCTCACAGGACTAGCACTTTGAACGCTCCGCATTTGGAGTTAGTATCCAGTATACGAGCACCGCGTCAGCAGCATATTGGGGAGCGAGCGAAGCCGGGCGATCGCTGTCCACATGCAACTCGTAAGGCAAATGCCCATGATGACTTGATATTCGTTCTTGTGGATGTTCACCCGCCGGCTTCGCAATTTGATTCTCTACGCCATGAGCCGCAGCAGCACGATAGTCACCATGGTGCGCCGCGTGTCAACATCTGCTCGTGAGCCATGCTTGGCCCAGCTCCGGTGCTGCTCGAAAATCTCCAGCAGGACCTTGACGATATCAGACATTCGGTGGCAACAGCAGCAGCATTCGAGGCGTGGCAGCAGCCGAACATTGTTGGTGGCGTGTTGAAGTCCGAGGCGGAGAGAAGTCTAGTGCTGCAACTAGATTCTCGCTGGCCAGGCATGACCATCACAATAAGCTAGACCGCTCATCCGTTGCTGCGTGTCTTCGCAATTTGTCTCTGTCGCTGAGCGTTCGTCCGAGCAGCGTTGATCGAGGAGCGAGTATAGAAAAAGAGAATGCAGGCCATCGTGAAAGCCGCTGCCGGGGCTGCAAGCGTCCGAGAATTGATACGGCGAGGCAGTTTGCCCATCGAAGGCCGTGAGGTGGAAGCAGCGGCACCCATGATAAGGCGAGCGTTTCCAATGTACAACGTGGTTCGAAGATCGGTGCCTAAGGGGTCTGGTGGTACGATCGACCTTTGTGGAAGCTTCCTAGTTAGTTGAGCGCTTCAAGCACGGTTATAACAGCATTGTAGCCCGGCTCAATGCAGTGCGCACGCTGTAAGTCAGTCAGTCCTCTCTAGACACTCGCTCTGCTCTTGTATCCTGCCACTCTGTCTTACACACCCAGATGCATATCGATTCCACACTGCTGCACTACAGGCTACATGCACCCCAGAAGACCCTTTCGCTAGTCCTCGGCCAAGTGCAGTCTTGGTTGCGGCGCTCCCGTTCCGTGCCGCAGATAGCGCGCATCGAACGGCTCTGGGCAACGGCGAGGGAGGAGGCAGAACTTGAGGACGCCCTCCTTCCACTCAGCCACGCCAAACGCGAGAGAAAAGGCGTATGCGCACGTGTCTATCTTACACTCTCACACAGCTGCCTGCATGGGACATACTGCTCTCCCCTGCTCGCTATTGTTCTGAATCGGCTTCACTGCACTGGACTGTGAGGGAAGGGGCTTGACTGACTCCTTGCTCACCGCGACACCGCCGATCTTCGACTCCCGCACTCTGGGCTCCGCTACACTTCCGCCGTGTGTTGCATAGCCTCACCTCCCACTGCACTACCATTATATCCTCCCCACCTCATCTGGACCGGACGACAGCATGGCCTCCAGCAGTAGTAACGTCGTGGGCGTGCATTACCGCGTCGGCAAAAAGATCGGCGAGGGCAGCTTCGGCGTTATTTTCGAAGGAACCAACCTCCTGAACAACACCCAGGTCGCTATCAAGTTCGAGCCAAGGAAGAGCGACGCGCCGCAGTTGAGGGATGAGTACAGGACGTATAAGATCTTGGTTGGGTGTCGTGAGTCTGCCCCCTTCATAGGTGTGACATGTGTACGAACGTGTGGGTGGTGACGATGGAGGCGGTGGCAGCAGTAGTGCCGTGGACGTGACGATGTTGCTCAAAAGGCAGGCGGTACCGATGTCTACAGCAACATGAGCTGACCCAAAACTTATTCAACAGCCGGCATACCCAATGTCTATTACTTCGGCCAAGAAGGCCTACACAACATTCTTGTCATTGATCTACTAGGACCATCACTCGAAGACCTGTTCGATCACTGCAACAGGCGATTCAGCACCAAGACCGTTGTCATGGTCGCCAAGCAAATGCTCTCGCGTGTGCAGACGATCCACGAGAAGAACCTCATCTACCGCGACATCAAGCCAGATAACTTCCTGATCGGCCGGCCCAACAGCAAAAGTCAAAACGTTATCCACGTGGTCGACTTCGGCATGGCGAAGCAGTACCGGGATCCCAAGACCAAGCAGCACATTCCCTACAGGGAGCGAAAGTCACTCTCTGGTACTGCAAGGTACATGAGTATCAACACACATCTCGGGCGCGAGCAATCGAGGCGGGATGATCTCGAGGCGCTCGGTCATGTATTCATGTACTTCCTCCGTGGAGGACTGCCATGGCAAGGCCTTAAGGCGGCGACGAATAAGCAGAAGTACGAGAAGATCGGCGAGAAGAAGCAGACAACACCCATCAAGGACTTGTGCGAGACCTTCCCAGAAGAGTTCAACAAGTACCTCTCCTACGTCCGCAACCTCGGCTTCGAGGACACACCCGACTACGATTATCTCCGCGACCTCTTCACTCAAGCATTGAAGACCACCGGCGAGGTCGAAGATGGCGAGTACGACTGGATGAAGCTCAACAACGGCAAAGGCTGGGACGTCCCGCGCTCGAACCGCGACGAGCGAGCCCACGCTTCAGCCGTAGACATCGGTCGACAAACCCGCGGAGAAGGCCACCGAAACTCAAAGGTAGCCATCCCTGAAGGACGGCTACAAGATCCTCTCCCTAAGCCAGGCGCTTCCCGCGCCCCGCCACAAACCGCCGCTGCCCGAGCCATCCAAGGCGGTCGCCGACAACACAACTCCACCGACCTAAATGGGAAGAGGGGATCTCAGCTCGAGCCGCCAGAGCAAGGCAGCACCACCGCGCAGTTTGCGACCAGTACTCCCAATCTCGCCAGTGGCGGAGGTGCCAACAATGGAAGGATAAGCAGTCAAGGCGCGCCGCCTCGAAGCAGTCAGCCCATGGCTGCGCAACGTCAACAAGCTGTACAGCCGCCTGCTGAGCAGCAGGGCGGAGGCGGGTTCATGGCCAAGATCGGCAAGTTGCTGTGTTGCGGGTAGTGCTAGCGGCGCAGGGATGACGGAACGGCGGACAAG
This sequence comes from Rachicladosporium sp. CCFEE 5018, assembly GCA_002077045.2. Lineage (NCBI taxonomy): Eukaryota > Fungi > Ascomycota > Dothideomycetes > Cladosporiales > Cladosporiaceae > Rachicladosporium > Rachicladosporium sp. CCFEE 5018. The sequence continues at coordinate 41,904 of KZ111202.1, forward strand.
AGATGTCGCAATACCGATCTGGTGCTAGAGTGCTGTCGCTTCCGCAGTCCTGTCTTGACCGATACGGGACAAGACTCGGCCAACTATGTGCGACCGTCTCCAATGTTTCGGCCGCCTCCACCACCTTGGAATGGCAATGGGCTGGCGCCTTGTTGTCATCCGAAGGAGCGGGCACTTGTTCCACGTCAAGCATCGGCCTCTGGGAATACCGGACGGCTAGACAAGGGGCCAGCTGTGTCTTCGATCCCTTTGGCACATCTCCCTCCGAAAATGACTGCGACCGATACTTTACGGACGAGTCCTGCGGCACATTCACCACTAATCATTCTCGGGCTGTACAGCGACGGCGTTTCTGGGCGTAGCTTTCTTTTCTGGACGTTCGCGATATGTAGCGAAGCGAGCGATGTATGCGAGGCGTTATTTCGGTGTATCGGGGGTTGTACCGTAGAGTGCACGAAAGAAGGGATCATGGAAAGGATAGGCAGTAATTGTAGAAGTGAAATGCAGAGCGTCAAAATCCGATGAAATCGCTTCATGACAATCTTGCATGTCTGGTTGTGCTGTGTTGAGTGAGAACCATGGTGGATCGACGTCACTCCAAGAATTTCTGGAGCTAGCACGAGAGGCACTTTCACATGCCACCAATGCTTCCATTCGTGCATGATCTTGCTTTTACCTATTCAGCCCAACGTTTTCCCAGTCAAGAACCTTCGCCATGCCCTCCATTCAACCCCTCTGTACCCTCACCCCTCCCTCCGCCTCCCGCCTCTGGTCTTCCCATCCCCACCCCACCCTCCCCCTCATCGCAACAGCATCTTCGGACAAAACCGTCCGACTCTACTCTCTCGTTTCCCTGAATCTCGAAACGACTATCACAGGCGGCCATAAGCGATCCATAAGATCCTGTGCATGGAAACCCAGCTCAGGCGTGAAGAGTGGAGAGTCAGTACTCGCGACGGGCAGTTTCGATGCGAGTTGTGGGGTCTGGAGACGATGGGAGTCCAAGGCTGGGATCGGGAAAGGATTGAAGGGTATAGAGAAGGGAAAGGGGACGGAATGGGAGGGACTAGGTGCCGAGGGAGCGCCGGAAGAGGATGAGCGGGACTTCACGCGCGGTCTCGCCGGCGGCGCAGAGGAGGAGGATGAGGATGAAGACGAGTGGCGCTTCGCTGTCATACTAGATGGGCATGATTCCGAAATCAAGAGTCTAGCGTTCTCACCCACGGCGCCGTTACTGGCTACTTGTAGCCGGGATAAGAGCGTCTGGATCTGGGAGGAGCTGGAGGACGATAATTTCGAGACTGTGGCTGTGTTGCAGGAGCATGATGGGGACGTCAAATGTGTGGCGTGGAGTCCGGTGGAGGAGCTACTGGTTAGTGGGAGTTATGATAACGCTATACGGGTGTGGCGGGAGGATGTGGATGATTGGGCTTGCTGTGGCTTGCTAGAAGGGCACGGGGGGACGGTGTGGTGGGTTGAGTTTGAGGGGGCTGAACGCTTCGGAAAGATCGGGAGTCGAGCCGCGGACAGTCTGAACGCAGACCAGCAGACCCTACTGGAGCAGCGCAAGAAAGCTGGTCCACGGATCATTAGCTGCTCCGATGACTTGACGATACGGATATGGAGGAGGGTGCCCAAGGAGGTCAAAGAGCAGCCTACAGGGCAGGGCAAGATGCCTAGTATTTGGAAGAACCGGGATTTTGAAGAGGAGTGGGTGCAGGAGTGTGTGCTGCCGAAGGCGCATGAGAGGGCTGTGTATGCTGTAAGTTGGAGTCGGAAGACCGGGCGGGTGGTGAGTACGGGGAGTGATGGGAAGGTTGTGGTTTATGAGGAGAGGTGGAGGGACGGCGAAAGCGATGTTGTGATGAGTGATGCTCACGCGGCGCCTGAGAACGGTGAGGGGAAGCACGAGGCGACGGGATCGTTGACTGAGTGGGTGGCTCTCGCTGAGGTGGAGAACGCGCACGATGTTTTCGAGGTGAATCACGTGGTCTGGGCGCCACGGGCAGATAAGGGAAAGGCGAGTGAGGATGAGGAAGTGATAGTGACGACTGGTGACGATGGAGAAGTGAAGGTCTGGCTACTCAATGATGATTGAGAAGCTGAGCAGCCACCACAGCTGGTGTATCTGGTGAAGCTGTCTCGATATGCGCTGTCGTGATTGACCATGGCGCAGCGACATCGTTGCGCCTTCGCTGCACTGGATGGAAACGGGTGCGTGAAGCGCGACTGGTTGACGACTCTCTCCAAGGGCTCTGTACTGCTCGCTCAGCGCATGACGCACCCAAGACGATCATGAGCAGGGCTGAAAACTTATGGAGATGCTTTGTAGCTCGTCCGAATGCCAACCTGAGGCATCGAACGGCGCCGATGAAGGCAGCTGTATCCTACGTCGGTAGCCTGGGGAGATCGTTGACCTTGGCGGTCCCTAGGCGCGATCGGGCAGGACAACAAAGACTCGACAGTTCTCATCGATTGTCGCCGCGTACGTGGCGTTATCGTCAAAGAATGCACAAACATAATCTGCGTTGGGATCCCGTAGTCAAGTGGACTGGATCGAGATGAGACTTCGCGGAACGTAGATAGGTGTACACTGAAGAGTGCTCACTCTGTGCTGTGACGACTTCTCAGGAGCACAAATGTGCTTTATACGAGAAGTGAGGTCGATCACAGGTAGCTCACGAGTCGCGTTGAGTGATCCTATTCTCAGACTTCATGTTCGATGTCCTTCACACGTGGCACTCTGGTCAGTTGGAGACCGCAGAAAGTGGCGACCCGCTCAATCTGAAGCATTATAAGTCAGTTCTGGATGGAGAGAATGTATGGAGTCAAAGCTACCGCGTACGCATTGCTGAACCACTTCTACGTCCTCTTGACTGACACCGATGCGACGTGTACCACGCAGATGCCACCCGGTCTCTCTGCGAAGATTCTGCATCATGATGCCGCTCAGGACTACTAGTTCCGTAGCTACACCGTCCAAGATAGTATGATCGGAGAGGTATAGGCCGTATGTAATTTCCTCAGAAAGCCACTCTGGATACAGTCAGACGAGTCAGAGTTGTTGAAGGCTCTTGACTACGATACCAAAGTCTTTGTGAGCAGAGAGAGTCCTCCGAGTCGCTGCATGATTCGCCCGATAAATCTGATCGAGCCATTGCCGGCCACGGAGACGATTGGCTTCGCCAGAAGACCACTTTTCGCTAGGGGAGCATTAGCACGAGCACAGATGCATCAGGTATGACAGCTGACCGAGAGAAGGAGAAGTCCTTGTCCTCTTCCTTCTCAACTTCTGCGATGCAGAAGACAGCCTCCAATGGTTTCGGCACGCCTACGACGGATACAAGCTTCACCAGAGCTTCTCTCAACCTCCTCATCAACTTCTGGCGGGCGTCTGGAGTGTTGAACTCCGGTTTCGAGATCAAGTGGAGATACAGGTCTGCGGCAAACTCTGGATGTCCTCCACTGGCGATTGCAGCCAGGGCCAAAATGTACCACTTGTCACTGCCTAAAGTCTGCGACGGGAATAGCTTCTCGATAGACTTGAATAATTTGGTCGCATCCTCAGATGAGGGCTCTAAAGTCGCCATGTCGTGCCTCAGAGTCCCTGCAATGATCCTTTGGATGGAGAATGTCTGCAGCGACGAAAGATAGTGAGCGAGATTCGCTCCTCGGTAGACGCAAGCTCAACTCCAAGCCATTATGTCGATTTATAAGACACCGTCATCAGTGTATCGTGACTATGAGACCCGAACGTGACATCGTGTAGACATGTACATGGTGTTACTTCATGTCTGTCCTACCAGCAACACCAAACATGAGGTCGGAACACGGCTCGAACTGTTCCGACGCTACCCGAGGTCGCAACGCCAATGCGACTCCACCAGGTACAGTCTCTTCAGAAGCTAGCTAGTCATCAGCCAAAAGAAATGGGCGGAAAGATAGCATTCGATCGTGTAGAGATGAACAGATCGAGTACAGCATCGTTCTGGTGCAGCTGTACTTCGCCATGGAAGATCAAGTAATCAGATTGGTCCAGAAAGCATGGGACAAATTCCAGACTACACCGCGAAGCCGGCGATTGCTTATTGCCGTGAGTGGCATACCGGGTTCAGGTAGATTCGAAGAGGTTCCGATCACGGTACAAACAAGATCTAACAGCCATGATCAGGCAAGACTACACTAGCCATCAAAGTGGCGAAGGGATTGAATGAGCTCTACGCCGACACCAATCCCGGACTCGGACCTCACATCGCAGCCTTTCTCCCAATGGACGGCTATCACTTGACCCGTGCTCAGCTCTCAGCTATGTCAGACCCTGGTACAGCACATGCCAGACGCGGAGCAGCGTTCACGTTCGATGCTCCGGCCTTTCTGGCCCTTGTGAAGCAACTACGCAAACCACTGCTACCGGAGGCGAAGACGATACATGCACCTAGTTTTGATCATGCTGCGAAGGATCCAGTCGCAGATGACATTACTATCGCTCCATCTCAGAGGATTGTTGTACTCGAGGGCAATTACTTGTCGCTTGGCAAAGGTGCACCGGAGTGGAAGGAGGCTGCAGAGTTGATGGATGAGCTTTGGTTTGTCGACGTCGCGGAAGACGTGGCGAAGAAAAGACTCATCGAAAGGCATGTAGCGAGCGGCGTTGCCAAAGATGCTGAAGAGGCCGCGAGGAGAGCAGACGAGAATGATCTTATCAATGGTCGTGAGATCGTGGACGGACGGCTAGATGTGCACGAGGTTGTGTATAGCCAGGACGATGACAACTGGCGGTCTAGTACATAGCGACTATGGTACGTCTCTAATCTAGCTATCCCCATCGTCAAAGCTAGACTGTCAAGCAAGCGACCTTACGATCAACAGAACACATGCCAGCCCGAAATAAGCTAATGAAGAAGCAACACAGAGCGAAGCAGCAGATCCGCACTCGTGACTGCCGAGACTCTGCCAATGCATGTCTGTCATATCTCTCGAGCTCTATGTATTCGCTTTGATCGCCGCAGTCACGTACGCCGCGCGTGATCGATACGTTCTGTGAACGAGATCCATCGCAGCGAAAGCCTCATCCTTACCCTCCAGTCTTTCGCAGCTGGCGAGGGAGATCTCGTATGCGAAGCCAAGATAGGTCGCTAGCGCCATCAGTTGATGGTGAGTTCGAAGTACCTCACGTGGGCGAGGTGGACGTGTGCGACTCTTGGTCATCTTCTGCGGGACTCGACCATGCATCGTTCCAAGCTGAGCACTGTAAGCTTTCAATGCGGCTTGAAAACAGACTTCGACCTCTTCGCGGATCCACAGGCACACTTGCATGAGAGCCGGCTCGCGGAAGGTAACAGTGGCCGGATCCTCGTCTGCTTGATCTCTGGGACGCCAGCAGCCAGGAAGGCTCTCGGCGATAACAATGTTGTAGATTTTGATGCGAAGCTCAACGGGAAGTTTGAAGAAGTGAGAACGATTGTACGCTATTTGTTCAGCTGCTGAGGCCGTGCAGCTGTCACCATTCTCGCATGTCTTTCAAGTATCAGCAACAGCCGAGTCATCTGAGCGAATGATTTACATCAGTCGTCGCTCCATCGCATCCGTTACAAGTCGCCGCGAACGTCCAAGGTGAGCTTGACATATTCCCGTCCAGCTGACTGGAACTACGGCGCTGTGTGTGCTTTCTCTCAATACCTTTCCTATTCCAGATGCATGACAAGATGAGCATGGCGTACACCAAAGGAGGAGACGACTAGGCAATGTATAGGCTGCCATGCATGCCCGCCGTACTTGCCAACAAGAGCTCATATGAACCATGGAAGGTGCGACTCTGACTAGGATCTCTATCCTGACCTCACCTGTCGTTGACCTCGTGTCTACACTGAAATGCGACCCACTCTTTCGAGATCTCTTTGAGATCGAATCTTGAAGATCATTGTGGTCAGAGGTCAGCCGCTCGTCCATTACGCAGTCCGCGAACACGGCAAGACAACATACGGTCACGTGCCAGACGAGACAATGGCGAGAGAAACGCGCAGCACAGAGGAGACATATTCGGATCGAAGAAACAGGACGAAAGAAATGGGAGGGACTCATTCGGCCTCTTCCGGTCGCAGCACTTCTTGCAACTCGTTCGTGCGATGCAGCGTATGCCAGCACTCTCGGTTCCTCGAGCGAGGCTGTACACGAGGGCTCGATCCTGATTCTTCGCATTTCTTCTCCCAAGCAGTACGCTCTCCTTATCACTCATGTGGGTGGGCAGCTCGTGGATGGAAGACCAGCTGCAGGCCTCGCGGCAGACTGGCGTGCCTGCGCAAGCGGCAACGGCGCAGCACATTTCGCGGACTCTCGTAGTGGAGCCAAGGCAACCTCTAGACCTGCACGTTTGCCATCACTCATATCGATGCACGGACTCAGTACTGCACTGATCAACAAGTTTGTGAAGCTCATGCTTCCCATCAGGCTCCGGCCCGAGCCAAGGTGCGGTCGATGCAATATTGATGACCACTTAGCATCCCACGCCAGAACATTAGCAAGCAGGACTACCGCGTGCTGGATGTGCCCACGCCTGTTTCGTACACACAACGCCACTGGGCCAAACGCCTAGAAAGACAAGCGATCAGTCGCCGAAGTGGGCTACCCCTCTTCCCACCCCATGACTTGCGTGGCTGCGAATCCCCATGGGAGGGCCGAGCAGCGAGTGGTGATGAGTCTGTGCGTCAACATGATCCGCGTCCAAAGTGTGGGGATGGCGACATGAGAGCGTGGGTGAATGGCTGACTGCGCGAGCACAGACAACAATACTTGGACTCGTATCGCAATGGCTGGGCGTAGGTGAGTGTGTATCGATCACTGCGCCTAGAGGGCACTCTTGGCAGTCTTCTGCTCAATGTACATGCTTGTTATCGAGTGCGTCAGACGAGTGAAGGCTCTCGCAGTCCGTACCACCTGTGTCTCATCATAGTCTTGCCTCTTGGCTCCTCCGAGTTGTTGCTGACTCGAGCGTCATGCGTTGCACTTCATCAGGCCCGTACCGACAGGATGGGTAGATTGGCGCTTTGCCGCAATACTTACGCTGCGGTATTTCCTTAGCGTGGGGCACACTGCAGCCATCAAGCCAGGTCTCGGAGTACACAGGCCGATGGCAAGCGACAACTCACTGTAGCTAGGATTGATGTGGCGGGCGAGGACATCAACGCAGCGAGCAAGGTGCAGTCAAGCCAAGAATCTCCGAAGAGAGTTTGCACGTTCCATCTCATCAGAGATCGCGTCGCACTGGCGCAAGGGACGGTCCCCCTCCGATCCGGGACGGGCTTGGAAACGCACAGATGTTGTCTACCAAGGTCAACGCTAGCAGAGTGCATTGGCTTGCTGTCGGAAGTGGTCGCATGAACGAATCGCCAGTGAAAACAGGAATGTAGGCAATCGCAAGCGGCAAGATCCTCCACTTCAGACAAATGCAGGCAATTGTAAGGGTGAGACATAGAATCATTCGGGCAAGCCATGTCAGCGGGAGATTGCGCGATCCTGTCGAGCAAAGGCACCAGCGAAAAGTCAATCGCTGCCGGATGCACCCGACGACATCCTGGTGTTCGTGGTCTTTACCCTAAGAATGCCAAGGTCGTGGACTCCCCTCTTGAAACCTGATTCGGACAGGCATGCTTTACATCGAAATACTACCGTTGTGTTCTTATCAGTATACAGTAACGTGTGCAGCACAATGGAGCGAGCGTGGGTCTGGGAAATTCACGGACAAGGCGACTTCGCTCGCTTGAACGATCCCCGACTTTCTCGGCACGACACCGAGACAGAAATGGGAGAAGTCTGGGGTCCGTGTACTTTGTAGGGGCCAGGCGCACGAGGGCGGCTACGTGAGGATTCCTTTCTCAGCTGCGTTTCAGGCACAGTCAGCTCGGCCGATTCGTTGCTCTTATGCGAGGCAGAATCTCAGTGATGTCGCCAGTCCTTTGTGTTGGGCGAGTGCACATGCATGTCCGTCCCAGCAGAACCTCGCACTGCATCTGGGGCTTCCCATCGATGCTACGACCCAGCGGGACCACCCAGCGAAAACGGCGCTACTTTCGCTCCTTGAAGAAAATTGAAGATCTAGCCGGACTCCGAGCTAGCGAAACGTGGCTCGCTCTGATGACAAGTGGAGAGCAGAAGGCATCCCACGCGTTCTCATCAAAGCTACTCGCTGCATTGGATGCAGGGTGTGTGTCGTCTGCGTGCAGCTGATCTGCTCTTGTCCGTCAAATCATGCGACGCTCCATGGACCCGCTTTGCGCCATCGCGTCTGATCATTCGTCAACTGACAGCGTGTGCCTGAGCGACTCCGCTTTCTGCATCAACGCCAACAACCACCAAGGTCCAAGGCCCTCCACGTCTCAGGCTTGCCCTCTGTGGCCCTCGCTTTGAGTACTTCTTTATTCGCGGTCGCCCACGACTTCATTTTCTTCTGAACACACGCACATCTGTCGCAGCATTGAGTCAGCATATCACACAAAATTCCACCTGATCAACGTTCGGATCCACTTTCGTCGTACAGCGTCAATTGCCTTCTAC
>KZ111202.1:50553-88725 GCA_002077045.2 Rachicladosporium sp. CCFEE 5018
TTCTCGCACACGATCTGAATCTGAGAGTTGTACATGAAGGCTAATTGATTTGATGATGGCTCTGGCGTGCCATCTAGGGCCTCCTCCTCCACGACATCCTCATCAACAGCACCCCTCGGAAGCTGTGCTCCTTCGTTGCCGGCCTGCGAGCCATCGAGACTTGAAAGAGGTGGGCTAGAAGTGATATCCGTGATTACCTGATTGAGGGCCTGTGATTGAGCACCGCGTGCTGCAAGAGATGAACCAGTTCGACGTGCAGGAGGCTGTGATTGCGAGCGTGCAGCTCTTCCCTTCTTACTACCACCACCAACACGACGTGATTGCTTGGTCACCTTAGCCGTAGAGGTCACTTCGTTGGCACGCGCCTTGCCACTGGGTTCCCGCGTGCGAGGAGGCCTAGGATCCACCATCTTGAGAGCACACAACCACCAACCACACGAGCAACACGAACAACACCTCAATCAGAGCCTTGGCATCGACATGAAATGGACCAATGTGGACAATTGAAGTAGGTGTGGGCACGATTGAGGTCACTGTCACCAAATTTACTATGAGGAGCACCTTGAACTTCCCCGCAACCGACCGACACAGGAAACTGCAAGGAGTGGTATGCGAGCTGGAAGAAGTCGAGGTTTCGATGCCACTCGCAATGCCAAGGCCAACTCTGATTGGCGCGTGCTTTCGTGGCTACGTTTCTGGAACTCATGTGTTGATATGAGCCACCACCAGCTGTGAACATTTGTCCTCTGTCGTACCTCTGACTATTGCAGTAGCCTTCCCACCGCTCAGTCTGTCTGGCAAAGCTTCCATCCTGTCCAAGCTGCACGACTATCGGCAATACCGGCGTATGATCGCACTGTAAGCAGCACTCTAGTCGAGGGACGGTCTGGCAACTGAGCACACCAACTTGAGAGCTGCAAGCATGGACTACGAAGCGCTGAAGGAGCAGTGGTCGGATATCGAGGATCGCGATGGGATCCGGCTGTCATGGAACACCTTCCCATCATCCCGTATGGAGGCAAGCCGTCTGGTAGTACCCATCGGTGCACTCTACACCCCACTGAAGGAGAAGACGGACGGCACACCACTCCTCACATACGAGCCCGTGACTTGTAAGCCGCCATGTCGAGCAGTCCTCAATCCCTTCTGCCAGGTCGACATGCGTGCCCGTATATGGATCTGCCCTTTCTGCCTGCAGCGGAACAATCTCCCACCCCACTACAAGGACATCAGTGAGAGCGCCATACCACCAGAGCTGCACCCGTCAAACACGACCATAGAGTACCGATTGTCGAGACCAGCACCGACGCCACCCATCTTTGTCTTTGTGGTCGATACTTGCCAGGAGGAGGATTCGCTCAAGGCGCTCAAGGACAGCATTGTCATGTCACTTCAACTGCTCCCTGCACATGCACTCGTCGGCCTCATCACATATGGCACGATGGCCCAAGTGCACGAGATTGGCTACACTGAGTGCGCGAAGTCTTATGTGTTCCGCGGGAACAAGGACTACACTGCGAAGCAGGTCCAGGAAATGCTTGGTCTGATCCAAGCACCCGGTGCAAGGCCAGGCATGCCGCCGCAACAACAGCCTGGACGACCATCAGCGCCCGTTGGAGGAGCACAGGCAAGATTTTTGCTGCCCATACAGCAGTGTGAGGTCCAGCTGACGAATGCACTGGAGGGTCTGCAGCGAGATCCCTGGCCAGTCGCAAACGATAAGCGCGCAATCCGCTGCACAGGCGTTGCACTTTCCGTTGCTGTTGGCCTGCTCGAGACTAGCTTCCAGAACTCCGGCGCAAGAGTCATGCTCTTCACAGGTGGTCCCGCGACCGAAGGTCCGGGTATGGTGGTCGGACCCGAGCTCAAGGAGCAGATACGTTCGCATCACGACATCGACCGCGATAACATCAAGTACTATAAGAAGGCACTGAAATTCTACGATGCACTTGCGAAGCGAACAGCACACAATGGTCATGTCATCGATGTATTCGCTGGATGTCTCGACCAAGTCGGTCTGCTCGAAATGAAAGGCTTACCGAACAGCACAGGTGGCCACATGATCCTGACAGATTCCTTCACCTCGTCGATGTACAAGCAATCTTTTGCCAAGATCTTCGACACGGACGCCGAAGGCAATCTGGCAATGGGCTTCAACGCATCGCTCGAAGTTCTGACGACGAAGGAGCTGAAGGTCACCGGCCTGATTGGGCATGCTGTCAGCCTGAACAAGAAGTCATCATCTGTTGGTGAGACCGAATGCGGCATCGGCAACACGTGCAGCTGGAAGATGTGCGGGATAGACCCTGCGGCCTCGTACGGCCTGTACTTCGAGATCGCTGGGCAAGGTGGCCCAGCAGCAGCGTCAATGCAGCAAGGCCCTCAAAAGGGATTGATCCAGTTCCTGACGTACTATCAACACAGCGCAGGGCAGTATCACTTGCGTGTCACGACTGTCGGCCGTAATATGAGCGGACCCTCTGGCGACCCCGCCATCGCCCAATCCTTTGATCAAGAAGCAGCCGCAGTCCTCATGAGCCGTATCGCAGTTTTCAAGGCCGAGGTGGATGATGGCCCAGATGTCCTCCGATGGGTCGATCGCATGCTCATCCGACTATGCGCCCGCTTTGCCGAGTACCGCAAAGACGACCCTACCAGCTTCCGCCTTGAAAAGAACTTCACTCTCTACCCGCAGTTCATGTTCCATCTCCGACGCTCACAATTCCTGCAAATCTTCAACAATTCACCCGACGAGACTGCTTTCAATCGGCATGTACTCGACCACGAGGACGTCGGCAACTCGCTTGTCATGATCCAGCCAACGCTCGACTCGTACACTTTTGATCAGGATGGTGCTGTGCCAGTGCTTCTCGACTCTACCAGCATACAACCGCAGACTATTCTGTTGCTCGACACATTCTTCCACATCCTCATCTTCCATGGAGAGACAATGGCTGAGTGGCGGAAAGCTGGTTACCAGGAGATGGAGGGGTACGAGAACTTCAAGGAGCTGCTTGAGACGCCGAAGGAGGATGCAAGGGTATGCTTTCCCGAATTGCTGTAGTCCTCATCGCATCCACTAACACATTTCCCAGGAACTCATCCAAGACCGCTTCCCTCTCCCGCGCTTCATCGTATGCGACGCCGGTGGCTCGCAAGCCCGCTTCTTGCTCGCGAAGCTTAATCCCTCGACGACACACACTAGTAGCAGCTACGGCGGAGTGGCGCAGAGTGCGCAAACCATCTTCACTGACGATGTCAGTCTGCAGACGTTCATGGATCACTTGATGAAGCTGGCTGTGAGCGGGACGTCGTAGTGCAGGACGCAAGTATGCTGAAGGGGATCGAGCCGAGGTGGATGATTTCTGGCGGTGATGAAGCACAGCGATGGCGTATTGGTGGCAGCTTGACGGAGATAGAGGTCTTCGTGCTTTGTAAGTCAATGAAAGTTCCTCATCACACATAGTCCAAGCCGGTCACTTCACCGGCCGCTCGTCGTAGCCTTCACTCACCGCAATAGACTTAGATCGCTAGAGGAGCCGGCACATTGACACGTGCCGCTCATGTCTCTCTACTGCGTTGCCTCTTCTCCAGTCCGCTTCTCGTACTTGCATCATCTCCCCCTCATAAATTGAACAATACAGCTTGAGCTAAGATAACGTACACCAGACTGCAATGGCACTCAATGCAACCACCATCGAGAAGGACTTCGCGGTGGCTGTAGCAAATGATCCGCTGTTCCGGCTGAGCGGTGAGATACGGAACATGATATGGACATATGCCCTCCACCTCCACGACAACGATTGTATACATTATGGCTACGGCGAGGGTGATATCCGAGAACAACAGGCAGCGGTAATCTTCACCTGCCACCTAGTTCAGCAGGAAACAGCAGGCATCTTCTAACTGGAGAACACCTACGACATCAATTGTTCCGACTGCAACTCAACGCCTCTTATGGCACTCACATCGCGCTTCATATCTCTGGGCTTGGATATCACAAAGATCCCGATGTACGATCCACGAGCTGTGTGGGCTGACGGGGGACCGTGGAACTGGTCGAATCTGATGCTTTGGCTGGAGCGCTATCAGAGTGGTCTCGTTGGGCTATCTGTTGGTCCCGAATTCGAGACGCAGAGCAGCATCGAAGCGTTAGCGATTCAAGGGATGTTCGCAACTGTGGACAGCCTTCGTCGAACCAAGTGGCCAGACGTTGCGTCTGCGCTCTGTGGACAACGTCCGGTTCTCGTGTGGTGCGACCCAGACTGGGCGGATGACTGAGGTCGAATGGACCTCCGAGGAGGATCGACAACCTCTCAGGTCGAAGGTTAGCCCAGTGTTGCTGAGCTCCCTTACGAACCTCGTAGCCATGCTAACGCATGTCAGAATTCGCATTCACTTCGAAGTCACGAATTTGATAGTAGCGCGAGAAGAGGCAGTCCGGCAACGAGAGTCAGACGTGGTGTCTACCAAGGTCAGTGTAGACAGGGCTTCGAAGTCAGCCAGGGGAATGTTACCAGTGGAGCGATATTGGACTCTGTCTCCTCGGCGCCATGACATCGATCGAGACCTTAGACGATAGAGTAGGTGTGACTACTTCCAGCGCGTTGCACTGCGTGATCATGTAGCTGAAGCGCGGTAGCAGTGAAGTCTCAGTGGTACCCTACGGTGTAGCTGCGGGTCGCACCTGCCTGTTGAGACTCGACACTTATTTGGGGTCCCCCAAGAGTACTTGTCACCTAATGAAAGACTTCATCTACTACCTCACATTAAACACCGACGACACGCAGGGTTCACATCGATCCCGCAACATGGCGAAACAGGAATCGAAACACAGCAAGAAAGCACTCACATCCTGGGCGATAGCGAATTCACCACTGTTGAGACTCAGCGGTGAGGTCCGCAACATCATCTGGCGCTTTGCCGTCACGAGCGACCAGCCTGTAGTCTACACAGGCACTGGAGTCGAAGAACCTTCGCTTCTGTTTACCTGCCACGCGATACGCAAGGAGGCAAGAAGCATATACCATCTCGAGAACGCAGTGGTCTGCACGGGCGCATCGTACGACACAACGTCGCTGCTCCAGTATCATCTCAAGATGTCGTCAATAGGCTTCCGTGAGAAGATGCCCATGGTCTTCCAGGAGAACGCTAAGGGGACGAATTGGCCGAACCTCAAGTTATGGTTGGAACGCTTCCACACTCGAGAGCTTGCGTTGTGCCCGGACTGGCCTCATTCATATCTCGCGGAACGCTGCATCATTGATGTCATGTTCCTGACGGTGGAAAGATTGTGGGACCATCCCTGGGAACTTGTTGAGAGCTTGCTGGAGATGCAGCATCGTTCGCTTGTTGCACTCAACAGTGGTTGGGCGGCGTGATACCTGGCGTGTGAAGCAATGATGTTAAGCGTACGTTGCAACTGGGCGTGGACAGGTCTTACGGCCCACACTGACGAGTATTGAAGACGCCCTGCACCACCCTGATAGCCGGGCCAAGGCTGGATTGTCATGAATGTGAGGCAAGACCTCGTTATCGATCGGCGCGAGTCGGGTGCGTGGGACGATATAAGTGCTTGTGGCACAGGATTCACAAGAGCGAGGTTCCGTTGGGTTGGGCGGCGAGATCACTATCGTCACTTCGTGGAAGCACCGTATTGCTATTGGTGAGAACCAGGATGGCGTTGGGAGCAGAGATTGGAGGTCATTTGGGTAGAAGATAAGGGCGGGTCACGAATTTGCGGTTGTCAGATTCCGTAAATTTGACTGGTAGCTGACCTTCCGATCGCTGCTACTTGGCTGTCCACAAGTATGCTTCGGTACCGCCTACAGTAGGTCGTTGGCTTTTCATCATCTCTCCTATCTCCTTCTTCCCGCGTTCGCATCCTCGATCACGTTTGTCCGCGGTCTCGGAACAAATAGATGATGGCAGGGCCAGGTGGACCGAACCTCGACAGCTTGTCGCTGTCGGCGTCTCCCTCGCCAATTCTCAAGCTCAGTGGTGAGCTGCGGAATATAATTTGGCGCTTTGCTACGTCGGGGGAAAAGATCAAAATCACTAGGTCTGGGATCAAGGAACCGGCTCTGCTCACTATCTGCCATCAAATCCGACGAGAGGTAGCCAGCAGTTGCTACCTCGAGAACAAGATAGTGAGTAGGATTAGCATTTGTGGCCTCAGAGCGCTGCGTATGCTTGATAGGAGAGCCGCCTCTCTCGGCCTACGTGGGGGACCGCTTGGTGTATGGCTCGATACACGCCGTACAAGGAAGAGGAACTGGTCATATCTCAAGACCTGGCTGGACCTGTACCGTGCCGAACACACACGGATCACGTTGCGTGAGAATCCTGGGAATGGCATTGAGGAGCTTTACATACGACATATGTTCCGATGTGTAAGTGAAATGGCGACCTTACCGAGCCAGGTTGTGGACTTTGTACACGAAGAGCAGCACTGTGTGCTTGTATGCTTGTGCCGTGCGTGGAAGTAGACTGTAGGGCCACCGAGGACTCGAGCTCGAAAGTGCTTGTTAACAGTGGGCCAGAAATGCAGGCCGAGGGTCGCGCCTTCCTGAACAGGCGGCGAGGTCGTGTCGATGCACTTCGTGATTCTGCTGTCACTACTTCATCACTCCCAACTATAATGGCAGCGAGTGCACCATCGAACCGCCTTCAACGAAACCACAGACACGCAACATGACCACCACCTGCGCCGCGGTTTCAGAGTCACCACTGTTGAGACTCAGTGGCGAACTGCGAAATGTCCTCTGGCGCTTGGTTGTGATTCAAGAGGACCACGTCCCGTACACGAATACTGGTGTCGAGGAGCCGGGATTATTGCTTGTCTGCCATGCCACTCGTAGTGAGGCAGCAAGCATCTTCTATCTCGAGAACAAGATACTTGCACATGTACCGTCATACGACCCGACATCACTCGTGCTACTCAAGCAAAGATTTCTCGCACTAGATCTGACGACCGCTGATCACAGTTGCATCGAGTTGAGCATAGGGGGAGCCGCGGACTGGTCGAACCTCCAGAAGTGGCTCAAACTAATCTTCACCAATGCGTTGAGGAGGAAGCCCACTTACGACTCGCAAACAACGGTACAAGAGTCGATCATCGTCGGCATGTTCCGCATGGTCACGGCGATGCGAGGGCAGGAAATGTCTTGGAAATTGGTCGCAAGTCTCTTGGAGGATCAGCGCCGGACACTGGCTTTGCTACGTCCCGGATGGGAATTGAAGTCTGCCACGCACGAGTGAACTCGTAGGTGCAAACATCATATGGAATCGCAAGCCCAGTGCTCGTTAAGAGAACTGCGCAGCATATGCGAACGAAGGACAAGTAAATTGGCGGCGGAGAAGGACGAACGTCTGTTCAGGTCAACAGCAGGGCTCGAGTATCGAAGGCACAGCTCCAGTCTGGATGGCGATGATCAAGGGGCGCAGCATCAGGTAATCGCGTAGAGCCTCCGAATGGTGGTGGCTTTCTCGCCCATGAATCAGGAGTGCAGGCACGACCTTCGCCGGTCGTGCCTACCAATCGAGCATGCAATCACTCAATGTGACCCACTTCGTAGATCTTGTGCAGCGCCTGACAGATACTCACGACACTTCGTTGTCATCACTCCATCTCTTCCAAGCGCACGTCCCATTACGATTTGATGATGTCGAAGGACCTCAAGGCTACCAGCTCGGCAATCGCGCACTCGCCTCTGTTCACCAAACTGTCTGGCGAGCTGCGCAATCGCGTGTGGAGCTTGACCATCTCCGGAGACAGAGTCATCAACATGTCTCCCACGACCCATGTGGAGCCGGGTTTGCTGACGGCGTGTCGACTCATTCGCGAAGAAGCTGGTAGCCTGTACTACTACGATAACAAGTTCCGCGTCGTCTGCGCTCGCTACAATTCGACTGCGCTCTTGATAGCGAGTCGCAAGTTCACGGCCTTCAAGGTCCCGTTGGGTGGAAAGCACGGCTACACAATCGATTTCGATGGCACGCCCAGCTGGTCAAATTTGATCATCTGGCTGGAGCGGATCCACGCTGGAAGCCTCGCGTGCCCGGCACTCAATGTTGTAGACGCCGGAATCGATACAAGGGTTCTCCATGGGACGTTTCAGACAGCGGCGGGGTTGCGCGACATACCGTGGTCCAGGGTGGAAGCATTGCTGAAGTGGCAACGGGCGGTGCTAGTGAAGATCAATTCGGCCTGGGGTGAAGAGCCGAGAGATCAAGAGTAAAGAGCCACATGGAAGCAGTACCATCGAAAGGTTTGTTCGAATAACAGCGTTGGATACTCTGTCAGTGGACTAAGCGATTCCCAGGGTCTTCGAATTATAGCAGTCGACGATAGCACAGAAGCTGCGAGGACCATACTCAGTAGCGACGAAGCTGGCGGCATGTTTGAGAGGTTCGATGTTCCTAGATATGGCAACACCGTAATCGTTCCTGCCAGTCTATTCGTGCTTCGGAAGCTCTTCTCCGTCGTTCCTACCGTTCGAAGCCATTTTTCACTTCCCTCGCAGAATCCACGTCCTCAGATCTTCACGCTCGCTTCACGATCAACAAACATCGCATCTTTGCCGACCGCCCATATGCGATACGCTCGCTCCTGATATGGCCTCGATGGATGTCTCTTACGCCGCAACCTCCAATTCAGGCGTCGCGTCCTCATCACTCTTCACAAAACTATCCGGCGAGTTGCGCAACATGATATGGAGATTCGCCGTGGTCCAAACAAGCAAAGTCCGCATCACTAAAGTTGGGGTCCAAGAACCGGGTTTATTGAAGGCTTGTCGTCTGATTCGAGCCGAAGCCGGGAGCATCTTCTACCACGATAACATCCTCTGCCTCACTGTTGAGAACTATTGCTCGATTACAATAATGCTCGCTGAGCAAAAAATCCGGCTCTTCGGCCTGAATCTGAACGACTTGCTACAGAGGGGCCATCTGCGTCTGAAGATTATCCGAGCGCCGCACTGGGCGAACTGGATGACATGGTTGAAGAGACTTCACTTCCGACGTATGCGGTGCCACGCTCCTGGCACTCATCTCGATACCTTCGAGAAGGCGGCTCTCCTCACCATGGAGCGGACTGTCAAAGCTATGCGCACAGAGCCATGGAGCAAGGTGGAGGAAGTGCTAAAGCTGCATCGTCCAATGCTAGTGAAGTGCAATCCGCCTGGGGCCTTGAACACGAGCAGGAGGACTAGCAGAGGAGCAGCAGGAAGCGAAATCGGGACAGTACACATCATTTGACGGCTTGAACGTGCCTCAAATCTTGGCATGACTTCGAGGGCGGACTCAAGCGCATCATGAGTAGGGGACTTCCATGTGGCTCTCGGAGATGAACGGGCGGCGCAGATGTGATATCGAAGACCGGACATCGACTATCATATTGCGGTCTTGGGCTTTGGCGTGGGCCTGTGGCGGAACGTTGAATGGTCAGCATGTGACCGCCGTAGTCACAACTTGTAATTAGCTTTTAGCTGACCGGCTTGCTGTGCCTGACTGTTATAAGGCAATCACTATCCTTCGCGTCTCCGAACACAATCCATCGCATTCCAAGCAACCACGTCCATTTGTGGTGATGGCGACAACAACGCCCTCCGCCACCGAGACACGTTTGGCTGTGGGAAAGTCGCCCCTGTTCACCAAACTTCCAGGCGAACTACGCAACCGAATCTGGGAACTCGTCGTGATCGCGGAAAGCTCAATTCCATTCTCAACCACAGGAGCGACGGAGCCCGATCTACTCTTCGTCTGCCACCTCATCCGGAAAGAAGCCGGCAGCATCTACTACGGCAAGAACAGCTTTGGCGTGACATGCGATCACTATGACTCCACAACCTTACTGCTGGCTCTGCGCAAGCAGGATCTGTTCGACGCATACGACGAATTCGGGAAAGCGGAGCCGCTGTACGTGATAGTCTCAGACCAGCCTGACTGGACGAATCTCATGGTGTGGGTTCGAAGGGTGCATGCTCGTCTGATGCCTGCCCCTACCATTGATGGCCCGCCAATCCGTCCCGATCAACCGGCAGTGCAAGCATTGTTGCAAATGGCAGCGTCGATGCGAGGAACACCATGGCCTGAAGTTGAGGCTACCCTGAAGTGGCAGCGCCTGGTGCTGGTTCATATCAATGAAGCCTGGGGAGATGGTACGGCCGGAGACAAGTGGGCAATCATGGGGCAGGGCGGGAACTAGGACCTCTCTTCTGCGCCGCATGACGCGCATGGTCGAGGGCGGTTGACTCAAGTCCAGAAGTGAAGGAGGAGTCAACGGGTTGCATCAGGTGCGCGGTTCGTGGTAGGACTCAAACCAGGTCCGTCCTCAACCCCAGCCTCCTCCTGGCACTCAGGTACACCTCATATACTCTCAGCTTCCCCACGACGCCTCCATATGACAATAGCGCCTTGAGGAAGCTAAACGTATTTCCAGGCCACAGCAAACTTCCTTGTATGGCCTCTACGCTCTCCTCATACACAGCCCGACTCGCGTAACGTGCAAGGATCAGGAACGTTCGTATCGGTCCTTGCGATGTATGCAGGTTCTCGTCCAGCGATCTCGTGAGATCATTCGTCTTCAAGATCAGCAGGATGACCCTCGGCACCTTGCCCAAGAGCTGGACTAGCTGCTCTAGTAATCCATCACCTAAAGCGTCAGAGATGGCCTGTTTTTCGCTTGTATTCCGTCCCTTGACGACCGATGACTTTACAACGGTGTAGTCTCTGCCTGTGATGGCGGAAGCGAAAAGTGGGAACTCATCGTCCTTGATCCCAGCCACTTGGTAAGCGTACTTCCGCATCCTGTCTTCGTCCGTGTCCAGTACAGCAAGCCAGAGGTGTGCGTATGCGCGTCGTATGTCCAGAGGGATGTCGCGGTAGAGTCCATGGTCGTACAAAATAATGTCGAAGTTGCGTGGCTTACGCTTGTGCGGGTTGATGCGGATAGCTAGATTGCCGCCGTGAGGATCGCAATGGAGAGGTGCATCGGCGCCAAAGATCATCTCATTGAAGATGCGCGATAGCGCTGCCGAGACCTCATCGCGGTCGATGCCGTTCGAGTCGAGGAAGTCCAGGTCGTCCGGTCGGTGGCCAGTCACGTATTCCATTACAAGAATTCGGCGCTGGGCCCAGTAGACATCCGGGATTACGAGGGGCAATGAAGTGTGCTTTGCGAAGTATGCTTTGGCTCGGAGGGCATTGCGACCTTCTTGCCGGAAGTCGAGTTCTTGTGGCAGTGATATTTCCATCTCCTCACTCAGCCACGTGAGGTCGTACTCAGGAAAGAATCGCTTCAGCGTTGCGAATGAGAATCGTGTCAATGCTAGGTCTAGCTTTGACCACTCGTCAAGTGCTGGGTGCTGCACCTTGACAGCCACCTTCTCGCCGGTGGACTTGAGGGTGGCAATGTGTACCTGTGCGAGACTCGCAGCACCTATGGGACTTCGCTCGAATGTCTCGAAGTAGTCATCGAGCTTCTTGCCAGTATCTTTCAGCACCATAGCCTCGATACTAGAGAATGCCGAGACTGGGCACTTGTCTTGCAAGGGAATGAAAGTATCGCACCACTCGGATGGGAGTAAGTAATTGAGCGACGAGAGATGCTGGCCTAGCTTTATGAAGATGCTGCCGTTCTTCTCCATTGCTACCAGCGTCCGTTCGGCACACCGTTTGTGACATGCTGACAGTATTACTGAGTAATCCGGCTCGGTGTTTCGTTTGAGCGTAACTCGGTAGCTGCGTCATGTTCAGTTCAGGTCTTCGCAAACAATCGCTGTGCTGTACTCACTCGTTCACACATGCTGCCAAAGTGAGCAGTACCCTGCCACTCCTCTCTACAGCAGTGTAAGCGTGCCTCGCCCTGTCACTGAAGGCCAATGCTCCCGTTCCCGCAACAAAGACAAGAGTCACAGCAATCGCCACCTGACGCTTCGCTCTGGGCTCCTGAATTCGCTCTCGCCATGCTCTTTTGCCTGCTTGGGACGGTCTACTTTGCCCTGTAGAGAAGCGCGACTTGGCAGTCGTTCGGATCTGCGACTGGAGGCAAGATTGGCAAGTCCACGCCCGCGCGATCGTTGTTGCTGGCCGTAGCCATGTGGTAGGTGTCATCACATAGCCAAGATGAGCTCGAATACAACAATGACAGGTGATGGCCGACACAGAGGATCGACGAACGAAGGTACGTGATATCGTGCCTCCCAATCCAATGCCGTCGTCTCGACATTTCTGGCGTCCGAGGCGGTCGATCTACCCGAGCCGCTTTTATCTCCGAGATCTGATGACGGCATCTCCGCAGAGCCTCATCAAAGCGCGTTCTTCAGCTTCGACGCGTTCAGCACCCCACATCACTCTGACAGACTCATCTCCACAACGTCTCCGCGGCACGCCGACGCCATGCAGAGCCCTTCCATGGCTCCAGCTTGGTTCTCGTCGCCTCCACGATCATACAGCAGTCCGTTCGGCGCGCACACGCCGGCCGTGCGATCGCCACTTTCGCGCACTGAGCCAAGGCCGGAACATATGAGCTTCGACTTCGGCTCTCACAGCTCGCCACTCGCGCCCCGTTACAGCACGATAAGCGACACTGGAAACGAGCCTCAGTCAGCCGAGCGTGTCATTCGACCTGCATGGTCACAGCGAGCTATCAAACGTGCACCGGTAGCGACTGGGGATGCACTCAAGGAGAAGCGACGGAAGATGTTCCTGAACAAGGTCAAAGACAGCAGAGATGATGCACGGTATGAGAAGATGGGGGATGATGTAAGTCAACTCAAGTCACTCCCAGATCCAAAGTCAGTACTGACTGTCACATTTAGATCCAGCGACTGGAGTTCGTACGGGAGCAGAAGCGCTGGGAGGCGGAGCAGGCACAGTCTGCACCCGTCGAGACGATGGAGGAGAGCGATGAAGATCTAATGGGTTGGGAAGCCGATGATCAGGCGCCACGCCCAAGTCTCGATCTACCTATGTACACCAATGCTGGCCCTAACTTTCACGTACCGACGTCGTCGCCCGAGGCAGAGGCTGAGATGATCGCGATGCGCGAACAGGAGGAACTGGACGCATTGCTGGACTTCCTGCCAGAGCAGAACATTCATCATCCAACCGAGAATCCCGATCACCCAAGCGGAGGCGACGAGATGATGTCGGAGCACTTCGGCAGCGACGACGAGGGATTCGATGAAATGTTCGATGACTTCGTGCTTGACGATCTAGCACCCTCGTCCAGCCAGGCATTCGGAGGTGCTGCGGCAAGGTGGGAAGGCCATTCCGCGAGCGGCTTCGGTGATATGGACATGTCCTGAGTCAGGTCGCTTGCAAGCAGACCTGTGGCAGCGGGTGTGCCTTCGGCGAAGCAAACTTGGCTCGGCCGCATCGTGCCAACACTGCGAAATCGAATGGCTGGGGCCGTGCGGAGCAGGGGACCACTGCACGGCTGGCCCTCCCGGCACTGTTCCTCGACCTCGCTCACAGAGTACGCCGTCACCTTGACAGCACTTGACCTATTGGAGGCACCTTGACAGCACTTGACCTATTGGAGGGCAGGAGTCAGGAAACAACTTTACTGCGTCGGACAGCCTCCTTCGAGCTCGCCGAGCGCTTCTTGAGCAGCGCTCATGTCGCCAACCAGATCAGGAGGTGGCGAGCCAGCAGCTTGCATCTATTGACAGATGGTCAGTACACACACAACTAGGCAGACGAAGCGATCTAGCTTCAGCCAACCTTACCTTCTGCATCCTCTCAACAATATACTCCCGATCCCCCTCATCCTCATCACTATACCCCTTCCTCTCAAACCGTCCCACAATCTCCCCCACAAGCACCTGCTGCTCCCGGTACCTCGCCATATCCTCTTTTCCCACCTTGCCTTCGCCGTTCTTCTCCATCCAAGCGGGAAATTTATCACTCAGCTCCTTCATCGGCTCGTACAGAATCTCCTTATGCGTCAATTGCGCCATCATACTCATCAACATGCCGTTGAAGTCCTCTTCGCCTGCGCCGCCGGCCCCTGCGCCACCGAGCTCTTTCATCATTTGCGCGAGCAAGTCCTCCTCGGTCCCTGCGCCTGCTGTCGCGGCCTCGGCGGAGGAGGAGGAGGCTTGCATGCGCTCCATAGTGCGTTTGATCGTGTCTTGGAAGTTGTCGTCTTTCCCCTTGGGTCCCTTCTCGGCATTGAGAGCAGGTATGGCTTCCGTGGCTTTGCCTATGTGCGCCATAGCTTCTGCGTCTGTCTCTGCTTGGCCGGCGCGGAGGAGCTCGGCCATCATGGCTTCGAATTCTTTCTGCATTTGCGGGTTGGAGTCCATGGATGCGAGGAGATCGGGTATGCCTGCTGCGAGCTGGGCTTCGAGGGCGGGGTCAGAGGGGAGGACATCGTGGGTTTGGGGCGGTCTGCCGGGACCAGAAGCTGTGGGCGCTGTTGTGGAGGCTGTAGGCTTCGCGGAGAACTGGTCGAGAACATCATCAAGGTCGTCAAGGTCGTCTTCGTCTGGGTCGGGGGCTGTCTCGATGGGCTCTGGTTTCGTGTCCACTTCTGTCTTCGATTCCGGCGTTGGGTCAGGGTGGGAGGCCATGTCTATCTACACAGGTGGAAAAGCGTATCGGAGTCAATCGACACCTAGCAGAGGTCCCAGAGTCGTCAATAGTAGACTACAGTACATGTATATCCGACTCCCCACGCCAGCCACTGCTGATGCCGAGTGCTCGATCACATGCCGAGGCGAAAGTTCGCCCCACTATGCGGGTAGATCCCCGCTATCTCTCAGGCATCAGCTGGTCATGTCTCAGGCATTCAGCCTTTCGCTGTTGATTCAAAATGATAGAATACACCTGGTCAATCTCTCTGAGGCTCACACACCTTGACATCCTCACTCACTAGCGGCTTCCGTGAGAGCACGTGGCGCTCACTCCGATCCACACCAGTCGCGAAGAGCACTTCCTCGATCACAGCAACACTCAATTTCAGATTGACAACCTACCCAACCGCCAACAAGCGAGCGCAGAGATGTCGTTATGCATGAATAGGCTTCAGGAGGAGCGGTACGTATGGCCATGAAATAGACTATGGAGAAGAAGTGCTGAGACTAGCAAAAGGAAGCAATGGCGCAAAGATCATCCATTCGGCTTCGTCGCAAAACCCATGAAGTCCGGCGCAGCTCTAGACCTCAAGCGATGGGAGTGCATGATACCTGGCCGTGACAAGACGATCTGGGAGGGTGCGCTGTTGAAGTTGGAGATGCAGTTCCCGGATGGTGAGATTGGCCATCTGTTTGGATGAACTTCGAGGGCTGCAGCTAATGAAGTGTTGAACAGAATACCCAACGAAGCCACCTAAATGTGTGCAGCGCTCACTAAGCTATCCATCCACAGGTTTTAGCGGACTGACAATCGCACAGGCAAATTCACCCCGCCCCTCTTCCACCCGAACGTCTACCCCTCAGGCACCGTCTGCCTCAGCATCCTGAACGAGGAAGAGGCATGGAAGCCAGCGATCACCATCAAGCAGATTCTGCTCGGCATACAGATGTTGCTCGACGAGGTCAACCCAGATTCGCCCGCACAGGCCGATGCCTACAACCTCTTCAGGAAGGACCGGCAGGCGTACGAGAGGAAGGTGAAGGCGATTGTGAAAGAGAATCCGGCGCCTTAGCACTGCACACCAATTTTTGGCGCAGTGTTGTGAGGGCAGAGTATGGACGAAACAGTGATTTGAGCGAAGGCGTTGGGGCGTGCATGAGGGGACGAGGAAGGACCGATTCACATCGTATCCATGAGCGACGGCACATGAGGGTCTCGATCGAGGACTGAACAAAACGAACAGCGTTGCTCAGGCTAGGCGAAGATCATATCGACCAGGGCAGGATGAAGGTGTTCGGCCGAGATCTTGGATCAGCCAATCAAAGCTTGGCAAGTCGGGCGCTTCTCGCGCCCGATCACTGCTTTCAACATACCGACATGGAACATGACGTGAAGCAATAAAACAGCAACACTAATGTCAAGGGATGCTGTCAACATACATAAGCATGCAAACAAGCTCTTGTTGCCAAGGTAAGTTCATCTCATATCCCTACGTTCACTTCACTACAGCTCTTGGGTGGAAGCCATCCAAGAGCCGAAGCGCGACCGAGTTAGCATATCACTCCTTCATTGCTCTACATCGCATTAAAAGGACTCAAAATGCCTCCCGCATCCATTCTCATAGTCGGCTCTGGCATCGCCGGCACGACACTAGCCTCCTTCCTCCTCCTCGCCCCAATCCCCGTCGCGCAGAAGCCTCGGATTACAATTCTGGAACGCGCATCACATCCTCGAGCGCAGGGTCAGAACATCGACATCCGTGGCGCTGGCGTAGCTATCATTCGCAAGCTGGGGCTCGAATGTGCGATCAAAGCCAACACCACCGGTGAAGAGGGCGTGCACTTCGTCGACGGACAGAACCGCCTAGTAGCCGTCGGACCCGCTGATAAGACCGGTAAGGTGCAAACGGGTACTAGTGACATCGAGATTCTTCGTGGCACGCTGGCGGATATCTGTTACCGCCGGTGTCGCGCGATCAGCGATGACGTTCGATCGAAAGGCGGCGCAGGAGTGGATTTCATCTTCGGCGACTACCTGGACTCCATTACACAGGCTTCGCCGGATGGAGTCGAGGTGCATTTTGCGAAACGAAATGAGACTCGCTCTTATGATTTGGTCATTGGAGCCGATGGTCTGCAGTCTTCTACCCGGGCTTTGGTCTGGGGTGCTTCAGCCGATCTCGAAGCGGTGAGGAGTCTAGACATGTATGGCGGCTTCTTCTCCATGCCCTCTGGACCAACGGACTCGGAATGGAGAAGATGGTTCATTGCGCCTGGGCGGAAGGGCGTCATGGTGCGGCCGAGCGGATCAAAGGACAGAGTGACGGTGTTCATGTACTGTATCAACTCTACCGATCAGCGCTTCACTGAAGTGGCCGAAGGTGGGAGAAAGAGCATCAAGGCGCAGAAGGCACTATTTGCTGAGTACTTCGCTGATGCTGGATGGGAGTCTGCGAGATTGATTCGCGAGATGAACGAGGCGGAGGACTTCTACTATAGTCCTGTTGCGCAGATCAAGCTTGACGAGTGGTCTAAAGGACGTGTGGTGTTGCTGGGTGATGCAGCGTATTGTGCTTCGCCTATCAGCGGGATGGGTACCACGCTGGCTTTCACGGGCGCACACAACCTCGCTGGCTCTCTGGTCGAGCACGTCCTATCTCGGCCTCAGGAGAAGAGAGGCTGGGAGAGTGCGCTGAGCCAGTATGAAA
Source organism: Rachicladosporium sp. CCFEE 5018 (assembly GCA_002077045.2). Classification (NCBI taxonomy): domain Eukaryota; kingdom Fungi; phylum Ascomycota; class Dothideomycetes; order Cladosporiales; family Cladosporiaceae; genus Rachicladosporium; species Rachicladosporium sp. CCFEE 5018. The sequence goes on from KZ111202.1 coordinate 67,844, forward strand.
CGCTGACTAGACCAGCCGTGGAGAAGGCGCAGACGCTGCCATTTGGAGGACAGGGAATCAAGGTCCTGCACTTTGAAACTTGGTGGGCAGTGTGGATTTTTAGGATGAGTATATGGGCGATGGCGAATTCGGGGTTGTTTGGACTCGTATCGAGGTGGAAGGGGCCGCCAGCTAACGAGGTCAAGGTCGAGGACTTTGAGTTCGAGAAGGTGGAAGAGCCTACATTGAGTTGATGTTGTTTGATTGAGCATTGTTTCACATGCTGTATCTCTACTCTTCCATTTATAGCATCACTCGGCACATGTGGTGATCGCTTAGCATTTGCTCTCGTACCATACCTCTCAATGTTTTGCCTGAGCCAGATGGGGAAGGTCCAAGGTCGAAGGTCGAAGGCTTGTTCCCACGGCTGCAGTGCGTCAAGCTGAATGCAAAGACGTGAAGCAGTAGCGCCTGTTTGCGAGCGTTGATAGCCTGCGAGAGCCTCGACCTGCTGGCATGGTGTAGCGTCGGGCTCCACCTGGACTCGATAATTTACGCCACCTGTCCAATCAGCTGCTATGGAGTCGTGCAGACGTGCGGCACTGTGCTTTGCATTGCGTGGGCTCGCGCCAAGTCGGAGAATCCGAATAACTTGCCAGTGAGATGCCTCGCAGTCTCGATCGGGGCACGATCTAGCGAGAAGGCGTCTTGACCGTGTGTGACTGCCGTTCGCAGCAGCTGACAGTGACGTTCTAGCATACTAGCGTGACGTTTACCCTGTGCCGTGCGCAGCAGCAAGGCCCTGCTGCTTGCCTTCGTACAGTCCAGTGTAGTACCCAGCATAGTACCAACTCATCATTAGATTCTTAAGACCCTCGTCTTGTACTGTCCACAAGTCAGTATCGTCTTCGCACAAAGATTTGATTGCCTTACCCGAGTTCATGAGGTGCTGCGGAACGGTGGCAGCTCCGATCGATGCACTTGGTACAGCCGCAGCCACTTCTGTGACTTCATCTTTCACAGCCAATTCAGGTTGGGGCTTGACTTCCGTTGTCGTAGAACTCGAAGAAGTGGGTGCCGCATCGCCATTGGCAAGGGCAAGCTTCTCCTGCTTCTTGCGATTCAACTTGGCGCTGTACGTCTCCGGTGCTTCTGGTGGCTCAGCAAGCTCGCCAATAGGAACTTGTTCACCTTTGGCGGCGAGACTGTGGTACTTCTGCAGGCTCGTCAGTATCAATTCACCCAAAACAAGTCCCACATGAATTACCTTGTACTCGGCAACGGCTCCGTCCCAAGTCGTGAGCAGAGCTGTATCGTCCCATACTTCGTCGCCGAGATTGCTGTTCGCCATGACGCACGACACAGTAGTCCGCCTTGAGTGAGCAGCAGTTCTTCGCCCCTGTCTACTCGGGGTTCGAAACTCGTAGTTCGCCAGTGAACCATGGACGTGAAGTCAACTTCGGCTGAACCTCGGACAGATTTCGTGCTGCAAGCTGGAAAAGTTCAAGATTGGACATTGCCCTTCAACATTACCAGAACATTCGCACAGTACTCAGCAAATCAAAGATGGCACAAGATACACGCGGAAGCAAGCGCAAGAGCACTGACAGCACTCCTGTCGCCGTCAAGAAAGTCAAGACGGCGCCATCGTCAGACAAGCCGGCACCACTGAAATCGGCATTGAAGAAATCCAAGAGCGAGACGTCTGAGGTGAAGAAGGATGTCGAGGCCGGCAAAGAGGTCAAGAAGAGCCGCGATGGGAAGAAGAAGACTGTTGCGCCGGCTGTGACGCCTGCGATTGCCAAGGACGAAGTCGAGCTCAAGACCGCTGAGACGAAAGTCGACAAGCCTACCAAATCGAGCAAAACGGTCTCGAAGCCCGTGAAGCCCACCAAAGCATCAAAGCCTACCCCAGTCCTGGAAGACCACGAGGCCGACGACGACGAAGCCGCCGCCCAACTCTCCGCAGACCGCACAGCCGAACTTCTCGCCGGCTTCTCGAGTTCCGAAGACGAGGCAGAAGACGACGATGGTGTCCCAGAGGATGCTGGTCTCGCTCTCTCCACTCTACCTGCGATCCCAGACGTCAAAGCCGACCTCCTCCGCCTAACCACCAACCCCTCCTCCAAAGACCCCGAAACAACACCCGGGACGATCATCATCTCCCGCCTCCCTCACGGCTTCTTCGAGGCCCAGATGCGCGCTTACTTCGTCCAATTCGGCGCCATAACACATCTCCGCCTCGCGCGAAACAAGAAGACGGGGAAGAGCAAGCACTTCGCGTTCGTCGAATTCGCGTCCTCGAACGTAGCCGATATTGTCGCGAAGACGATGGACAAGTATCTTCTCTTCGGGCACATTCTGCAAGTCAAGCGCGTGAATGACGAGACTGTTGGGGATGGAGCGGAGTTCTGGCGCGGCGAGGGAAAGAAGAGGGTTGTGCCGAGGAACAAACTTGAGGGTGCGAGGTTGCGGAGAGGTGTGGGAAAGGAGGCGTGGGAGAAGAGGGTCACGAGGGAGGAGGGGCGGAGGGAGAAGAAGCGGGGGAAGCTCGCGGAGATGGGGTACGAGTTTGAGATGCCGGGGGTGAAGGGGCTGGAGGAGGTGAAGGGGCTGGAGGAGGTGAAGGGACTGGAGGAGGTAAAGGGCATTGAGACGATTGCTGAAGTGTCGGAAGCGGTGCCCGAGGTGGAGGCTATCAAGGCTGCGCCGGTGGAAGATGCCGCTGTTGGGGAGAAGACGAAGAAGCGGTCGGCTAGTGGGAGTAAGGAGGCTAAGGCACCGAAGGCAAAGAAAGCAAGGAAGAGTGTGTAGAGTATTGCAGTGCTGTACATCATTTCGACGTAACACATTCGAGATGCTGCCTTGCATATTCTGCACCTTGCGCCCGTAGACGTCGGGCCATCTTTTCGCCTGAATAGAGCTCCTTTTGACCCTGCACTATTTGCACGTAAATCGTGCATGATCTCGTCAAACATCTTTCTCTGTCGGCCGCTGGCCATGCTACCACTATGTGTCTCGACCCCTACATCAGTAGTCCGTCCCACGACTAACGACCTCCTTAACATTCGGCCTCAGCAAAATTGTATGCTCCCATTGCGCCGTATAGCTCCCCTTGATATCAACCAATGGCGGGTAGTCGTTCACGATTCCGCTCTGCACAAGACAGTTCAGCCCCAACAGATACTTCTCCTGCCCTAGTCGATCCAAATACCTTCTACACCACGGCAATGTCCCAAAATTCTTATCAATGACTCTCAACAACCCCTTCGCACTCGAGATCCTCAGCGGCGTGTTCTTCGGCGCGTCGGGGTTGCGGGCGTAGTGGCTGACTTCGCCGTCATCGCGGACGAAGCCTTTGCCTGTTGAGCCGAAGGTTTCGATGGCGTAGGTCTCGCTTTCCTCCATGCGGTCTGTGTTGTTTGGTGAGGCGACGATGGGGACGGATTTACCGGAGCTGCCGCCGTGGATGGAGTAAGGCGTGATGGTATGCCCGTTCAGATTCCGGATCGATTTGATCGGGAAAAGTTGCCCGTTCAGTTCGATTTCATGGGACTCCATCGTTTCCTGAATCCCGGCGCCGATCTCGGACATTCGTGCGTCTATACCTGCGAGAGCTATGCCTGTGTTTGTCGCTGCGCGGACGGCTTCGAGGAGTGGATCGAAGCGCGGTTCAAAGGCCATTGTGAAAGCGCTGTCGACTATGTAGCCGTTGAGATGGACACCGAAATCGACTTTCAGCACGTCCGATTGCTGCAGAACCGTCTTGTTGCCGAGATTTGGCGTGTAGTGGGCAGCGCAGTGGTTTATGCTCAAACCTGTGGGGAAGGCTACGCCGCCTTTGATGTTGTCGCCTTCTTCCAGCCCTAGGTGGCCCGTCAAAGCGCGCGTTGAGTTTTCGATCATCTCCGCGATCTCAGTAAGGGACATGCCGGGCTTAATGTTCGCGCGAGCGTATGTGCGGACTTGACGGTGGATTTCGGCGCCTTGCCGGTAGTCGGTCAGGTAATCTGAGTTGCTGCGGTCCAAAGCACGTTTCTCCTCAGATGTCGTGCGGTAGGCATTGTCGTTCTGGTACTCCACCTCCTCGCCTATGGGGTAAGCATTATCTGGAAAGAGCTTCGAGACCTCGACTCGGGGCGGGGAGGACTGGCCTGGCGCGACAGCTGCGCCGGCCTTCTTCTTCTTGCGCGGCTTGCGCTTCTTCTTCTTCTTTGCTGGGCCTTCGCCGTTTGCTGTCCCTTCCTCGCCATCTTCAGCCTCGTCTTCGTCCGAGTCGCCTGGTTCTATCTCGCCATTCTTCCCATGCTGTCCACTTGCGCCGTTCGTCTTGCCGGCAGCATCTTTGCTGTTGATGTCTAGCTTGGACATGCCATCCTCTGGACTTACTGCCGCCATCCTGGACTGCTTGATCAGGTGTATCACTTCAGGTCACACGAGCAATTTCCATGGTCGTCGGGTCAAATCTTGTGCCCCACCACGCCATGAGTTTAACTGCAAGGCTTATCTCCGCTTCGGCCGTGGAGGGCCTCAGGCATTTAGACGTGCTGGTCTGAACCAAATATCCCTTCTTTCTTCTTCCTTCCTTTCCACAAATCCGACCGCGAGTGTTAGATGCATCGCCTCCGGGGAGGAGCTCGCACATGGCGCAGAAGTGTCCATCTCAACGTCTCTCCGTTGAAGCACGAAGTCATTATGGTGCTGCAGCTAAGTTGACAGCAGCACCCGAGGGGTTTTTGAAGCGACACAAGATGCACCTGCACTTTGACACGAATGGCATTTCGGAAGGCAAATGTGTATCCCGATCCAATTCCACAGATTCCATATACTATCTTTCTCTGTATCCTCATTGCTTTCTGGTCTTTAGCTCCACCTTCAAGCTCTTCCATCTAGCAAGCACTAACCATGAAAACCATCACTCCCACATTTCCAGATGCGACATACCCACGCCCTGACTTCTCTCGTCCAGCTCAATCCCGGCGGCCGCTTAATGGTGAATGGACATTCAGCTTCGATGATCTCGATAAAGGCTTAGCCAAGGGTTGGCACATCAACGGCATCGAAGGCCATGTACGCAAGGTCAAGGTGCCATTCGTCTGTCAAAGCCGTGCATCTGGCATCGACGATCAAGGCATTCACGAGGTGCTTTGGTACGAGCGAACCATCGTCGACATTCGCGACGATGACGAGCGCAGAGATGGCCAACGCCTTTTGCTTCGATTTGGCGCTGTCGACTATGAGGCAATTGTATGGCTGAATGGCCGATCCGTGGGCGAGCATCGTGGCGGGCACACACCATTCGACTTCGATATTACTGATGCTATGGGAGCAGAGGCACGACTTCGAGATCCGCTAGGGAAGATCGAGACTACAGGCTTACCATTAGGGTATTTGACTCGGCGATCGACACGATGCAGCCAAGGGGCAAACAGTGTCTGGGTCAGTGCTGATACCACTTGACAGAGGTCGAGACATGGCTATGCTAAACCGCGAGTTGTCAACAGACTCAAACCCCGAGGGCATCTGGTACACACAATCCAGCGGCATCTGGCAGTCAGTGTCGCTAGAGAGCGTACCTCGCGTCCGCATCGCAGACAGCAGTCACGGCACAATTATTCGCTCGAACGATATCGAAGGCGGACAGCTGCACTGCGATTTTGCCGTTGATGGACGACTTGCCGGACAATGGTATAGTCTCAAGATCGACGTCGTCTTTGGGAACTTTCTGCTTAGCAGTAAAGAGGGCATACCGGTACCAGCCGACCAGCGAGCGTCATGCAATGTAGGTGTACGCATTCTGCCTGGCGACCTTGGAAGCCTGACGCCAAATGATGGCGAGCCCTACTCGTTCGACGATCTTACCGCTTGGCTTGAAGGTGTCGCTTTGTGGTCGCCCGAACATCCACAGCGGTATCACCTTGACATCACACTTTTAGACCCTGCAGGACATCGGTTGGATGAGATTCACATCTCCACTGGTATGCGGGCTATCTCATAGCACAACGGAGACGGAACACTTCGACTGAACGGACGGCCCTACTTTCAAGCCCTTGCGCTGGATCAAGGCTACTGGCCAGACACGCTAATGACGCCGCCAACTGCCAAGGCTCTGGAAGACGACATCAAGATGACGAAGGCGATGGGATTCAATGGGTGTCGGAAGCATCAGAAGGTATGTTTATGGTGGTTCCATGTAGCAGTAGCTTTCTCTCAAAGATTTGATCGACAGCTATGTCGCTACCCTCTACGCCGTGAATTGGTTCCAGTCACCAAAGTCTTGGTCCAGCTCTCCCTTGCTGACCCACATCCAGGTCGAAGACCCTATGTTCATGTACCACGCAGATCGCCTAGGGTTCCTCGTCTGGGGCGAGATGGCTAGCTGTCAAGGCTTCAGTCACAATTCTGTTGAACGCTTTGACGAAGAATGGAAGGAGATGGTACGCCGCGACATCAATCATGGCTGTATCGTTGCATGGAATCTCGCAAACGAAAGCTGGGGCTATCCAGACCTAAATTACGAGATCGCTCAACGGAACCATCTCAGCAGTCTATACTACCAGACGAAGGTCCTTGATGCAACCCGACCTATCAATTCTAATTGCGGCTGGGAGCACGTCGTCACGGACCTCACGACCTTCCACGACTACGCCGACGCAGCAGGGATGATCAAACGTTGCGCCGACGAACACTCCATCTGCACCCGTGGGAGAGCCGTATTCCTGCCTCCCATCGGAGCCATAGAGCCTGTCACCTCCCACACGCCCAGCACGCCAGTCCTGTGCACCGAGTTCGGTGGCCTCAACATGCTCACCACCCAGAAGGACAGCAAAGAAGGCTGGGCCTACACCACAGCCTCAGACCCAGCAGACCTCCTGCATCCTCTCTCCGAACTCTGTAACGCCGTTGTAGCCTCTGGTGTGGTGTGCGGCTTCGTCTACACCCAGCTCACAGACATCGAGTCCGAGATCAACGGTCTCTACAACTACGACCGCAAACCCAAACTCGAACCCAAAGATGTCAGAACCGTGATACAGCGCGCCAAAGAAACTTACACCCGCTTACTGACTCCCGAAGTCGCTAAGACTGCGATCAAATAGCGCGGCAAACTCCGCGCAACCTGCTATGCATTGCAATTGCTCCAAGGCGGGCGAATCCTTCGCGCCATGTGCGCCACCACAAGCCTATACAAGACTCAGAACCCTGAATACGTCCCCTCTGAACTCAACCTGAACGACTGCTTGACTAACGCCGGGGGCCAATTACGCTGGGTGAAACGTGGAGGCGGTTTCGCGGAGTCGTGTCGGAATATGATGTTGATGGGTGATGGATTGGCTGCGTATCTTGTTGCGGAGGCTGGAGATGGGGTTGGGGGCCGGGTGAGGAATCGGGCGAATTTGGGGGATGTGATTTGGAATGAGGAGGGGAGGTTGGTGTTTCGTGGGTGATACAGGGATTGTTCGCGTGTATGTATACGTACAGTCAACGTAGCGGATCGTCGGGCGCAGAGCTTACAGGAAACATAAAGAGCTAAATGCGTTGGCATCACAACGCCACAGTGTATACATTGTAATCTGTATAATGGGGTATACTGTGCTGTTCGCTTGGCGTCTAACTGACGAACACAACGCCTAGTCCTCAGCATCCAGGAACCCAGTACCTTCGCCCCGCAACTTCACTCATGCCGCCGCGGCTCTCTCGCTGTAATAGCAACCTCAACAGCCATAAGTGCCTCGCCCCCAATATCAGGCCACTCGTTCCAAAATCGCGCTACCTTCTCCCTCAACTGAGAGCCATTGGCACCAAATAAGATCTGCGCGCCAACAGCCCATTCCTCTGCAGCTCCACCCTCGATCGTTGCGTCGGGCTCGGATCGGAGCCTGGTTCCGTCCGAGAGTTTGAACGTGGTCGTGCTGTCGGCGTCGCTCCTGTCCGTTGGGGGACGCTGGCCATCAGGTGTCGGGTGTGGGTTGACTGGTGTGTCGAGGTATATGGGTCGGCCGGTTATTGATTCGGCGGCGCAGAGCGCTAGGCCTAGCGTGCGGAGACGGTCTCGCAGGGGTTTACTTAATGTATCAGTGGCTGTGTCACCAGCTTGTAGTGCTTGGTCGGGCTTGCTGGCGTCGTCTCGTGCAAGTACGGGGGGTGTGATGACGCTGTCGAATCTGTTGAGTTTCGGCGGAACAAGCGGGTTTCGACCGCTTGTCGAGCGTTCAATTGGCTCCTCTCCGCTTCGTGTGGAATCCGCCTTTGAGCGTCGAGTCGGCGTCTCCGGATCTGCGCGCGGAAAGAACGAGGTGTCCCCGAATGGTCTGACGAGCTCGATGGGTTCGTCGGGGGTTTGTGTGGCCGTCAAGCCCGCCACACGTAGGTTACTGAGATCCGGATGAGCACTGATGGGGTACACCGGTGCGCGGCCACTGCTGCGAGAAGGGTGTCGAAGAGTGGCATGGAAGTTACTAATTATGGTCGCCGTTGTGCCATGACGGATCAGTGCAGGTGCTCCTAGCGAAAGATTTGACGAGAGTATGGGAGGAGATTGCAAGGCGATGATGTCCATGCCAGCTTCGTGGCCAAAGTAGTCCGCTCCTACGAAGGTAGCTATCGCACTTCCAATAGCATAGCCCAGATCAGTATCGAGCTCACTGATGCTCCGGACTGTCGCAGTATCATCGTCGCGGAGCGCCTTCAGGCCACGTACTACGTTCTCATCGAGGGGTAACGAAGCCTGATGGAGCAAATCGAGCTTCAGGAGATCGAGCGGCGTGAGTTGCGTCACATGCACATGACCCAGATGTAAATTTTCCAGGGACTCGTCAACATGAATGCTAAGGACCATCAACCCCAGCGCATCTGGATCTGATGGCGTGTATATGGCTGGAGGCGGTGGAGGCCATGTCCAGGGCATCTTGACCAGATGCGGCCGTTGAGCCTGGCCGCTCGTTTCTCGTCTGTGAGAACCGGGAGACATTGTCTCCTTGCCCAGATTGCCTTTCGCTGTTCGAAGTGTCGGGGATGATACATGTGCGCAGCGAACGCTGGCCTGGCTGGAGGATGTGGCAGTCGAGCCCCTAAGCTAAGATGTGACAAGAGACTGTCTGTGAAGTACCGTCCAGACGGTAGATCGTGCTAATTAAACCCGTCTGTTCGTGATGTACAGAAGCTGATCACGTTTTGGCACCGCGGACCTTTCGTCGATACTCTTGTTACACTCCTGCGAAACACGTGGATGTGTAGCGACCCAGTGTGAGAGCTCATGAGAATGCTGCGAACGACGGAGTGGATATGTAGCACCTACCTGTCGTAGCAGTGGAGCCATAGCGGGCGGCTGAAACAGTTTATACCGGTGCACACTAGACAGCTTACCCCAGTCCATTCTTTGGAGAGCACTGCGAATATTCGCCGCGACATCGCTACAAGTCGCCATTTTGGCCGGTCGCTTGTTTGGCCGTGACGTCGCGGAGTAGCATTCCGAGCCGCATCAGTAGACTTGCCACACAAGTACGTAGCATAGGGTTACTGACTTCGAGATGAAGTCGGGTGCCGAAGCTATCGGCCGTGCCCAGACATTGCTCATGCGCGAGTGGTTCGACGTTGTTGGACAGCCTTCGTGAGACGCCGTGGTGTTCCGTGAAATGAGTCAGTAGTGGACATCGTATCTTCAGGCCGAATCGCTGTGATGGGATTCCGATGAGCCATGGATGGCAATGCTCAGAGTTGCGTGATGGCAGAGTCTGCCTGCCGATGATCTTGATGCGGACGCCTGGTGATCGCTCTCCGGGGTCATAACGTTCGAGTTCGTCATCTCAAATCGCCCGTTTGATGACAGATGAATGTGAGCATCGCCGTCGGTGGGACACGTGCAATTGCCTCAGATGTAACATTATGTCGGAGGAGATATAACCACGAGATGCTGAACATCGCTTGCAGTTTCTGCTGACCTCCAGCTTGGGGCTGTGTCGGGAAATCTTAATCCCGCCCGCCTGAAGTTGATGAAGGTGAGACATTCATCGCAAGGCAAGACAGGGCCCTACGCACGGAACTAACGTACGATAGGTTCTTGATCTTCGTCTTCTGGAGAATCTGGCAAATGACTATGCTGCCTCGAACATTGCATGCTGAAGGGTATTTTGTACAAGTCTATGTTCGTTGTCATGCTCATTACTGCGCCCAGAACCATACTCATCCAACAAGACCACTGCTACTTTCAGATTCATGTACAATCACAGCTGGACTTCATTGTTCAGCAGCCTGACTTCCTCGCCAGGCTTGAAGGCTGGGAGACCGATGTATGGACAGCCATCGCATCTGAACGCATCTCCCAAGGCGCAATTCCCACACGAACCGACCTTGCCTTGCACGGTAAAGTCGACCTCGGTCAAGTCGTTGGCGGTAAGCTTGGCTAGACTGGCATCGGCGTTTGCTCTCTTCTCCTTGTCCTCAGCTTCGATCCGCTGGGCAAGACCGCAGGAGCAGTCCTTGCAGGCCCGCCTTCGCTTGGTGTTGGGTTTGCATGCATCGGCTGTTGAATGTATTAGCATGTCGATCTAATCAAGTGGTCAAGGCTCGCGCAGCACTCACGTATCACAAGTGGCTTCCTCCTGTCCTCCTCCGTCAGCAGCGAGTCCGGATCAATCTTCTCCGCCCGCTCCAATTCTTCATTACTAGGAATCTCCATGTCGTCGTCCTCATCCTCGTCATAGTCCATGTCCAGGTCGTCACTAGTATCGATGAATCCTACGCCTGCAGGTGTGGCTTTCATCACCCCATTGCCATTTCCGTTAGCCCCAGAGATTCCCCCACTCTTCCTCTTCGCTGTGCTGGCAGCTTCCACCGCATTGGCCGGTACAGCAGCAGCGTCGGCTTTTCTCCGTCCGCCAAAGCTAAGCTTGACAGTTTGCTCGCCAGCTGGCTTGACCTTCCTCATGGCCCCTCCTTCACCCTCCACCAGTCCCCCAAGAATCAGCTCCGTCCTATCCCGTGCTTCCAGTGCCCCACTCTGCGACTTCAGCACTCCACCCTCTCTCAGACTGCGTACAAGCTTCGAGACTGCCTCCCGATTTAGCTGCGCCTCGCTCCGCACAGGCCCATCTACACTTGTAAGCAGCAGCACATGATCATATGTCGACTCTGGCAATGCTACAAGGCCTAGTGCAAGCCGGTCGAGCATCTGAATGTCTGTTGCTTTGCGATCATGAGACTCCAGAATGCGGTTGAGTGCCTCTGGATGTGCAGCCACTGAGGGTGGGGCGAGGAGGAGGGTCCGCTGCGAGGTGGCGTTGGAAGAGGACATGTCGAAGTCGGACGTATTGTCCAGGAGTACAGAGGGCGCCATTATTGGGATGTCAGATCAGCGTTCTGGGCGCGAGAGGTAATGTAATGTGCATGAACTTGTCGCAATTGAAGTGCATATGAGTGGTGCTTGCAGACTGATGATCAAGCATCCACTTCAAATTCTGGCCGAGGTCGGAGACACGACTCTTGGACGCGACCTCACTTCATTGACGACACGGCTGTTTATGCTATACGCGTTGCAGCAAGCAAGCTGCAGCTTCAAGATGGTTCCATGGCAGACGTAGGTTGCTTATGTCTCATTACTACTGCTGAATCTGCTCGGCTAATTTCGCCACAGCATACAGTCTTTACTTATCTTCTTCGGCCCCTGGCTCATCCCGCTTGTCCTTTCCACATACCGCAGCATTCGATCGCGGCCACAGTCTAGCTTACGCCCAGTATCACCAAAGACCCAGCTGGCATTGACTGTGCTGTTTCTCTCGGGGCTTGCTGCGCTACTGTCTACCCTGCCTCTTTTCCAACCCGAGAACATCTTCCGCGTGACGGAATCTCGACTGCAGACTCCAGGAGGTGTGCTCCTGACTCGCCTAAAAGCTCTACGACCTCTCACATCGGCAGACGAGCGACTGCGTACGATCTTCGATCAGGGTGGTCTCGATGCGCGTCTACTGTATGCTCGTTTCGGCCCAGACGCCCTACTGAACTGCAATTTCGGCAAGCCCGGTGAGCGGGATGCAGAGTCTGCATATCTGCTCTATGCTGTGCCTGCGCTACTGATATCGCATGTCTTGCACCTGATCGCACTGGGTATCACGACTTCAGCCTCCATCTGTGGCGTTGAAGGATCTCGCTGGCGAGTGCAAGCTTGTATTGCCGGCGTGCTCATCGCCGCGGCTGAGGTCTACATCATAGACAATTACGACAGCACTGCCAATCAGCGCAGTACGCGCGTCAGTGAGATCGACTTCCTCGCCTGGAAAATACCTGTCTTCCGTGGCCTTGCGATTGCGGCATTCGACGGCGTTCTAGGCTGGGTCATCTGGCTACAAGCTACCGGTCGTGCCTTTCTCACGCCGCCTCCGATGGCCGAGAAGCTCAGAGATCATGGCAAAGTGCTCGATCAGCTGCTCGCAAAGACTCGGAGTCTCGGCGTGGTCAAGAACGGCATTGCGAGAGACGCCGAACTAAAAGGCAAGGTCGATGCGTACTGGAGGAAAGATGCGGAGGTGATGCGCAGTGTACTCGAGGAGCCGGAGGTGCTTCAAGCGCAACGTGCGGCTCTGAGACGTATTGACCCCGTGCAGCTTGATCGAGAGGCAGGTGGGTTCGTCGAGGGGATCTTGAGCGGCGTTACTCTAGGCGCCGGGTCCTGAAGTGCGCCCGCGGCATGTCATGGTCTGATGCAGAATGGATCTCTAGAGAGCCCTCAGGATCGGCGCCTTCGACTACAGTACCAAGAAACACTCCCACAACGATGTGAAGTGGAAGGTACCTACTGACAGCACACGTCATGCTCAGGAGACTGCCATTCCATTCACTTCCTTGAATCACGTCTGTACGCTGCTAGCGTCTTGGCTTTTCCAGCCTTGTCTACTTGTTGCAACATCTCCTTGGTCACTCCAAAGCATCACAAACCTATAAACACTGTACACCAAACACACCGCGACATGGACATGGACACTTCGAAAGGCGCTCAGACGCGCATCAAACGTTCCGCCGCCGGCGAATACGACCACAGCCATTATCTTGATTCCTCCCTGTCCGGGTCGGCAGATGCTCCGATGCCGTGGGCCATGTCTTCGGCTGTTGCGGTCGCTGTCTCTGAGGATGACTTCCTCGACACTGCCGGCCTCGAGGCTTCATGGGGCTTCGACTTCACCCCTGCCAATACCACCGTGACGACCGCGCACGCTATTAAGCTATGGTCCGACATCGAAGATGACGATTCGGACATGCCTGCGATGACGCCTTTCGATGTGTCCGGCCTCGAGACGTCCGAGGGTACTGCCACTTTCGTTCCTGGCAGCGAGCCGGTTGAGGCTCCCAGGACGCCTAATACTGGCAGCCACCTCTTCGACCGTTTTGCATGCCCTATGGGCTTACATGGAGCACATCGCATGTGCAATTGGGCATGCAGTGAGTTCGAGTCCTTTATCATAAACTGTGACCTGAGACTGATTCAACCTAGACAACGCTGTTACATTACGCATGCCAGCTATGCACTGCTCGGTCTACGAACCGGTGGCGAAGCCAGGACGCTATGTGCCAAAACACGCTACGCCACCAGGACCGTCGGACTCGGCTCTTCCACGACTATGCGCTCACTACGCCTCATTGCGAAGGGAGTACACTTCGATCAGGATGGCCCAGTCATTAGAAGCCCATGACAGCATGCTCTTCCGCCTACCAGCTGAATTCCGCAACGAGATCTACGATCTCGTGATCCACTCCGCACTCGCACACGACGCCACGATTACCGGGATGACAGAGCCGCGTCATCTTCGCATGCCACATGCGATGGCAACACTCCCAGCCAAGGCCACCAACACACCAAATCCCGTCCGCTTGCAAGCCAGTCCCAGCTCTGCTGTTGACCTGCAAGCTCATTCGCAAGGAGGCGATCGAGCTGTACACCACCGCCGTGGACAGCAAGTTGCAGAGAAGTGTGGCGGACCTCGGTATCTTCTGGACTGATCTCGGCGCTTTAAGCAAGGAGGCCCGCGCGAAGCGCTGGTCCGTTCAAAAGCGTGAAGATGCCAAGAGCTGGAACAGCCTACAAGCTGCAGCGATCGGGAGATGGTGCAAAGCGCTGCGTGAGTTGAAAAAGTCTGGCGAAGCAGCACTCGAGACTGCTAAACTCGAGACTGCTAAACTCGAGACTGCTAAACTCGAGACTGCTAACTACGAGTGGTAACGGCAAAGAGATGCGGATGCGTGAGTTGGCGGAGTCCAAGGAGAAGGCTGCGAGCACGAGCGACGGTAGAAGCGGTGGGCCGATCCTGGGAAATCATTACCTGGGACATCTCGAACCGGCTTCGACATAAACCCCAGGTGGTACCCCTGGGTCGTTGGCTGAAGTCATGAATGATGCGGCAATATTCTGGAGACGTTGTGTTGAAGACAGTGTGCTCGGCTTCTTTCACGAATGGTAGTAGCACATGCGTGCTGTCTTTACTTCTTCACGTGTCCTCACGCTCCCCTAGACATCAGCTAGGCGTCGCTCCTTCCATGTTAGCACGCGTTCCTATATTGACACTATTGTCAGCCGCTAACCTCTTGTCGTGCTTCTCATCATCAACATCGACCAATAACACATCGTCCACAACAGACTACCACATCCACTGCCGCTGGTTCTTCTCGCTGTCTTGTTAGGGTAGAGTCGAAGGGATCACTGACACATCTCAAGATGAAGCACAAGGCGATCATGAAGCCCCGCCATCAGCCGACCAGGTCATGCAAAGCCATAAATGCCCTGTCAGTCAAACACACACCACCACTCTTCCGCCTTCCACCAGAGCTACGCGACATGATCTACGAGCTTGTCGGACACTCCACCCTCAACGATCCTTCCAAATCCTTCGCCCTCCTCCGCACCAGTCAGCAACTCCGCCTCGAAGCCAAGTCCAGCTGGAGCCAGGTGCTTGATGCCGAAGTCAACCGTTCGAGCGAAGAGACTCAGCAAGTGCAGGCAATCTGCGACATCGTGCGGAAGCGGCTCGTGGCGCGATTGCGCAATGACCCGAATCTACTCCGCGACAGAGTCTCTCTGCGACTTTACTATCTGCGGAAGGCGTTTTTGATGGCTATGGAGGAAATGGAGCAGTGGAAGGGCGAATTGCAGATGCTGTGTATTGAGATGTACAAGATGAGGACGGAGTGGCCCTGAGGAGTGATGGTGGGGAGCCAGGTGGCTCCCGCTACCCAGGGTTGGGATGGAAGGTCGAGGGCTTGAGCATCGTACTCGGAGCTAGATCAACGTACGACTTGGTGGGATGCCAGGAGGGTGCTGCAGCGGAACCGATGCTGGGCCACAACGTCTTCGGAGAGTGAAGAGGTTGGTCGTAAGAGTCTAAGGCAGTCTCGCAAAGGCTAGGGCCGAGGAATCAGTCCGAAGGGGTGCTCAAGATTAGCTTTTGTGGGTTGATTCTTTGCTCTCTCCAAGCTGACTTCGTTTTCCTGCTTCCTCTGTGAGTGCAAGGCCCCTCTTCGTTCCTCCTTCGTGACTCTATGATCAATTAGCGCCTTGGCATGAAGACGCACTGGATGTTCTGATGTTCCTACTTCCTTAGTCGTGACACCACACGGACTGCTACCTCGGAGCACGACTGTGAAATAACGCAGGGCGCAAACATGACGGAGCACGGTAAGAGCCCTAAACCTGCATAAAGTCCCACATATCTGACTATCCATAGAAGTCTGGTCGTGTGAGCAGTCCGCTCTGCTCGCGCACAGCACCGACGCCGACCAGGATTCGCTGAGCGACCAGTTGGACGTCAGTGTAATGTAAAGCGACGTTCCGCTGATTTTGCCGAGTCCATCGCCTTTGCCTGCACGACTCCTCCACCTCCCACCCGAGCTGCGCCTCATGATCTACGATTTGGTTTTCGCCGCCACGCTGTCAAGGGACCATGATCTGATAAAAAGAGCTTGTTACCCACTACCACCTCTATTCCGCGTTTGCAGTATCGTCCGCAACGAAGCTCTCGCACCATGGAAGAGGTGCATGACTCGGACGTACGAAACGGAGAAGCTAGAGGTCCCCTGGCATAAGCCGATCACGGCCGAGATGGGTCTCATCTTACGCGAACGAGGAGGCGTGGAGATGTTTCCGCGGGACAACGCTCTCATGGTGTGGACCTTGACTGCGCGATACCTGTTGGAAGTGCAGAGGTATCGTTTGCTGAGAATGACGACCATAGTATGGTGTGTCGCGGTGATTGCGAACGGCAGTGGTGATAACGAGGCGTATCTGCCCTCGACTGAATGGGAGCAGTGAAGCACATCTGGTGCGACGAGCCATGATGTCGACGGCTAGACTGTACGAAATGGAGGATGAAACACGGAGTGAGGAGCGAAGAGCGAGCTTTCGTGGGATGTGGCTCGAACCGAAGAACGTGTGTCTATTTGTCGGTCCAGACTCGGTGGGTCAGCAAGCATCCTCGAGCCAAGGCATTGAAAGGGGTCACGGTCCAGCAAGTCTATGCTCTCAACGAAGTCGTCGCATATCTTGTGCTCCTCGATAGTCACTCATATTCGAAGCGGTTCTTGAACGTGTCAGTGTCACCTGCTTCACTTCTCCTTGAAGAATGTGACCCGGCTAGCGCCCTTGGCACCAAACCCACCGAGCTTCCTTTGTTGTCAGTGGTTCAGTTCACTCACTGAAGCCCATTTGATCGCTGGGCAACATCGCTGGCGTCGTATGGTAGCATGGCGAGCACAAGTGAGGCATAAGAGTCTGCTAGTATGTTCGCTAGAGCTGACTCTCTCCTAGCATCGGTCCAGCCTGGAGTGCAGTTAATGGACGCGCATTTGATCACCACAGCCGACAATGAGGTTTATAGTAGTCCCGAGAATGCGTCGAAACTGTGCCTAGCAACGCTCCCGAGTATGCGCAACAGCCCAAGTCTCTATCAAAGACCCAATAGCACACTGTGTCTCGAAAGGTTCGAGGCAAGCGATCGGGGTGTCGATTGGCAATGGCCGGTCATGACATGGATACGTATGACGCATTGGGAGGCTTTCCAGGGCTTTTTACGCCTCTGACCCGGATGCATCGATCGTGCGAAGCGGCAAAGTTGAGAGCATGCCGATCCAATGAGTGCGACGGGGAAGCGAGGATATTCAAGCAGCCGCAACGTCGATTCAGTACGTCAGGGGTGTGCCACGGAAACAGGCATTTAGTACAGGCTCGAAGTGGTATTGTAGGGCAGAGCAGTGTTTGGAGCATCCTTGCCGAGGCAGCGAGCTCACTCCCATAGCTTCCGGTCCGCACCACATTGTGGGTAGGGCGCACCGCTTCTTGATCTCTACGAGCCGTTACGGTGCCACGAGTTGTATTGTAGGGGGGTTTCGTTACGCAAGGTAATCACAGCCAGTGCCGCTTTCATTTTGCGTTGGTTTCTCACCGAAGAGTTCATGGTAGGATCGTCATCCGATTTGTTGCCGGTTTCCAGAATTGGCTGCCTACGCTCGGTGGATGGGACCTTGTTCGACTACTTGGATAAGTCTCGTGAAGAACCGAAGACATGGAGACATACTGCAAGTGGCCCTGGCCTTGGCACACGCAGCACTCCTGCTCGCTGATTGCTACCACATGGGTGACGCACGCAGCGTCCAGGTCATGTGTGGTCGAGCGTGATGCTGTACACGGGAGGGACCACCGCAATTGGAGACACATGTATCACCGAAGCCCTTCGGCGTGATGGTCCATCGCGATAGGTACAGGCGAATGCTGAATTTCCTCCAGGACAGGCCCATAGAACCAGAGGCGGCATTTCCCTTCTTGGCCATACAAGCGGCACCCCGTCAGGCATCGGCGGGCGGCGCCCAACACAGCACCAAAGGATTCAGCGTTGACTTGCCCACGAAGCATTTAAACAGGCACGTGCAACGCCAGCGGACAACACGTTGCAGCTCAACCTCTGGCCAGATTCGCCGAAACGATGCCTTTACAGCCGAATGGCTTCGCGGGTGGTGCCCTCCACCTGCACCTGCAACACATTTGACACACATCCTCGTACTGGGAAAGGCTTGCACCGGCGTTGAGATGAGATCTGACTCCTTTCGCTCCTCGACGAGACCGAGAAATCCGGCGTGCTCCACCCGACGGAGTCGATCATCCGAAAACCGCGCCGAAGTGGTGGTTCTGGCCAGCCAAGGGCATGATGCCATCCTGAACAGCAATTGCGATAGATAGCAACACTGTATGTGTAACATGGAGCAAGTGAGGTCCCTGCGCTCCTTGCCTTTCGCGGCGCGGAGTTGGAGTAAGTACTGTAGCGACCCCTGGTATGCATAGAGATAAAGCCCGTAGTCTCGGGATTGCTGCGGCGTGGTTCGGGATGACTTGCCAAGCATAGCTAACTCGAAGAGGCAAGGTTGTGGAAGTTTTCTGGAAGGGCAGCAGATCCGCCCTATGGCATGATCACTCCACTGGCAAGCATGACACGAAGTCGGCTGCATGCGGGCCCGAGAGGGCGTCCGCATAGGCTGGTAGCCTGATGGATGAGACCATAGTGTGCACTCCAAGATCTCGTCCCAGTAGATGCGAAGACCAACGCCTGGTACATGATCGACAAAACCTTCCGGGTAGCCAGATACTAGAGTTTGCTCCCCTTGCGCACAGAGTTTCTCTGCACGATCTCTCCCCACACTAACTCATAAGCGTCCATCACGCTGGGAGAAGGCCATCGGCGATCAGGACAAAGAGTCTCAGACTCGCAGCCAGGCACCCTGTCAGCGGTGTAAGTCAGCCGCACGCAGGCACTGCGGAGACTCTCGCGCCATCGTTTTGCAGCAGCAGCTCCTAACTGTCAACCTGGCGCGAGACCGCAGCAAAGTGGATGCTTCTCCCCTCCCAGCTCCAGCGAACCACATGCTTGCACAGGTGGAGCAGCGTGAAAAAGGCGCAGCTGCTAGGCTCCTTTGTCTCCTAGCGCCGCGTTTCGAATGCTTGTAGGGCGCGCGGTGATTGGCTTCGAAGGGCGGCTTCTGCGGGAGAAGGCATGTAGATGCATGCCTTTCGCAGTGGCTCTGGCGTAACTCTGCAGTAGCATGGCGGTGGTGTCTTGCTCTACTCGCGCTGTCGTCTCTTCAATCTCACCCGTGACTAATGAGACAATCGAACCCCGTTGTTGCTGATCCGTTCCGTTGTGCCACGACGCAAAATCGCGACACCGCCAGGCCTTCATCTTCGCTTCACCATTCCCAGTCGGCCCCAGCTGGTCACCGTCAGCCCTACCCTATTCCCCCGGCCTTACGACGGCCGTGCACCCAAACGACGCCTTACGGTGTGCACACTCTGTCTCTGGTGCAGCCCTTTTGCTTCGTTCTCTCACTTCCGAACCACTCATAACCGCACTCTCCATAATAGTAATTTGGCGCCTATCTGGAGCCTGGAAATACACTCAGCCCTATTACTGGCCAGTGTTGACCTGCGACTCGTCGCTGCACATTCTTGGATTCTTGGCCTGAGACCCGCATACCCGCTTCTCAGTCGCACCTTGAGACACACGCTGTGCGACACTACAGAGAGGCCGTAGCGTCACAACAGACTGTCGCCTTCTGGAAAGCTGCAGCCTTCTAGTGCTGAGCACCCGAACCTTCGAGCCTCGCCGTACCTGACACAACAGCAAGGCAAAGCAAGGGTCACGACCACTTCACGTGCTACGGCGCAGAGAACAGTAACGTCTTGCGAGACACTAGGTGGAGCAAACGAGCAAGGAGCAGCACAGGGTAGCATCAGCAACAGCAACACCCGAGTGCGCACACGCAAGTGAGACGACGGACAGACCTGTTCGTCTCGCTACAAGCTGGCTTCCGCACAGCTGCCTCTGCGGCAACAAGTGTGCGTCAGCTTTGAGCGTCCTGCGAGGAAGGCACCTCGCACTACGACTTTTCCGAGCGTTATGATCTCGCGGAAATCGTCCTCCCATTTCACATCACCTGCGTCTTCTGGCAGTTCGTCGAGGGCGTCGTCAATTTACCCACCATCTGCGCTCACCGAGGGTTCGAGCGCAGACGAGGAGGACGAAGTCGAGATGTCTGCTGAAGAGACTGTGCCAACGAGGCCGCTAAGTGTGGCCATCCCGAAGGCGGGGAGTGGTATACAGGGTCCGTACTGCCCGAGGAGACCGAACTTGAAGGAGATACTTGCGAATACATCACCACAGCCATGGACACTTGCGGCGTTCATGGCATACCTGTCGAGTAATCATTGTCTAGAAACCCTCGAATTTACTATGGATGCTGGGAGGTACAAGAAGCACTTCGCCAAGATGATGTCAAAAGCTCAAGGCGAGGAGGCGCCGCTAGTACGGGATCGAGAGTATGTTCAATTACTCTGGAACAGATTAATAGATGCATACATCCGACCAAACGGCTCGCGAGAAGTCAATCTGCCATCGAACGTGCGGGATCCCATACTCGACCTCGGACCGGGCGACCTACCACCTGCACCCGAAAAGCTGGACCCAGCAGTCGTCAAGATCTACGAGCTCATGGAGGATTCCGTGCTCGTACCTTTTCTGAACAGCTGTTACCCACAAACGGCAGACCCAGAAGTCTCCTCCATGCCCTTCAACATGAGCAGCGAAAGCATATCCGGCTCGAGCAAATCGCGCGAAAGCAGCTCACACAGCTTCCGGCGGCATGGACGCAATGCAAGAAGTTCGCCACCGCCACAAACAGCCGTCGAACCACACTCGAACTCATACCACGGCCACACATCCTCATTCATGAACCGCAAATCTGCACCCTCGACAATCTCCACGACACTGAACAAAGCCCGCTTTAGCATCAAGCTGTCACCATCCTCATCACATCCGGCCGTCGCGCCGTTCTCGTCTTCCATAGCGTCAGGCACATCGAATCCACACGGTAGCTCGATCTCG
>KZ111203.1:0-11699 GCA_002077045.2 Rachicladosporium sp. CCFEE 5018
TTCTCCGGCGAAAAACTTGCCGACAACGTGGAGTGCAGAGAAGCGTAGTATACAACGCTAGAACTCATATACACCATTCGCCTGCTGGATGAACCATCATTGCCAGAACCTGACCCTTTTGGCGTATCTCGATTTCGTGGCGGATTTGCTATCGGCTGTAGGCTGTTGGTGTTGATATGCCCATAAGTGGCTTCATGCACCTTTTCTGATTCTTCAGATCCCATCAAGTAGATTCTGGAAGATCTACTCGACGTCGCCCTTGGTCTCGAAGTTCTCACCCTCGACCAAATCTGGTATCTCGTCATCATCATCGTCCTTCTTGTCCTCTCCCTCACCGCTCTTCTGCAGGCTCTGGTAGCTCTCTGCGAGTTTGCGCAACGATGCGAGCGAGTCGGGGCCGAGCTGGTTCAAGATACCGGGGACGAGCTCAGTCAGCTCCTTGTCCTCGCCGTTGCCGTAGATCGCAAAGGTGTTCGATGGGACGGATGCGTGGACTGTCTCAATGTCAGCCTTCATGACCTAAAGCTTCACCAGCGCCGTATAAAGGTGCAACATTACCCTTAGGTGCAGAGAAGTGAATGACATTGCCGTCCGCCTTGAACATGTTGACCTCCTCAATCTGCGTGATGGGTTGCACGTTCATCTTCTTGAGTGCGGCTTGGAGCTTCTTATCATCGGCGCCGGAGTTCCTGGTCACCTTCTTGACCTTCCGTCTCGGTGTTCCCTTTCCGCTGATTCGATCATTAGCTGTCTGATCTCACTTCCAACAATTTCTGCCAATCTCCCGCTCGCCCGATCTCTCTTCCAGCTCTTTGACGCGGAACCGAATAGGGAAAACGTATTTCACATACCCTAGAATTTCGTTAGTACGCTTTCATGAATCTCAATGTCATGTTCCCAGCTACTCACCAATGCGCACTGCATTTTGCATGCGAGCTAGCTTCTCGTGATCCATGATGGCGGTGAAGTGGGATGAAGCTTGCCGGATCGAAGCACTGTAGTATACGAAGAGAATGAGGATATGACTGTCTCACTTTCTACGGCCGCAAGTTCATCGACAGCACGAGGAAGTATCGTGGTCAAAGGCGGTCGCGAGAATCGAAGTTCACAAAGTCTTGGCATCAACTTTACGAATTCTGACAAGCACCTCGGGGTTTCATGCGTGACTTGAGATCTCAACCTTTCCGTGGCAACATACCCAAGATACGGATCACCAAATTGTATCACACGATGAACCGCCGTGCATCAGCTTGGCCACAGTCTATAAGCACGTCGCGAAGCAGCGCAGCTTCGAACTACCTATGGCTGAAGTCTGTTCGCGATCTACGCGAGTACCGTGTGACGGTATGGGACAGACTTGCAAGACTGAGTTTCTCATTGAGCACAGCAGTCTATTGTCCTCGGTCGAAGCCTTGCATAAGTAAAATACCTGTACTCATCGCTCGCAGCGCATTCATTGCTGCTCCAACCAATACTTCACTAAATCAAAATCTGTTGCTTTACTCTCCCGATAGATGGATTCATGATTCTACTACCAATGTCAGGTCCTTGGAACTCGCCCGAGCAATACACTGCACTCTGACTCACGGGGCGAACGGTCAATGACCACTGTCGTCTCCAAACTTCTTGCCAGCCAGTGACAGGGCCTCAGTCTTCTCAACCTGACGACGCCGACGTTTCTCGATCACCTTAACCAAGGTTGACGGTTGGGTGACCATCCTTGGGGGATTCGTCGCACGACCATGTTCGTCGTGTTCATACACAGGCGCGGACAAGAAGCAGCCCATGATGTGTGGTTGATGAGATGTGTATAATGTTTTTGCTGTCTAATGGACATGTAGGTGAGATTGGGCAAAACGGCGCAGCGTGCCAACTATTTGATCGCTCGCGCGGTATACACTCGTATTGAGGCGCAGTGCATGTGGTCAGGGTGTCAAGTGACTGCTACTAGATGAGCGAAGACGGAAACTTACAGTATCAAGTGTCAAACCTACGCCTTGGTGATGAAGCATAAGCGTGCATTATCGGCGGCATCCTTCCACATCTGCGCCACTACATTACAACACAACACCTTGGACGTTAGCACGAGACATCGTGGTGATAGATGAGAGAGTTGGATAGACTCGAGGGAGACCGCGCTGTAAAGCGATCTTGCCGTTGGTCGTAGAGTCTTTAACTATGTCCGCTATCAACCAGTCAGGCACTGTGATTGTCGGCCAGACTTCCTACAGCAGACGTCACTGGACCAAGTCTAAGTTCTAACACCTTATGACAGGCTATAGCCTTCATCCAACTGTAACAGCCCTCCCTCCCCCAAACTTCCCCTCCGGCCCTTCAAGCTGCGCTTCCAGCACTGCACATACACCGCTCTCCACAGCTTTCCGTGCCTCAGGCAGTAGCTTCGCCAACTCCTCAACAGTCCCAGCAACGCCAGTCCAGCACTTGCCTCCACTAGCAGCCTTCGCAATACCCGGATAGTCCGGCGTAGGCGCAAAGCTGATATTCAGATCCTCATTCGTGGCCTTGGAGCCCGCACCATCGGGGTGGACTAGTAGTAGTGACTTTCGAGGGGCGTTCCAACCTAGTTCTCATGTCAGTCGACCATTCTCAGAAACGCAGGCGTCTTGCATGACGGAGAACTTACCCTTGTTGTTCAGCACTATCGTCAACACCGGTATCCCATACCTCTGCGCAATCCAATACACACTTCCCGGCACACTGAACAAATACGTCCCATCGCCCACGACCTGACACACAAATTTGCCCTTTCCCTTGCCCCCAGCCAGAACATCACTAGCAAGCTTGATCCCCAACGCGCCGCCGCCAGACCACCCCAAGCCGCCGCCGCCACAGTTGATCCAGCTCCCGGGTAGTGTCGCTTGGATCTGATCTGCGACGAATGCTGTGTTCGTCACTGCTTCCACAGCCCAGATAGTATCCTGCGGCAGCGCTTTGCGGACTTCGGACATTAGGTATGAGCAAGCAAATGTGCCGTTCTCTGCGGGTTTGGCCTGGGATTTGATGAGATCAACGCGCGCAATGTGCTTCTCTTGCAGCGCAGTCCAGCGGTCGGCGAAGACTTTCGACTCGATCTTCGCGCTAAGCTTGGACGTTATATAGGCAGTGGTTTGCATTATGGCAGTCTCAGCGTCGGCTTTATACCGTGCTAGGGCGGGGATGTAGAAGACTGGCATCTGCTGTTTCAGCGGATCGACGTCGATGTGTATGATCTTCGCGGAAGCTTTGGGTTTGCATTGGGTCGGTATCCAGGGGACGTCTACGTCGAGACAGAGGATCACGTCAGCCGTTCTGATGCTTTCTTCCACGCCGTAGCGGAGCCCGAGCCAGGCTGGGTGGTTCGCGGGGAAGCACATGTCGCTGCCACCGGTGTCTAGTACCCGTAACCCCTTCACCGCGTCCGCGAGTGCGACTAGTGCCCCAACAGCAGCATGATTTCGTCCAGAGTACCCGGTGATCAACAGCGGCTCCTCAGCCTCGACCAACATCTCCGCAATCGACTGCACTTGTTTCGGACTCAATCCTCCAAGCTCAATCGGCTTCCAGTGCTCCTGCTCCAACTTATAGGGTTCAATATCCTCCTCCATCGCCTCCCTCGCCCCAAGCAAATACACCGGTCCCCTCGGCTCGCTCTTCGCAAAACTCAGCGCCCGATTGACCAGCTGCTTCACATTCCGTCCCCGCTTGATCTCCCCCGTATACCGGCAATACTGACTCACAATCTGCTTCTGATCCGGCACATCCTGGATCCAATGGATATACTCCGTCCTGCTCCCCCGATACTCGCCTTCGATCGTATACGGACTCAAGCCCGCGAAGATGAGCACGGGCGCGCGGCCGCAGGAGGCATTGTGGACTGCGGCGCCGAGACCTTGCGTGCCGACGTCGACGTGGACGATCACGCATTGGGGGGTGTTGGTCAGGCGAGCGTAGCCGTCGGCCATGGAGAGGGCGACCATTTCGTTTGGGCAGGTTATGATTCGCGGGAAGGTGGAGGGGGTTTCCGTTTGGCCTTTTACTATGGCTTCGATTATGGAGGGGTGGTCGCTGCCGAGATTGACGAAGACGTGGGTCACGCCGGCCTTGGAGGGAGTCGGTTAGTGAAGGGTGGGAATGGTGATTGCAGGGAGGGTTGGCGGACCTCCCATAGTGCTTCGAAGAAGGCGAAGGACGCTGTGTATAGTCTGTGTCTCGAGATTAGCAAGTCGTGGTGGATATGCTGAATAGGTGTGCTCACGGCTTGCTGCCATTGGATGTCCCATTGGTGGTCGCCATCTTGCTGCTCCCGTCACGTGAACAAGCTATACATTCAATGGTCTTCGTATAAAGGCCGTCTCAAGCACGCACGGTTGTAGGTGATGGGAGCTGGAGAGCGTGAAGCAGGAGAAAGACAGATGTCGAGTAGTACTTGGCCTGAGATCCGGAGAGCTACTGTGCAGAGTCGCGTTCCTATGCCGACGTGAGAACCGAAGCCGGGTGTCGTTCAGACCAAGAGCCGACATGGACTCGCAGCTGGTGATGAAATGTCTCCGTACCCCGCAGAGTGGATGGACCACCCATTAGCGGAACTGGTCCCGCTGCAATACTGGATGAGTCGTGATCCGGCACTGGAAACCTCTCGTACGCCACGTGACAGCGCGTTCGAGGGTATGCCGACGTGGGTGCACTCAATGGGGGGCGATGCGTCAGTGTGTCAGCGCATTGAGACCCGCGGACACGACCTCGTATGAACCCTGTGTGCCAAAATGCCTGACATGCGCCAGTTGATGAATCAGAAGCCCCTGTCTCAAGAGGACTCGCGACTGACCGTGCAGACAGGTATGAAGAAATTACGGCTGATCAAAGTGTAGGCCTGAGGGATCGTGCGTTCGACAGGATCTCATGAGGTAGGCACCCACTGAACGTTTACCATCCCCAGACGCGTCGACGCTTGCACAGCCCCCCGCGAGGCCGCGAGGGCATCTTGGGCATGCACATCTTTGACTTGCCCTGGAGCTATCTTGCGCAACTATGGCACTGCATAGAGACTGGAAGGATCTTGAAGACACGATGTACAAACGTCGTGTACGACGAAGCGATGCCCGGGCGCTTGAACCACCCAAACCCCTTCCACCCTATGCGGCACGCTTTCGTGACTTGGCGGTGTGGGTTTTCTGTCGCGTCCAAGCCACTGGACGCATCAGGAGGATACATTGTCAGTACAGAGAGGCTCGAATTCGCCGATATGCATCAGCGGGCAGGCCAAAGCGAATCTTTAACCATCAATATCTGTCCGAGGCAGATCGGCTGGAAGCAAGTCTCCCGCCTGTTCGACCGTGCCAGGACCCTTCTAGCAATGATCCAAGATCGCGCGGCGTCAGACCCAGCTACCAGTCTCTAGAGTCTGGCTCCTTCCGCTACCTGGAACTCGAGTGTGGCCAAAGAGATGATCCACTTGTGGTGAGACTTATCCCGTGTCTGCTTGAGAACGCCCCGGCATTCGAAGCTATCTCGTACCACTGGGATGTACACGCGCCTCCGGAACTCGTGCACTATGATGGCGTCGCCGTCAACGTGAGCGGTACGATATCTTCACTGCTATATCAGCTGCGATGTAAAAATAAGCCCAGGAAACTGTGGATCGATGAAATGTGTATCAATCAGCAGGACGTCGACGAGGTCACGAGCCAGGTCAAGCAAATGGGTCGCATCTATGCGACTGCCAGAGGTGTCATTATCTGGTTAGGTGACGCTGATGGCAGTACTTCAGAGGCGTACAACATGATCGAGTCATTGTATGCGGTGCTCGAGGCAGCGCAGTCTCCATGCCGACCTCTTTGGGAAGCTTCACTCAAGACGCTCCGTCACCACGGATTTCCTGGTCCTCGAGATAGTCGATGGCCAATGTTTGACGCCTTGCTGCGTCGAAGGTGGTACTCTAGGACTTGGATCTTGCAAGAAGTCGCTCTGAACGACAATGTGGTGCTGCAATGTGGGCAGTACTCGTGTGAGTGGGTAAAGCTAGCGTCTATCGTGTTGGCGATGACTTCCGACTCGAACGAGCGTGCTATCGTCGACCTGGCCATCAGCAGTGCCTTCAAGGTAGCGCAGGTGAACATGCGAGAGTATTTCGACACACCCTCGGAACTGCTTGATCTCCTCTCTACCACCCTCGTTAGCGCGGTGAGCGATCCCCGCGATAAGGTCTACGCGATCGTGGGGCTTTCAGACGACGAAGATAAGTTCATCGAGATGATTGACTATAAGAAATCAGTTGCTGATGTCTATCTTGACGTTGCTGAGTATTATCTCACGCACGGCGTCCTGGACTTGCTGAATTTCGCTGGCGACCACGCGTGGTATAACGAGCGATCGCTGCCGTCCTGGGTACCGGATTGGTCAAACAGCACCAAGCCTTTCACGTTCATAACGCGACCCAAGATCGGGAATTCTGTCCAGCTCTCTCACCCATTATTGTCAGCGGATCGGCGTAAGCTCACCGTTGAAGCACTGAGAGTCGATAACGTCAGCGCCGGAGGCCGTCGTCTGCCGCTCTCATTCTCAGAAAGGCAGCTGAGCGTCGTACCCATGGTCTATTGGCTTTCCCAATGGCAGCATCTCGCTCAGAGAGCCGCCAAGCATCCTACCGGCGAAGAGATGATCGAGATCTTCGCCCGCACTCTGATAGCAGACAGCCGGCCCGAGCTAGACGCCAAGGCCACGCTTGCGACGTTCAAAGCGCATCAAGCACTATGGCGAACAGTATTAGATTTCAGCGCAGACAGGCTGACCGATGGCAACGTCGATAGCGATATCTTCGCGTTCCACGAACGCATGCGATGGATCTGTCGCAAGAGAAGCTTTTTCGTGACCCCTAAAGGATATATGGGTCTTGGACCATGGCTTCTGCGGCCAGGGGACGAGATTTGGAGATTCTGTGGGGCTCAGACACCTTTCGCGTTGCGGCGCAAGGGCAAGCAGTACGAGCTTATCGGTGAGGTCTTCGTGTATGGCTTGATGGGTAATCAGAGCCCGGATGATGGGGAGGCTCTGCAGAACATCGAGCTAATTTGACGTTCTCAAGCCAGAAACCTGAGCACGTGATCAAGGTAAGTTGCATCTATGCCTTAGACGGCAAGCCGTCAATTTGCCCTGGGTAGATGTGGTTCGGAATGAGACGTCGTCAGGTTGAGAGCAACGAAGAACTGTCTGCGTACATGCATAAATATCATACAGCATACTAATACTCGAAACGATCCGGCAATATGACCGGCGCGGCCAGCGTCCAGCCAAACATCGCGTAACAAACCCAAGCGCTCACGATCTTGACCCAGCTTGCCCAGTAAGTCCGTCCAACAGGCACAAAGTCATCATGCTCATACCGTCCCTTGTCGGAGCCGATATTCTGCGTGAGCAATGTCGCGATCCATGCTGTCGCAAGCATGAAGATGATGTGGAAGAGCGCATAGTTGTATTGCGTATGGCTCTTCTCGTCATCGTTCTTACTGTTCGGTGAATCGTCATCATCATCCGAGTCCTCGTCTAGTGCTGAAGCAGGCAGAGCTCCAGACTCGACTGCTCGTCGCAAGGCTTCGGCGCGCATCGCCTTGCGAGACTCCGGCTGTGTGGACACGAGACCATGACCGCCATCTTCCTCGGCGTCGACTGGCGTGTACGAGCCTCTGCTTCCGTTGCTGCCAAGTGCGAGGCCTAGCGTGGCTGCGCGCGTGGTGGTATAGGCGCAGGCGACGAATGTGACCACAGCACCAATGATGATTGAAGCCTTTCGTGTGCCGTTCGCGCGGACCAGTGGGTTGCAATGTTGGTCATCTGGCTCCATTGCGACTGCTGAAAGTGTGAGATATGTGCAGTAGATGCCTACAGTCGCGGCTTGGGCGAGTCCAGCGCGCGAGTTTGACTCCTGAATCCTTGGATGGACTGATAGCACTGAAATGCCGATCAACAGGGCCAGGTTGATCTGTACGTTGTTAGTGTTGCCACTGTTGTATGATGACAAAACTTCGACTCACCGAGATCGCTGCCTGGTTCATGCTGCAATCCGACCGCGCGAAGAAGATGTACATGAGCACCGTCATCGCGATGCTGCCAGTGTACATCGACAGCGTACTTCCAATAAGTAACCCTCGCCACAGCCCAGAGTCGGTATCCTCGATCTTCTCGATACAGAACTCCGCCCATGTATGCGCCAGATCCACTAGCAATACCAGTCCCAGAAGCAAGAACAACACTGCCCCAACAAGCGCCACGTAGTTCCCCCAAACCTCGAAGAAGCGATTGGGGATCAAGAAGCTGACAACAATTAACCCCAACCACGCCACGATCTTCGGCCCCCAGAACCCATTCTGCACCCCAGCTCTCTTATCCTTACTACTGTTTACCCCCACCAACATAACCGCCAGAATCGCATGAAATAAGCCCAGCGCAAAGTTCACGCGATGCACGGCCGCGAAACCGAAGCACGCCTCGTTGCCGCATTGCACAGTCACGTAGTCGAGGAGGATCCCTTGGAGTTTTCGGACCGCCCAGTCGGTGAGCATGAGCCAGGAGAGGATCGAGTTTAGGAGCAGGATGAGGGCGTAGGCGATGCGGGTGGCGATGGAGTTTGAGCATTTGCCGCAGGCGCTGCAGACGGCGCTGCAGGTTGCGGCGCCGCAGCAGGAGGCGGCGAAGGTGAGGAGGGTGCCAACGCTGGGGATTGCTAGGAGGGGGAGGGAGAGGAGGGCGCCCATCGTTGCTGTGTCCTGTGGTTGATCGGAATTGTGGAGAGTCAGGCTGGACTTGCACCGGGCGGCGATGTTGAAGATGTAGAGGCGCAGGTACACAGCATAGGCAGCCGCAATCGGCAAACCCTAACCCTGCATCGTCATCTCTGCATGTCGGCACTGAGATGCCGACATGTAGTCAATGGACTTCCTATCATGGCTATCACCTCAACAGCAAATCGCGCTGGCGCCGGTGAGCTCGAGGTCGCTTCTCTCGAGTCATATACCTCCTCGCATCAACTCAATTGATCACTCAGGAAGCTAAATTCGCTGCGCCGGACGTCGCGATCTCACCAACGACCGATAAGACGTCCGCTATCGAGAGCCATTGGATCTCGCCACTACTCCATGCTGGCCTAGACCAAAGATCAAATCAATACCTCCACCGCCTCCTGCCAAGTCCTACCGAGCCTCTCCACGCAGACCATGGCCCACCCTCCACCTCCAACCCCCCACCGCAATGCCCGCATCCTCTCAGTAATAGCAGCAACCCTCATAGCCCTCGCCTGCGGCACGAACTACGGCTTTAGCGCCTGGTCCCCCCAATTCGCCACAACCCTCTCCCTCTCCGCAACCCAAATAAACCTCGTAGGCAACGCCGGAAACCTCGGCATGTACGCCGTAGGGATCCCCTCAGGCCTACTGATAGACACCCACGGTCCGCGCTGGGGCGTGCTGCTCGGCACTGTGTGCTTGGGGACTGGCTACTGGTTGTTGAAGGGTGCTTATGATGCTGCGGGGGAGGGGTATGGAATGGTGGGGTTGTGTGCTATGGGTTTCTTGACTGGAGTGGGGAGTTGCAGTGCGTTTAGTGCGAGTATTAAAGTTTGTGCTACGAATTGGCCTAGGCATAGGGGAACTGCTACGGCGTTTCCGTTGAGTGGGTTTGGGTTGAGTGCGTTTTTGTTTACGGCTGTGAGTCGGGTTGCCTTTCCGGATGATACGAGCGGGTTATTGTTGCTGCTTGGGACGGGGACGTTCGTCATGACTGGGACTGGGATGGTGTTTTTGAGAATGTTCCCACAGGGTGGGATCGTCGAAGAGGAGGAGCGAGAGAGCTACAAGAGGAGCGACAGCAATGAGATGAGACGCTCACGGAGTGGGGAGAGCGCGAGGCATCTCATACACGATGACGGTAGGTCTCCTTGCTTATGCTACTAGAGTAGCCCTAATCTGACGACGTCTTTAGATCCAACGACCGAGACGTCCTCCCTAGTCTCTACGCCCACCGAATCCCTCTCCTCCAAGCCATCTCCGCACCACCACGCCCACCACCCAAACATCACAGGCCTCGCGCTCTTGCACTCCCCCTCCTTCTACCTCCTCTTCATAACCCTGGGCCTCCTCTCGGGTGTCGGCCTCATGACCATAAACAACATCGGCAACACCGCCAAAGCGCTCTGGCATCACACGGACCCCTCAACACCGAGCTCGTTCATCCAGCAACGCCAGCTGATGCACGTTGCCATAATCTCAGTATTCTCGTTTCTAGGCAGACTCGGAAGTGGAATCGGAAGCGACTACCTCGTGCACCACGACGCGAGTCGCTTCTGGACGCTAGTAACCTCCGCAGGCATCTTCACTTCCGCGCAAATCGTGGGCCTGACGCTGAGCAACCCAAACCACCTGTTCCTCCTCTCCGCGCTGACAGGACTGGCCTACGGCGCACTCTTCGGCGTCTTCCCAGCTCTAGTCGCGGACGCTTTCGGGCCAACAGGCATGGGCATCAACTGGGGCGCCATGACTATGGCTCCCGTCATTACTGGCAACATCTACAACCTGGCCTACGGCCGCATACTCGACAGCCATAGCATCATCCATGAGGGTGGTGATGGCAAGGACCGAGAGCAGATTTGCGATTTAGGGAGGGAGTGCTATGCGAGTGCGTACTGGCTTACGTTGGCTAGCAGTATTGTGGGCGTGGCGTGGAGTTTGTGGTGCATACGGCGGGAGAAGGTGTTGCGTACACGACGAGCTGCTGAAGGTCGGGATAGAGAGGCATGATTTTTCGTAATCAGCTGCCCATAGACATGCTGTTCAGAGATTTATACATCCTACCACTTCGCCTCTGGCTTCGCGAGGAAGGTATTTAGTACCTTCACATTCTTCTCCAGCGCTGTCAACCAGTCATCCAATTCCTTTGCCACTCTCGTCTGGTCGTCTCCGAGCTTAGCGTAGAAGTCTTTCCGGTACGGTGTGGCGCTCATGGCTGCCGAGAAGATCGGCTTGACGAACATGCTGTGGTGGGGTTTGAGCGTGTGGGTGTAGGATTCCCGGAAAGATGCCGCAAGCTCGGACGAAGGGTTGGAGGTGTTGTGTCGTAATGCCTGAGCTGTGAAGTCTAGGCCGCTGTCTCTGGAGTCAGCAGTTGCTCCGACTACCTCGTTAATCTTGAGAGAGCAATCTAGCTTACCGTACAAGCCACACCAACCCTTCTGTCGCCGTGTGACTCTTTCTTCCCCTTAACTCGGTCTTCACCAGCCCTTGCAACGTCTCGCTTTCCAGAGGCGATGCTAATTGCCGATCCCGGATCTTCTTGATGTTGCCGTTCATGTCTGACTTTACGGGCTTGAAGGCTGCCGAGCCGAGGACATCGAAGAGCGCTGTGAGGGACTCGGCGGCTTCGAGGAAGGGGCCTGTGGGGATTTGGGGATCGGATGAGGGTTCGAGGGGGATTGTGGCGAAGGACTTGCGGTTGTCGAAGAAGGTGCCGCCCGGGGGGTAGGCTGCGGCCATGGCTGTGGAAGGTGGAGTGGGTCGGTGTGGTCGAGGGCGGAGTGGAGAGAGGAAGCTCGGAAGTTGTGAGGGACTGAAGAGAACCGTCGACGATATGAAGTTACTAGTAGGGACTTTCCAGTGAGAATATCCGGAGTATGCAAGACGAGATGCAGGTCACGCCCAATGCCTCTCACATTGGCG
>KZ111203.1:36741-48487 GCA_002077045.2 Rachicladosporium sp. CCFEE 5018
GCGAAACCCATGAACGCCATCTGAATTGGCGCTGGCCTAGCAGCGAAGACCTCATTGCGTGCTCCGCGGGTATAGCCATTGAGGTTCACGAGGATGTGGATGCCATCGCGCACGATTTGATTGACAAGCCGTTCGGCAGTCCATCCGCTGGCATCACGGAAGTGAGGGGCTTCACCCTGGATTTGCCTTCGATGAACGGAGTTGTCGTTGGCTGTCGTGGCGTAGCAGTAGGCTTCGACTCGCTTCCTGTTGTGCATACCAAAGACAGATTGCATCAAGTGCGCAAGCGGGTGGTTGTTGAAGTCAGACGACACGTAGCCCACGCGCAATTGCGGTGATGGTGGTAGTGGCGGCGGATAGACCTCCCTCGGTAGCCAAGGTGCTCGCAGTGTGCAGACTGAGATACGAAGGCCATTCCTCTGCGATATAAGTCGAATTTGCTTTGGAGACATCGGAGCAGTGAAGGTGTGGAAGGGTAGAACTGTCGGCGCTGTTGGCACGGACAGATTAGCGGGCAGCTGCGGTCGATCGTAGCTTGTGGAAGTGCGCCGCTGCTTACGAACGTGCGAGTCCTGGTACCGATGCCACGAGATGCGCCGCGTCGCACGTTCAACAAGTCTCGTCAGCCTTGCGCCCTCCCACTTCTGATGATGCCAGCTCCTGAGCACCTGCCGCAAAGAGTCCTGCCGATCGATTGCATCATCCAAAGAGCCGTCGAGTATCAAGACCTGCAGCAGCATCTTCTCGAGTATAGTCGGCTGAAGGACCCCGCGACCCCAGCTCTCTCCATCCACCAGTTGCTTCTCTACGATGTCGACAACACGCTTGATCCAGCCAGAACTCGTGGCACCAGGCTGTCTGGCGTCTAACAGCATACCATTGCGGTCGACATGCCATCGATCACGTCTACCACCATCGTCTGCGATGCCACCTCGAGACTGCCATCCACATACCGAGTTCAACGCGTTCGCGAGACCACACACAGCTTCGGCGAAGTCAGGATTGACTTCGACAGCACGTTTATAGAAGACAATAGCATCACTGATGCGGCCCTTGTCTTTGACAGCGTTCGCGAGATTAGCAAGGGCGATGTCAAAGCGTCCGTCGCATTTGACAGCGCGCTCGTACATCGTGATCGCTGCGTCCAGCTGTCCAATGTCCTTGAGAAGACTGCCCAGATTTGTGTAGAGATGTGCATGATGCTGATCAAGTTGCAGGCCGTAGTTGTAGTACTGCAAAGCGAGAGCAATACCACTGCCAGGCACGACACCCGGGACCTCGACCTTCTGCATCGTATGAGCAGATGGTGCAACCTGCGGCACACCAGCTAGAAGGATCCCGACGTTGTTCGCAGTCGAAGGAGACGGCTGAAGCGCCAAGGAGAGATAATAGAGCGCAAGAATGTCGCGAACACCCGCTTGCAGTGGCGTCACACCAACAGATCGACTCGGATTCGACATGCCATCTTGGAAGATCTTGGCTAGTGACAGGAGCGAGTTGCTTGTAGTTGAGATGATCGCTTTGCGCTGCATACCAGTGGAGCCACCGGGGATGTATCTGAGGAACGGCAGCTCGCCCAGTGCTGGGAAGCAAGCCTTAGCGGTCGACAGAGCTTGCTCAGGTGTAAGCAGCAAAGGATCATGTGAGACCCGTGCAGGCTTCTCTACCTGTGTGTTGTACAGCCGCGCCGTGACGACTCGGAGTATATGATCAACAAGTCCTTGCACGTTCGTGAAGTGCCGGCCGACTGCGATGAGAACGGCGTCCTCGAACGCTTTCGCTGCGCCACCGTTATCTCCAACACTGTAGAGCATATTGCCTTTCGCATGGATCAGGGCGAGGATCCGGCCATTGTCGCTGGGTGGTATGGCAAAGCCACTCGACCCGAACCCTGGCTCCGATGCACCTACGAGGTCTTTCCAGTCTGACATGCTTGCATCGCCATCTACGTCAAAATCATACGAAATCTTGTCAGCAACATCTGATATTGCAGGTGAGCGGCTCGGGTTCGATACAGAACACTCGCTCCGCCGATCAGACACGCTCGGTGTGTCACTCTTATTGCTACACCGAAGACTTCGCTCCACGTGTTCGATGACTCGAATTGCATCACGACTTCTGTGGTCGTGACACAGCATACCCACAAGATGTTCGACCGCCTCGAAGTGGCTCGGCGCAGTTCTCACTACTCTGACCCAATGCCGTTCCGCTTCCGGCTTCCTTCCAAGTGCGAGTAAGGCCGCAGCGAGGTTGGACAGCGCTTCCAGATGCTCTGGATCCTGATCAAGCACTTGCGAATACCAGCTCTCGGCCTTTTTGTAGTCCCCAAGGCCATACGCTAGACACCCTCCAAGGTGCATTCCCTCAATCCATTGCCAGTCAGAATCCTGGCAAAGCTCAGTGATGAAAGATAGTGCTACTGTAGCACGTGAAGGGGGAGAGTTGTCTTGTGGATGTGGTCTGGGTGGGGGTGAGATCTGGTAAGAGCCCGTCGAACGGCGAAGCGCACGAGGACGGTTTTCATGCCACTCATTGGACTGCGGGGAACTCATACGCAGGTAGTCTATGTCACCTTCCGTTGGTCTGTACCCTTGCACTGGAGAGCGCATGGCTGGTGCACGGGCTTTGGGAGTTTCCGAGTCATCGTCACAGACCTTGACTCTTTGACTGTCTGACTCGTCGCGACTACGCGCAGGATCTGATGAGCGCCGTGCACGAGCGGTGATATCGGCGTGGGCCGCAGAGCTTCGTCTCCGTTGTGGCACAGCGAAGGAAGAGCGGGTCTGCGACAGCCTCGGCGGCTGGGG
Source organism: Rachicladosporium sp. CCFEE 5018 (assembly GCA_002077045.2). Taxonomy (NCBI): domain Eukaryota; kingdom Fungi; phylum Ascomycota; class Dothideomycetes; order Cladosporiales; family Cladosporiaceae; genus Rachicladosporium; species Rachicladosporium sp. CCFEE 5018. Next base: position 39,549 of record KZ111203.1, read on the forward strand.
AAAGAAGCTTGGGCGATGTGGTACTTGCGGATGCCCGGTGGCGTGTCGCATTGCCTGTTGTTGCCTCTTCGTATGCTGAATGAATGCAAGCAGTTCTCGATACTGTTGTAAAGCCCAGGCAAAAGCCTTGTCTCGTTGGACGCCTTTAGTCGACTTCAAGCCATTCTCTGCGACGGGCCCAGAGGACGGTTCTAGATTTGCCGTGTACGAGCGCTCGTGGGTTGCTAATCGGAGGCCGTCCGGACCATGAGGGGGATACACGGCAGCTGGAGGCAATACATAAGGTACTTGCAACGTATAGCCGCCCAGTGGCTTTGCCGGACCTGTGAAGTAGCTCGTACTCGGCATCATCTCGTGACCCTGTGGACGCAGCGGCTGAGGCGCATTGTCAAGGCGATCCCCAGCAGAAGGCCAACCACTGCTTGAAGAGAGGAAGCGATGTCCGCTAGGCGCGTACTGCCACTGACTGACCGGTTGCGGGTAGTGTCGAGGGTCTCGTACGGCTGCGGCCCTGTAGGGGACGTACGTGCCATCGTGCCAGTAAGGGCCGTACGGACCTGCTCCCTGGCCACCAGACGCAGTTGGTCCAACATAATGGAAGGACGGCTGTACACCGCACGGGATGCTTTGATTGTAATACGCTTGTGCGCTCTGATATTGTTGCATCGGCACTTGCTGGAGCATAGAATCCATTACAGGAAAGGAGTGTGGTAAATACTGGCTCGGGAGCGTGGACCATACGTTTATGCTCATCTGTTTCAGCACGGTCTGCGTGGCACGTTGTCGCTGGAGCTGATGCTCGGAGAATGTCATCCTGACCTGAGCACCACGGGCATGCGGCGCGCTGCCTCGACCATACAGCTCGACTCTCGGTCTTTGCTGAGACTTGTAAGTCGAGTCTGCCTGAGCAGAGACTTCGAACCCAGCGTTGAGGGTGCCGTTCGGAGTCTTGCGTCTAAGTGTGTTTTCAGCATGATGCGAGACTTCGCCGAAGCCCTGCGAAGATCCTGCATGAGGGCTTGTCCTGGGACGAGGGAAACTCGATGGCAGCTGTTCTGCTGGATCCGGCAGGTCAGGTGCGAGGGGTTGGGGTACATCAGTGACTCCGTTAGCATGAGCGTATTGCAGCATATTGTCGGCCATTATGGTTCGGACCTCGCACTGATTAAGCGTGCACTAGCGATCTCGCAGGCGATCCTTTGTCACGCCCGGTTCCTCTGCCACGCCAGATAACATCGCGAGCACGCCTATACTCCGGCTTTCGCTCTGATAGGTCTCTGCAGATATTCTGAGACCAAACGCCAATACTAGTATGCCTTTGCGACACTGCCAAACATTCATAGACCTCTCAGCCCGGAGAAAGCGTCCCCAATGGAGTCGAGGCGACGTGCGTTGGAGCCACAAGGCTGTCACTTCCCGCGAGATGGAACAAGGAACGCGAGCAAGACGTCGTCACCCGTTTAAAGCGGCGCGGGTGTGACCACGAGTCGTAAGAAGATCGTGAGTGCGGTCCTTGTCCCTGGGACTCGATACGTGTGTGTTTGCGGCTACGTGCGTGCCTTGCTGCTAGCCGTGCCTTTATCCCAAATACGAGTTCCAATACAGCAATGTATCCGCGACTTTGCCAGGTGCCTGGGACTCGGAGCAAGCTCTTTCAAACAAGCGTGTGCTGGGTGTCCACTGCGCTGAGACCAAGAGCTCGTCCTCAACTCCGGGACGGTGATGCTAGGCTATCACCAAGATGTTGAGCAGTATCGAGTTCTAGATGTCGCGGGATAACACAAGGTAAGTTGGTGTTGAAATACTTCGACGCGTGAGAAACGAAGAGTCGAGACATATGGATAGCATATGCAGCTGTCACGCCGCCTCGCAATCTATCGTGGTTCATGGCGCAGCAAAAGTACAGTGCGGCCACGCATTCCTCCACTCACATGCACGTATCAAAGCGTTAAGCTTCTCTCTAGCCCAACGGCCGCAGTAGCGCCCTCCACAATCTCAAGCCATCTTTCCGGCCCGTCAACACCAACTGCTGACATGAAAGTCGACAGATGTTGGCATCTCTGGTCGAGCCGGCAAATTCTGACGACCTGCAGACGGCTGTGTAGCGGTACAGATGACGAGTGGGCCGGGAACTTCTCACGCGCAAGACATTGAATCGCGTCAACTGGGACCCAGCGGAATCGGCGGCATCAGTTCCGATACATTCTCGCGGATGCGACGTCCAGGGTTTCGCACGCAGGCGACCCGCATGGTGGCTGCACTGGCGCGGCCTTGTCAGCAAGGATCTCGGCTCGCGGGAGCGAATGACTGTGCTGGGACTGCATGTCGCATGCTGATCCTCGCCAACATGCACCAACGGTGTGCATCCTTTCACTGCAATATCACGGCACTGAATGGGTCCTCGTGTCGCACTGCAACGACGCCCGACAGTGAGCGGAATAGTCGCGGTAGCCAAGTCATGGCACCGCACGGCATCTTTGCACGGTCTGCATACACGATAAGTGATTTATGCGGACAAGAGTTCGCTCAGGGCCAGATGTCTTTCCATTCGCCGACATCATATCTCACAAGCTGAGTCGGCAGCCGAGATCCTTGCCCAGTGCATCTAATTCAGACTCATCCCATGCTGCAGCGCTCTCAGGGAGGGTCGAAAGATGATGAGCGCTCCCGAGACGTTGATACAATTCCATGAGGCCTGGGCCGTTGGCAAAGGCATAGAAGCTGGCGAAGCGACTTCCTGCCGCAATGGAGAATTCAATGCCTTTTGGGACAAAGACCAACTCTCCAGCGTACAAGTGAGCAGGCTTTGAGTTGCCAACGTGGACTTGCAATCCTCCTTCCACTACTAGAAAAGCATGGTGGACATGATCAAACGCCAGCCTTCGGCTTGAAGATGCAAACAGGCCTGCATGTAGCTTCAGATGCGACGACACCTCGATCTGACCGATGGAGAACTTTCCCCCTGACTCTGCGGTAGTGGCAAGAGGCCTGCACAATGTCCCGCCGGCGAGGTATGCCGGACCAGTGGCATTCTTCACGAAGTATGGCTTCAGGGAACCCGGAAGTCTGCCGTCGGTCTCTGCCCAGGACTGAGGCTCGACACCGCGATGCTGTGGACATGGCACCATGTCGAACTTCTCGGCAGCCGCTTTCAGCTTCGGAAGCAAGACGTCGAAGAAGTTGCGGTCGTCTTCCAATGGCCACGTCGCACCGTCATATGGCTCTCCAATGAATCGGAAGAACTCCTCCCATCCACCTGGCACTATGAGACCAACCATCTCAGAGTGTGGGCCAACTATCTGGTATTGATGTATCGTGCCCTAATTGATCAGCAATAGCTAGAACTCTTCCCTCGATCGACACTACTCACAGGAGGCACGCTTGCGAAATCGCCAGAACTCAGTGTCCGGCATTGATCGTCGGCCCACACGTTGATCTGCCCTTTCAGGCACAAGAAGACATCGTGAGCTTCTCTGTGGTAGTGGAAGCCGATTGGGTCCCCTTGACTACCTCCAGAGCCAACAACAGCGAATGCATCATCGGTCTCTTTGCCGGTCACAAGTAGTCTGGTCGCTGATTTGGACAAGGGGATGTATATGATCTCTCCTTCTTGACTCGAGATGATGTACGGCTTTGACGAGATCCCTGTCGGTAGGGTCGTGGTCTCGATCTTCGCCATTCTGCCACTATGGCAGCAGGCACTCAAGACCGATCCACCTAGGAGAGCGGCAACGTTACATATTACGAGTACGGTGTGGAAGTGACAGACCACCGGATGATGAGCCACCATCCACTTTTCCCGCAGTCCACTTCAGCATCAGCATTAGGGCTCAGTGGGCGATCGGCCGAGCGTACATAGCTAATCGGCAAATGCCGATGGAATCTGATGCTGCAGTGTGAGTCCCCAGCAATGATGCTTCTGGCTGTCTTCTGGCCTTGGCACAAGTTCCTGCCACTCTCAAACACATCGGCGGGGTACTGAAAGCCAGACATCACCCCGCCAAATACTTGGTGCATGTCGGCATCAGCATTTGCCGACTTCATCCTTGGCATCGAGGTAAACATTAGTCTGCCAGTCTACGTATCTTACACAATACCATGAATCATGGCGGGAACCATAGAAGCATTACCGTGGGCTCTGGGCGTCTTCGATGCTCACTGTCATCCCACTGACACGCTCGCAAGCCTACAGGCGATACCGAGCATGCGGGCGAAAGTGCTAACCGTGATGGCCACTCGAGCTGCGGACCAGCATCTGGTAGCGGACGCGGCAGCCATGATCGGCGTGAAGCCTACTGATCTTGGCAGTGGAGATAATAAATGGAGGTAGGTAAGCCGTAGGTAAGACATCGCCTTCGAAGCGAGCAGGTAGAGTTCTGACAAACATAGCAATGAAAACAAGATCGTACCAGCGTTCGGCTGGCATCCTTGGTTCTCACATCAGATGTTCGATGATTCTGCTACCTCTGACAGTGACACTCTCACTGGACACGGAAAAGTCGTGCACTATCAAAGAGTACTGACTCCTAAGCCGGACGACCGCGATCTCTTACTGTCTCTGCCTGACCCAATTCCACTCTCGTCATTCATAGAACAGACAAGATGCTACCTCAAGCAGTATCCGCTGGCGCTGATTGGCGAGGTCGGCCTAGACAAATCCTGTCGCATTCCCATACCGTCCTCACACGAACATCAACGAGACCGCGCCGCCGATGCCACGCCTGGCGGGCGCGAGGGCAAGCCACTTACGCCTTACAGAGTCAATATGAGCCATCAGCAGCTTGTGTTGGTTGCTCAGCTTCGTCTTGCGGGAGAGATGCAGCGAGCTGTCTCATGTCACGGCGTGCAGGCGCATGGCGTCTTGTTCGACACGCTTGCGTCAACTTGGAAGGGCTACGAGCGGCGGAAGCTGTCAAAGAAGGAACGGAAAATGCAGGAGGTTCAGCCGGCTGACGGGCTTGATAGTGGAGGTACGTCTACAGGTGGTGCAAAGCCGTATCCGCCACGACTATGTCTACACTCCTTCTCAGGCACCGCGGAGACGGTGAAGCAATATCTCGTACCTTCTATCCCCTGCGAGATATATTTCAGCTTCAGCACGACGATCAACGGCTGGTCTGATGATGGTCAGGGCAAAGTCGAAACGGCAGTCCGAGCTGTTCCTGATGATAGACTACTCATCGAGAGCGACATGGACTGTGCTGGAAATGATATGGACGCTCATCTGGAAGAAGTCATCCGCAAGGTATGTTCTGTGAAGCAGTGGGATCTAGAAGCAGGGGTGAAGCAGCTTGGAAGCAACTGGATGCGCTTCGTTGGGCTGAGCACTACCGAGAGTCAGGCGGCGCCGTAGCTCGACAAGCGCGGACATCAAACGCTGCAATACCGTCATGAAAAATCTAGACTCCAGGCTTCGGCTTAGCACTGGATTCCGATGCAGGACGTCGAAGAGGTGAAGGTATGTTTTTGGATCAGCTGAGGTGAAATCACTGCATCACATGTGAATGGTGATCGCACATGTCCCATAGCATGATGCTACTAGTATCTTCGCGCGTAGGGCCAACATACCAGACACGCTCAGTACGCTCTCTTGGATTCGACACACCGCAAGTACCCCTGTCGCTCCTCTCCTTGTACTGCTTAGCACGCTCTGTTACACAACCAGCACCATGTCTTCCTGCCAGGTCATAACGGGTCTGTATGGCCCTCAGTCATCAGCTGTACCTGTCTTCGGGACCCCGGCTGCCCTTACTGCACTTACGTCTGCCGTCGATCATGGTCTAGTAGTCCGAAATGCCACATCACCTAGGCTCGTCGAAAGCGAACATGCCTTCCAGATCGCCGTTCAAGCTGTCGTGCAGGACAACACCATCTTCGCGGAGCTTGACCTTCATTCCGACGCACACCAACATCAACATGTATCCTTCCAGAATGCGCTCCGTCGACGTCCCCTATACGCGGACGCTTTCGACATCAACATCTGCGACTTCGACGCGCAGTATGCAGACGAGTGGGTTGTGGCTGGCCATCTCAAAACTCTCCGGAGGCTTTCCCAGCTCCGGCATGACCGTGGTGAACGGAAACCGATCTTCCAGGTCGGCCTGTTGGTCATGAGTATGACAGAGGACACGCTCGCGCACTTCCTGGCTAGAGTGTATGCTTCCGATCTGGGCGATGTAACGCATACCATCTGGCTTTACCGGTGGACGTATACCGGTGACGATGGTCTGCGTAGAGAGCACTGGCGCGGCTTCGCTGCAGCGGACCATGCCATGCAGTCTGACCGCAGGCCTCTTTCCGGCAGTTTCATGCAGGAGAATTTTGAACCACCGCTCTGTTCCCCCGAGCTTGTCCCATACGATTCTGCGCATAGACCTCGCCGTAAACGACAAACGGACCAGGACGAGATCGGACCACAGACGCCGCATGATCGACCTCTGATACCATACGATCGTCCACCTAAACGCCAGCGTATCAGCTCGGTCGACCACTGGCACCTCAGCGATGACGAAGTCTTCCAGCTTGAACACCACCACATCCAACAGGACGTCATCTTCCGCCTCGCTCACAGCTACAGCAACAAAGAGATCTTCGAGCGCATCAACGCTGTTCGTCCGCCAGAGCAACGCATCAAGACTCCAAACGTCATCACCAAGCGACTGACGCACGCTTATGAGCTGGAGGCCAGGAAGCAAGGGCGGGAGGTAGATGGAATCCGCAGAGAAGTGGAGGCTGAGAGGAATGCGAGGGGTGTGAAGCACAAGATGAAGGTGGAGGTAGCCACCTACAGAGACGGGCAGAAAAAGGCTGAGAACAGAGGAAACGCGAAAGGAAGGGTAGATGTGGGTGCGATGGGGTATGGCAACAGCTTTTGATGGCTTGCGGAGGAGCTCAAGGCAGCTGTAGAAATCGTGCCCTGTGTTTGAGATCGATGGAAGTGGCACTGCTTAGCATCATCGTATGACTCTCTGGTGATGAGCATTGCATCGCTTTGGCGCCTGATTAAAGCAAGCTCTCATCTGCAGAAGCTAAGTCTTTTGATGTCTTACACAGTATCAATGCCACTATCAGCGACACGGTCCTATTCGGGCGAGTGCACATCCGAGTCAGAGATTCCTTTCCTTGAGGAGAAGCAGAACGCTATCTCAGTAGCAGAGCCTCGAAACTGTCGTCCATCTCACCACACTAAACGAGCCTAGGAATGTAACGTGTGGCGTTGGACACTTCTATCTTGTAGCAGCCGCAAGCAGCCCAGACCGGCCTCAGCTCCAACTCCATGTTTCGTCCTGGGCGGCCCGCAGAGACCACTTGAGCGAAGGTCCAGTCAAAGAGTACGTGGAATCCATCCCAGTGGTCTTCGTAACATGCCGCAGCGTCTGATCCTTGAGACCGGGTCGCAGGTCGTCAAGAGGACTTGTATCGGGAACCTTCTCCAGTAGTCCAGAGTCTATGTCCATGCGCAAGCGTCCTTGTGTCTGGTCCGATGGTGGATGACTAGAATCTGCATAGCCTGGTAGTCTAGCGTAAAGCTTCGGCATGTACGCTGTTCTGGTCTTCTGAATGAATCCCATACGCCGCCACACTATCAGGGTAGCCCACGGACGTAAATCCATTTGAGCGGCGGCGAGTTTTGCATTTTGAGCCGCCAATCAACTCTGGAGCGGGATGAGGACGTAGGAGATCTTTTATTCATCAATGAACACTTACCGCTGAATCTCTAGTCGTTGAGCTTCATCGTAATAGCCAACTCTGGTCTTCTCTTCGTCCGTCAGAGCATACTGGCTGCTTTTGGGCGACATTGGTACGTGCACTCGACATACCGACGATTGTGGGAGAGTCATAACGTGTGCTCGTTGATTTCCACTGCGTCTGCTGAGGCCTGCGAGACACCAGCAATGCTGTTTCTGGATATTCGTGTTTGTCAGCCTCTTCAGTCCCAAGATCTGTCAAGCCTGTTGATTGGCCGACTCGTCAGCTTTGCTTAGCGGTTTTCGCCGTCCGTGGGCCAAACCTTGTGCAATCGAAGCTCGTCTCTTGACATCACCTGTGGAGTTTCACTCCAGCGGTCAAATACCCCCGCAGAGCGGCATGGCGGAGTTAACGGCGTAGACCACTTGTCGCCGTTGGTAATGTAGGTTCTACGGTCTCGTCTCCCTCTATAATCTCTGCAAGATCTTTTCTGATTCGACCTGTCGTTGCTCTTTCATACCCTTCCCCAAGTACTCGAAACTCAATCGAGAAAGGGAACGCCTCGTTCGACTTGACTACAACAGGAACACGCAAAGATGTCTGAAATGTTCACGCCGGCGCCGGCGCCGTAAGTATCTGGCGATTCGTACCGCTGTGAACGAGGGACGCTGACAGGGGATCGATCTCAGGCCAACAGAGCTTGGACGCTATCGAGTTCTCTCGGGAAGCGCAGGCATTCGCGTATCCCCATTGCAGCTGGGTGGAATGAGCATTGGCGAAGCATGGACCGGTATCCTTGGGTCCATGGACAAGAAGACTGCTTTTGAGTTGCTCGATGCTTTCACCGCCGCGGGAGGCAACTTTGTGGACACGTAGGTATATCCGGTCGCATTGCTCGGTTGTACTGACCTTTCAACAGCGCCAACAACTACCAGAACGACGAGTCAGAGGCTTGTAGGCTTCATCAGAACGACATGTATCATTTGGGGAAAGACTAACGGTTCGGCAGGGATCGGGGAATGGATGAAGGAGAGGGGAAATCGAGACCAGATGGTGATCGCGACCAAGTTTACGAGCAGTAGGTCACACCTTAATAGCGTCCGACTATCCACTCTGGAGCAGCACAGGAACCTTGCCAAGGACTCGGCCGTTCACTCGCATCTCCAGATATGGGGGCGAACGAGACTAGCCCGAAGCTACGCACTTACAGCAAGCCTCAACTGATACAGAGCGTGTGAGGAAACATCTCC
>KZ111203.1:58605-88202 GCA_002077045.2 Rachicladosporium sp. CCFEE 5018
GCTGGCGTACGCGAGCTGGAGGCGACATCGCGGCCCAATGACCTCTTCACGCTTTCCGAGATCCCGGCTGCAGCAGAGTTAGACGCCAAATTAGGGAGAACTCTTGACGACAGTGCCGCCGACTTATCGCAACGAGTCTTCGATGCTGAGTCGAGAGCTGAGCGCAAGCTGCATGGTGAATGGTGGTGCATCGACGACGAGACTGCTGGCAAGCTCGAGTTGCTGGCTGGAACTTCGTTGCCAGATGAAGTAGACTCGACTTCAACGGACAATGCAAGCGAAGCTAGCTCAGACGAGTCAGACGAGTCACCGCCATCCTCGCCAGGCAAGCAAGCGACGCTACCTACACCCGCGGCCCAGCTTCTCAAGCCAACGGAGTTTCTGAACCTTTCCCGGACTCTGTTCATGAACAGCGCGGATCCCACCGACTCCAACTGGCGGACTATCGCAAGCACCGACTCCACTTCGACGGCTCCTGCGATCTTCCGCACTGCCTTCGATGACTTCCACAACCTTGCCGTCAGTGTCACTAGACGTCTGGTGCAGACTACTATCTTCCAAGCAACATCACGCCTCCGTGCTCACGCAGATGCGCGGACGGCACCAAACGTGCACGGCAGAGATGTAAGTGCTGCACTTGCGATCCTCGGCATGCCGGCGGACACGAAACATTACTGGGCTACTGTCGCAAGGCGCTGCAAAGTTGATGTCTTCACGGACTCGAGCAAGTATAGAGATGGACGACCGTCGACGAAGACTGGAGTGCAGATCACCTGGGACGAGGCTGAGGCAGCGCTCGGTCTCACGAAGTCCGTTGTCGACATCGTGATAAATGACGACGAGGTGTCTGGTGATGTGGAAGATGATGATGATGACGCATACACTTATATCAGTGGCAGCGAAAGTGCTGATGAGCTAGCTTCCGATGTCGAAGATGTTGACAGTGTCAAGAGCGAGACCAGCAGCCGCGAGAGGAAGCCATCGAAGCGCAAACGCGCACTCAGCCCGCACAGCTTCGACAAAGCAGAAGGCCAGTACCTCGAATCTCTCGATCGACACGGCAGTCTGGCCGAAGGCAATCGACTATGTGAAGCACTTGGTCATGAGACAAAACCTGCCGAGGAGCAACCGATGCCTGAACGACAATTCAAGCGTGCTCGACTGGAAACGCGGCCGCGTGATTGGAGAGAAAAAGTGCAGTACGCGCCACCCTGGGATGTGTTCGACGAACAGCCGCAGTCGGCGGACTTCGAGAGGATGGGCCGGATCGGCGCCATGAGACGAGACAGGAGGCGTGCTCACAGACAGGCCGCCATGACGGATGAAGAAGTCACAGCTGCTGCACACGCCGATGGCAGTCCCAGTCACGCTCAGACTGATGATAGCGCCGCTACGTCAAACTCAGAGTCCGAGGACGAGGAGGACACAGGGAGTGAATAGATCGATGTCCGACTCGTGTCCAAGACTCTACCCAATAGTCTGAAGCCAAGCCATTTTACATCCCTCCCATCAACTCCTTCAGCGTAAGCGATTTCCTCACAGCATTGCTGAACCCCTCATTAAACGTCACCCACACCCGTCCAGCCTCCTTCTCGTCCAGCTTTCCTTGCTCCACCTTCTGCCGTTCGCTCATCTCAGCCCGCAGCGGAACCTCCTTGATCCTTCCAAAGAAATCCCTCACGACTTTCACCCTCTTCTCGCCGATATCAGCAGGCCCCGTATCAGCGCGCTTCAGCTGCGGCGCCACACTCGCATCGGCGCCCATCCGCCCCAGTCTCGCAACCTCGTTCCGCCGCGTCTCCTCTTTCCTGAACTCCTGATCTAGCACCTGCCTGACCGCAAACCGGGTCTTCCCAGCTGCGCCGCACTCGCCGAATCCTTTCCCGCCTGTCTCGAAGACGCCAGAGTCGTCGATCGCAGGCTCCATGCGGTAAACCCAGTCGCCTCCACCTCTCCAGCTCTGCCCATCGCTCGGATCAGCAGTAGCGCGACATTTCTCGAAGCGCACGCCTGTGGCACCCATGGCGTTCACTGCGCGGTTCACGAGAGCGAGTTCGGAGGCTTTACGGACGGCGGCTGTGGATTTGTCGGATCCGGAGCCGCCTATGATTGTGGGGTTTACGGCTGGGGAGAGCATTCGGAGGAGGTAGGGGAGGAGGTCTGTGGCGAGATGGGAGGAAGAGGTGAACATTCTGCTCAGTGGGGAGGAGAGGGATGTACTCAGAGTTTGAAGCGTGGCGGTGTGGGTTTTCTGTGCTTCTGTCGCGGCCCAGGGGGCGGAGGAGGTGGTGAAAGGATGTGCTTCGGGTGCTTCGGAATCGGGGTTGCCTTGTTGTGCGCCCCAGGATCTGGTCTGTGAGGCAAAGAGGTGGTGGAAAGCCAGGATTGGCGAGGAGAGGTAAGGCGCGAGTTCCCACTCGTTGCTGCTGAAGACGGCATTTGAGAGAGTGTCATGGAAGTGCAGCCACTCGTAGGCTGCGGTGGGCTTGGAGAGGTATGTGTCGTCTTGAAAGCGGTGGGTTGGATAGGCGGAGAAGACATCAGTCATCATTCGGTCGCTGTCGCCGAGTGTGTCGATCAGCTCGCGGAGGCGTGTGGTCGAGCTGCGTTTGAGGGATTCAGCTACGCCTTTGACCGATGAGCCGGTAGTTGCAGCCAATTGCTCGGGTGTTTCGACGAGTGTAGACTTCGGGAAGCCGGCGCCTTCTTGGAATACACGATCGACTATGTCGCGTGGACCACCGCGGCCAAGTCCTCTTGCTGCGCCTCCGCCGTGGCCAAGATCAGAGATGATATTGTCCTCGACCCATTTGCGGGTCAGACGAGCGCTCCCTGTGCGGTCTTGTTCGGACCGCAGCTTGCCTGCCACCCATTCGCCCACGACCATCACGCCTCGCATGTCACCTTCACCTTGACCATTCGCTGAGCGGTCTTCTTTCCGGTTGCTGACACCCCATGCGGCTTCACACAGCCGGCGAACACCATCACCATCGCAGGGCACACCTTCCTTCTCGAAGATCCCTGCCATCCGCGAAGTGATAGTTGCGATCTGTGGCTTCCGCATGTGCACGATCTCAGCGTGCGAGCTCTGTCGCAGCGGCCGCAGTGCAGGATGATAGACATCATTGCAGATCAGGATCAGCGGCCTCAACAAGCGGAATCGATCGCCTTTCTTCTTCCTCGTCGTTCCCTGTGCTAAAGTCCCAAGCGCGGTCGAGTTCTTCTGATCGAGCATAACCAAATCGATCAGAGCTTTGACAAAGCCACCCTCGCCACTGCCCCCGCTCCCACCGACGACACCATCAACCTCATCAACTACCACGCACACCGGTCGACCAGCCTTCCTGACCTTGCCGCCAATAGTCTTCATGTCAACGCCCTTCACATTTTCAGTACCCACCATATCTCTGATTCTCCCTTTGACCACGTTACTACTCCGCTCATCGCTAGCATTGATCTCCTGCACTTCATAGCCTGCTTGTCGGGCACAAACATGAGCTAGTGTCGTCTTCCCCAATCCAGGCGGTCCAGTGAGAAGCAGAATCTTGCGGTGCTGCTTCTCCACGAACGCTCCTTCCTCGCCACTGTGTCGTGCCTTCGGCTTGGCCCTGTGCATTCCAGGAAACACGATCGGGTCCCATCGTTTCAGCCAGTGCATCACAGAGCGGTGAGTGCGCTCATCGCCAATGAGGTCGGTAAATTTACGAGCGCGGTATTTCTCGGTCCATAGTAGTGTGCTTCTGCCTGCAACTTGCTCTGGAGGTGGCGTAGGGAGCTCAATAGGCGCCTTTGGGAGATCGAGCTCTGCCTGAGCTTCGCGGAGCAGGAGGTGAATATCAATGCCGAAGTAAGTTCGCTGGGCTTTGGTAGGCCGGGATAGAGTGCTGAGTCCCAAGTCGATCTCGGTGCGTTTCCTCTTCCTGAACACTGGATCCAGAGAGGGAGAAGTCGCCATTGGAGCCATTCTGTCTCCCAGATTTCGCAGTCAACTTAGCAGAAACTGGGTTTGAAGCACGAAGATGGAGATTTGGGAGACGCGTTTGAACGCGTCAAGCTGCAAAGTGTGTACGGCCGACCAGATGTACTTTGTCCTCAACATCATGTATAATGTCTGTCCTGACCTCGACCCTTGCAGAAACGACACATAAGTACAGGGATATAGATAGGAAACAGATGGACGTTGGTAACACACAGGTTGGATATTCACCGCCGTAGAGTAGCTACATCACTACTGTCCCATATCAAATAACAAGAACTCTGCTTCCGTCGCTCCCACGCTCTCAATCTCAATCTTGCCTGGCCCCTTCGCTCCTCTGACATACGCTCCATCGCCCTCACCAAGCTCGACGTTGCCGAACTTGATCTTTGCGCCGCCAGTCTTTGGCTGTACGCGCTCAGACATGACGACATGCACGTACACGTTCCTTTCGCCTTCGGTGACAAGCTCATGCGTGACGCTCTTCCCTGGATGGAGGATAGACGCGCTCATGCTGACGTCCGAATGCGCGGGAATCGGCTCTGATTCGCCATCCTTGCCAGAGTGCCGATCAGTGCTCTCAATGATCCGAACAAGATTGTTGGTCTTCATTTCATCCGTGAACTTGCGAGTCTTGTAAGAAGGTTTGAGTCCAGAGACATTCGGCTTCGCCCAGATCTGCAAGAAGTGGACGTCCTCCTTCTTGTTGCGATTGTACTCGGAGTGGCGGATTCCTGTGCCCGCAGAGGTGAACTGAACTTCGCCACGGCGCAGGTTCTCTAGATTGCCCATCGAATCTTTGTGCTCGAGTTCGCCACGAACAAGGTAACTCCAAATTAAGAATTCAGCGTGCTGATGCTCGCCGAATCCTTCGCCTTTCTGTACGCGATCCTCGTTGATCACGCGGAGAGGACCGAAGGACTGATGGGCCCGGTCGTGGTAGGAGGCGAAGGAGAACGTGTGGAACGTATAAAGCCAACCATGCTCGGCATGTCCGCGAGCATTCCATGGTCTTTTAGTGATCTTAAGGTTGGAAGAGCCATTGGTGGTGGCTGTCGTAGTTTGAGTGGCCATCGTGCGATTCGCGGCACTCGAAAGAGACGACGTCAAGGATCTCGGTAGCTGCTTCGACAGAGCTGATCGGAGAGGAGTGATCAAGGCCAGGATGACTGCAATGCCGACTATTGCTGCTACTGCTTTGATCGAGATAGTTGAAATGGTGGACTGAGCTGTGGTACTGGGCGTTGCTTCTTTCGTTGAAGACATGAAATATGTAACCAAGGAGAGGAAGAGCAGCACTTATACTCGAATCATTCGAAGCTCTAGGAGCTCACACCTGATCTACAATAGTCTAAAATGTTCCAGATGGATGACGGCAATGCTGATGGAGCATTTTCAATGGCAGCTAAATGCGCTTTGTCACCTCGGCAAGATTTCCGACTCGAGTCAGCTCCATGCCCATGGCTGACATCACTTCCTCACTTCATCCGCCGTTGTGCCATGCCAACATGCCTTCCATCCCTCAGAAGGCGCAGACGGAAGACTCCACGAGCTTCGATCCCGACGTATTCTTCGGCTCGTGGGCGAAGGGAGACCTGACGCCGCCCTACGATAATGACTTCCGGAAATTCATCATCCGCGCCTTCGGCCTGCAGCTAAACGATACATATGGCTACCGCGCCACAGCTGAAGTCACCTTACTCCAAGCTCAGACATATGTCGAGTTCGGTCGGCAAGGCACACTGCATAAGTGGTATGTCGACGAAATTGGCGAGCAGGTAAGTCGACTGGCCTCAGCTACGCAGGGGCAGCAAGTTCTTATGTACAGCGCACAGCCCTGAGACAATCCCACGCAGAGACCTCCGCCACCCGCTGTAGATATCGCGGCTTATACCGACATCTTCCGACCTACGACCAGCACTGCGAATGCGATCAAGGGACTCCTCTCGAATGCCAAGAAGGGCTCCATTCGCGCAGACGTCGCGAAGCACATCCAGTCCCTGTACCAACCTCTAGCTGCAGATCGCAAGATCATCGTCTCGAAAAGTAAGACTCACGTAAACCCCTACTTCGATCTCCTCGCCTGGTTCAACCAGAACCTCGAATGGGCTGGTCCAGAAGCGAATACAGTGAAGATCAAGCACTCTCACCCCACGCTGCCAGTGCTTTTCCACCACTTCGGCTGCGTGTGTCCGAGCTATGAAAGTCTTGAGATCATCCGGCAGGTTGCGAAAGGGAGATCAATCATCGACCTAGGGTCTGGCAATGGGTACTGGACTTACATGCTGCGTCGTCTACGGAATGGGAAGGATAAGATGGAGGTAATCCCGATCGATAACGGGATCAGCGAATGGCGCACTGTGTGGATTGGCGATACGTTGGAGATGGACGGCGTGAAGTGGTTGAACGGCAATGAGGGAGGAAAGGGGAAAGTGCTGCTGTTGGTGTATCCGCAGGTTGGGCTGGAGTTCACGACGAAGATGATCGAGGGGTATAGTGAGTAACAGGTGCTGTCGTGGGGTGGTGGCAGTTGCTGACGATCATCACAGAAGGCACAACGATCATCATCGCTGGATCGCAGAACGGCAACGGCTTCACGGCATTCGCATCAGAGCTTATTGTGGACTGGTTCGCGAGGGAGAAACCGGAGTGGGAGAAGGTTTGTCAGGTTCCGTTACCTAGCTTCGCTGGTAAGGACGAGGCTCTGTTCGTCTTTGAGAAACATGGAGCCTAAAGTCACCTGGCGTGCAAAGAGCCAGTTCAGTCATTCAATTGATCCTCTCTCTCTTATGTCCGCAAGCTCTAAGTCCACAACCCTGTACTGCCATCAAGCCTTGGCCTCATCAATTGCACATCGACCAAGGAGAGTCGATCTTGTCACGAAGACCCCTCTCCCAGATGCCAGAGACGCGACTGTAGTAATCAACGACGCGACGCAAGGTGATCATCAGAACATCCTGGGTGTCCCCTTCCTTGTCGCCGACAACCCAGACGAACCCACCCTTAGCTCCGAAGTTCTCCTCCCTGATGGGTAAGTCCTCCTGCGGCTTGGTCGCGACCACGACGGCATCATTGGTTTTCGAAATATTCTCATGTTCTGAGATGAACTTCGCCCTGCTGTAGCACCCTAGCGAGTGGTGCTCAAGCTTGTATGCGATGTCGCCGTGGTGTTGGATCCCGTGATATCCGATTGGCGACCCGTCCGGCGCAATGAGCGCTGCGATGGAAGTCTCACTTGGCTTCATGGCGTCGAGAGATTGGCCTTCGTCCTTGATGACTTCTTCGGGCAAAGCATTGCGAGTAGGCAGCCAGATGAAGCGAGGCTTGGGTCCCGGTTCAGGGAAATAAAGAGCGAGGCAGTGGTCCGGGCTGGGACGCAAGAGGAACTCTCTGGCGGTCGTACAGACTAGAGCGTGAAGCGGGCTACCATCAGTCAGCTCTTGCTCATGTCTCGCTTCGACTCAAATCTAGTCACCGGTCTTGGTCCGCACAGCGCTCAGAGCAGTACTTGATGCCGTTGCAGACTACGCCGGCAGACTTGCCCGTCTTGCGGCAATTGGCGCATTTTTCCTGGTCCTCACGGAAGGCTGTTGGTGCTCTGCAGACTTCATGGTGGTCTTCACTGTTTCGGCGTCAGTTGGCTCACGATAACGATGTCAGAATATGGCGTACCGGTCTTCCTCGCCGTTCCCACATTCGTCGTCCCCACAGAACTTCGCGACGTTGCAACGCGCGCAGATTTGTGTTGCCTCGTTGTCGCAGCTGCTGCAGTACTTCGTGCCGTCGCCACCGAGCCAGTAGCGGTCAGCCATGTCGCGTCGAGTATGCTGCTCGCTTGGATGGTGGTGCTGTTGATGGATGTTGTTTGTCAAAGGTGCAACACACAAGAGGAGGAGGCTGAAGCAGAGAATCAGGTGAGTCATACGTGGAACCCCATCGTCATCCCTCGAATGTGAAACTGGCACGAGGCAGGAGCGATGGAGACTCGTGAGTGCACAAGCGTCAAAACTCGTTGTCCGACAACACGACCGAGGGCAATGAGTGAAAGGAATACAGTCTACGCCTTGGCAAGAGATTGAAGCCGCTCTACTAATTTACAACCAACGCAGGTACATTTCCAGCCATGAGTGGAAGCTCTCCGCCAACGACCATGTGCTCCCGCGCTCTGACTTCCGGGATCTAGCTCATCTGCAAGAAGGTACGCTGGTCGAGAAGAGTGTCTCCACCGTATTCCAGGCCCTGCCGCCCCAACATAACCTCTTTCAACCACGTCAGATCAGCTGCAGACACATCCCGCAACTTCTTGATCCCGCCCTGAAGCGAAGTCTTATCCAAGACAGCGAACATAGCCGGTCCATGCAGCCACCACCTTGCACGCCCATCTCTGGCTTCGATCGCTCCAATGTCCTCGCCACCAAGCAAGCCAGCCACGGACGGGGATATCGGCAAACTGTAATCCCCGTTGCGATAGCACTCGAAGAGCGGACTCGTGTACATGATCTGACCCTTGCCGACTGGGAGCTTGGGCTTGATCGACTCAGCCTTAGCGGAGTACGGACCACAGCAGAATTGACCTGCTTCGCCGACGAGCAGCCGAGCGTGGAGGACCGACAAATCTTGTACGAGGAGACCAGGGTAGCCGGGGAGTGGAGTCGGCGTGTCTGCCATCGGGATCCAGCGGAGCTCTGGCTTGGCGACGTGGGGAGGGAAGTAGAAGACTGGACGGTGACCTGAGCTTGGATGATCGGTGAGGTTCTTGAAGGCGGAGCAGATGAGCTGGTGAGTTGGTCTAGAGTGTTACGGTCAGCTTGAGCACAGGTGGGCGTGGCAGCTGAGTGGAGGTGTAGCACTTACTGGTCTCCGGCCTGGCAGCTCTGTGAGCAATACCAGATCGACTTGCATTGCTCGCAGGTCACAGTCCCGGCCTTGATGCACTGGTAACTGGCACACTGATGAGTCGCCATGATGATGAAGGACGCAGCGTTAAGGGGAGAGGTGTTGACATACATATAGGTCGAGGTTCGCGCTGGTCAACAAGTGCGTTGCGTTTGCTCAGCTTCACGTTACGCAAGACGATGCAGCTCTTGCATGGCCAAACAGAGCTAGCCCGCTGATCATTACAGGGAATTCCGGAGGGGGTTTCGGGGGACGCTGGTGCATGTGCCTTGCCGACGGGAAGGTGCAGGCTCCCTACAGGACTGCAGTCTACGCCAATGTGGCTACTACTCAGGAGACCCTACACGAATCTAGGACCAGGACAGTACTGATATCGCTCACTCGCTTCTGTATGCACTGGTACAGCTCGGATGATTGGCTTCGCTGCGAGACATAGTCTGCTGTTTCTCGAGGCTGATGAGCCGCATTCTCATCAACATCATCCTCGCCACCCTAGCTCGTCAAGAGTTCGGCTCCCTCTGTGACGTTCGTCATAATACACCCTCGTTGGTGCATCTCCCGCTCGAACTCAACCCTCGCCAATCAGAGCAAAAGCGCCTGAGCGGCACTGCCAGTCGAAAGTGGCAAGCCCTGTCGACCAGACATGAACTCACTCATGCATGTCAGATCTGCAGAAGTCACATCTCGCACTGTCATGCCCTCGCTACCCTCCGTGAGCCGATTCATCAAAGTAAAGACGATCGGACCGTGCAGCCACAAAGCAGAACCCGCACCGTGAGCCTCCAGCCCTGCTATTGTGTCGGAGCCGAGAAGCGAGGCCATTGCCTGGCTGATCGGGAGTGTGCTGTCGGGGATGTAGTAGCACTGAAACAGCGGATATGTCGCGACAACCTTGGCCAAGTCCAGTGACGAGATAGTATCCACCCTTGCTTCTGAGGAGAAAGTTCCATTTGCGAGTTTCACGAGCGGCCCAAGCAAAGATTGCAAACCACGATAGTTTACGACTTCCAGCATGCGCATGCTGGCGTCGCCGACGACGTATGATGCAGCCATGGTGTCAACTGGGGCCCAGCGGACTTTGAGTTTGCTGCTGTTCTGAGGAGAGTAGATGACGAGGCGGTGCGTTGCAAAAGGGCGATCGTCGCAGTCTCGTAGAGCGGAGCAGACTGTCTTGTGTACTGGCCTAACGTCAATTCGTGGTTAGCTCTGGACGTTACCACTCAATGGTCTGCACTCTCTGTATTAGGAGCGCTTCTTACCAGTCATTGATTTGACAATCCTGCGAGCAATACCATACCAACTTACACTTCGAGCATGTTCTGGTGGCGGCGATGCTGCATTTGAATGCATTAGCACATGGACGAGACGCCATATCGCTTCTCGGACGATGGTGGCGTGCAGCCTGTACTTCGGACCTGCTGGAGAGGTAGTTTAGAGGTGACAAAGGTCTTCCACAGATATCATGCAAACTGCATGCGTCACGTTTGTAGCGGAGGCACGTCAATGCGGGTACTCGCATTGTTCCAGATGCCCTCTCCCTGCCAACCACGCCTCCCGCGGTGACCTGCATACATTACAACACACACTGAATCGGTGGCGTACGCTCATTACTTTCTGGTGGTGGCCATCGTCAGTCAGTGAGTCGATGCCATAGCGCAGACTGCAGAGGTACGACTGTTGCACGCGAAGAGCATACTGTGTAGAAATTTGTGTACCAGCTTGTATGAAATAACACATGAGTGTTTGATGATATGAATTTTGGCATTAGTTACAGATCAGCGGAAAGAGCTCAGATTGCGCACAGAGCCTTGCATGCCACAATGTGCTATCGTGAGTTCTACCCAATTCGCTGTGCTAGCCCAACGATCGATGTACTGGAACCTGAATTGATTCAGTGCCACTCACAAACAGAGTTGCAGTCGTCGTTGTATTGCTGAGTGCTGACTGCAGAGCCCTCCGGGTATCTCGCCTCGCCCCATGTCATGAGCACGTCCCAGTGGCTCTATAAAGGAGGTGACATGTGCACAACGACCGACATGCCTTGCTCAGTCTTGCCGCAGTGAACTTGAGCTTGGCTGCCGAACGCAACATTCTTGATGCAGGTCAGGTCTGACGCAACCACATCCCGCATCCTCAAGACAGTGCTCTCACTTGGTGGCTTGTCTAGCATAGCGAGAACGACCGGCCCGTGCAAGAACCAGGGTGTCCGCGGATCCTTGGTCTCGATTTCCTCCGTCTTTCCTTCGCCTATCAGTGCTGTCATAGCCGGGCTGATCGGCAAGGTCTCATCTGTGAGGTGATAATACTGGAAGCTCGGCAAGGTTGTCATGAATGAACGGGGATCGACTGTTGCGGCGGCACCTTCCGGATATGCTCGAGGAAAGAATGATACGCTGTCAAACACCATTTCTGGGCTAACTAGCTGTACCGCGTAGGTAGCGCGCAACATCTCAGTCTCACGCTCGCCGAAATGTCCACAAGTGTGCTGGAGCTCGCGCTCGGGGAGAAACCAGCGAGCACGTGGTTTTGTGGCGTCTGGAGAGAAGTGGTAGACGAGGCGGTGCTTCGGGCTTGGGCGATCGCCGCAGCGCTGCATAGCGGAGCAGATGAGCTTGTGAACCGGCCTGTCAGCTTATAGTCAACAATGTGAGATACGATGAACGTTGACAGGAAGTGTAAGTCTCCTACCAGTCCTCCACCTGGCAGGTGTTCGAGCAGTACCAGATTGACTTGCACTTTGCGCATATCTGGTCGGCAGTTTCTGTGTGCGAAGCACTTGTAGTGTACGCGTTGGCGCACTGATGGGACGCCATGTTGAATAATGATGCGTTGTATGCGCGGTGTCGGGGATGATATAAACAGCGATGTGGCCGAGTGAAGTCTCTGCGCCGCCACCGAGTCACAAGAACAGGTCCTAGCTTCACGTGCCACGTATGTACCGTAGTGGGTACCAGCAGCTTCGATCGTGCCTTCCGTATGTGCATGATACACTCTTCGGCATGTACTTCTGCCGAGACCAAGCGTAGCCACCACAAAGGTTGTTGGTGATCAATGCTTAAGGCTAGAAGTGAGTGGTCTGAAACCATGGAAGCGCTCCAATGCTGGCCCACGCCCGCCTACCTAGATCCACGCCATTCCAGTCGTTAGGAGAATGGGATCTGCGACGTCCTTGTCGATCGTACGAACGTCTGTTGCCTGACCACACAAGCGCTTTCACATCTTGCATGAAGTGATCATAGCCAGCGGTATAAGATCGCTCTGTTCGCACAGCAGGCTGCTCTTACCACTCTTACACATCTGCAATCCAGACATGTCCTCCCATCTTTGCGGTCGTGCAAGCTGTGGCAATGAGGCTTCCGCGATATGTGCGAACTGTCGCGATATCTGGTATTGCTCGAGAACATGCCAGACACAAGATCGGTAAGCAGCTTGCAATGCAACAGTGCCATCGTCACTCGACTGACTGTACACAGCGAGACCCACAAGATTGTCTGCGCCCGCCTGCTCGCGGGCCGCCCGGATCCGCACTCCTACCTTTGCTTCACCATCCCTCAGCACGGCATGGAGGTCGATTCCTGCTGGATGGCACCACCTGGCACAGTCGCAGCGCCTGCAAGCTACCAGATCAATCTCTTGACCGGGAACATCACAACACCCACTGAACCGATAGCACAGCGTGTGGCTGTCACTCTTCCGCATGGCATCTTTATGGCGCCTAGTCTGATCGATGGGATGGGCATGAGATCATTTTTCCGTGACTCGTGGGGTGGCGAGCACGGCGTGACGATCATTCAGTCCGTCGGTGTCAGCGGACCACAGTCTACGGGAACTTCGCCACAAGTCATACTGACCAACTACTACGGTAAAGAAGCCATGGAGGAAGAGAAGCCAATGTCCGAGGTGCTGCGCTCCTTTGTGACGGACCCGGAGACTTTGCCGGAACACCCGTACAAGTATGGTCCACAGATCCTCGGCGCATTGCAGGTGGTAGGCGGGGGTTCCGAGACCAAGGTCGTCCTTCGTGATGTCTGCATGGCAGACTTTGGCGAGTACAAGGCATTCGTACAGCGGCTTGCACAGACTGCTCACAGGGATGGCGGAGAGGTTGGCGTGCCTGTCCAGTGAGGCGCCTGTAAATCTCCAGCTGTCTGAGTGGTATGTAGTGCTGCTATCGGGCGAACTGCGATAATGCGATACTGTGCTGCCTGTGTAGCGGAAACATCAGGTGGAAAGGAGCCCGCCTCACGGTATCCAATGTACAGTTTTTCGCAACGTGATACCTTGGAAGTAACCTCTGGTAGACTTACTATGAGCACTTCTCTGAAACTCCTGGAGGGGAGGAAGACCCGAGATTTCGGACACGTTTGCGTGATCGTTGTGCCTAGATGGTATTCCACACTGCTGAGGCGCTGGACGTGCCAGGTGGTGTCTATTGAGCTGACAGACCCTCTGACGCTTGCCGAAGTCCTCTTGGAAACTCAGCAGCATGGCGCACCTCTCCATATCCGCGCCTTCATAAGCGGGCAACCCGTTTTACCTCTCCATCTGGGTGATTTCGAAGGCTTGCATGCGCTATTCGCGACGTGTGCTGTGAGAGATCTGTGTTCGAGCTCGCCTCAGTGACAAGGAAAGACACTGACAGTCGCGAGGTTGGTCTGGTACAGTGGCTATGCGACGGAGTGTTGAAGGTCACAGTAATTTCCCGAAGAAGTCGAGACCAAACGCATGGTCCCGTCCCCTGTTGCTTGGCATGGAGATTGTGAAACACTGCCGTTACGACAAGCTTCGCCTCGGATCGTCAAGATAGACTTCAGCCTCGAATCCTTGCGATCTGCGAGCACCAACCGCGCCCGAAGTTTGATGATCCTTCAGCGGCAAGCTGATACTGCTACAAAGGCTGCGGTGCGGCACACAGCCCCTTCGCAAGATGTGCTCGCTGTTATATCACCAGGACTTGCGTCCTGCCATGCGCGCGAGCAGCCATGCAGCATCACCAAGAAGAAATGGAGGCTTTAACGCCCACGCATACAAGCCGGGCATGGTGATTGACGACGCGACCTCCATCGACCCATCACTCGAGCATCCTAGGACACGACGAACTTTTGCATCCTCTTTGGCTGACAACAGGCGTGGGTTCATCGACGGCTGGAAGCCCGAGATCCTGTCATTGTTGCTGAGCTTAGCAGCCTTCACACCCTTGATCGCCTTCCTGCTGGTGTATCATGATCGACCACTTGCAAGCATCGGCAACAGCACGTCGATCAACGCTATCATATCAGTCTTGATCACGATTGCGGAGTTCAGCATGCTCTTCCCAGTCTCCGAGGCGCTGTGCCAGCAGAAATGGATTCATATGATCTTCGTACAGACGCTGGGTGCGCCATTGAGCGATCTACAGCGCTTTGATTGGGCATCGAAGAGCGGACTCGCAGCGCTGCGCTCATCGGCAATGGCAAAGCCTACGGTGCGACTACCTTGCTGGGTGCCACAGCAATGATACTGCATCTCTTCATCGGCCCCTTCGCACAGCAAGCGGTGTCTTATCCTGTTCACGCAGCCGCCGCGAAGTACCCTTACCCCGAAGCCACCATTTCGTCCACACAGAATTGGATCAGCACGCGTAAGTATGCCAATCTGAGACTCTCCGCGACAGCGGCTGACCACAAGCTGCAGCCGTGACTCTCTCAATAGTTGCACAAGCTGCTGTCGACGCACCCTGGACTGGTGCAACATCGCTACCAAAGTACACTTGCAGCTCTGCGAATTGCACATGGGATCGTTTCGAGACTCTTGGTGTCTGCAGCAAGTGTATAGACGTGTCAGCGTCAGTACAGCAGAAGTGTGCACATCCATCACAGTCGCCATGTGACGTAGAGTTTCCAAGCGGTAGTATTGTTGGCGGGCTGGATGGCAGCTACACATACGCAACGTTCTGGAACCAATCGTGTGGCACTGTCCACTACAACATAAGCGCCATACCCTCCAACGACAGCCTGACTAATGCTATCTATATGCAAGATGACTCCTGCTCATTTCGCCAGAAGCACGGTACCAACTTTGACGACATCACGCTACCTTTCGCAGCACTGGATTTATATCAGAGCACGCTGGATTTGGCACCTCCTGTTGCCCTAGAGTGTGCTCTCTATGTCTGTGTCGAGTCGGTCGTCAATGCCGGTGTCACGAATGGAACCTTCAGCTCGGGTAATGCGACCTCAGAGAACTCTCTATCCGCAACGTATGACACCAGGTACACGCTGCCGCCTTCGAACATCATTGAACTCGGCACGGGCATTACTCTGGTCTCGTCTGGCTCGTCCGGCCGGTTTGTTGTGAACAGCACCGCACTGTCGGATGTGTCGAGCGCCATCATGTCACTCTTCACACAGCCTGGGAGTGGCACCGCTCTCAACATCCCACTGTTTGCGCGCAGCTATAGTCAGTGGATGAATCTCCACTGGACGCTTCCGGATTTCAAGTCTGGGTATCCTGCTCTACCCGCCAACATTCTGGACTCCGTCGGCACTGCCGTGTCGAACAGTATGCGCTCTGAGCGGATGGCGGATTCCTTCGAATCGCTGGTAGTGACCGGCACGACGTGGTCCAATGCCACGTACATCCACGTCCGGTGGCTATACCTCATCTACCCGGCTGTGGTCATCGTTCTGGCGGCTTCGTTCGTACTGGGTACTGCCATACAGACAAAGCGAAGCAAGGTGCCGGTCTGGAAGAGCTCAACGCTCGCGACAGTGTATCATGGCCATGTGATGTGTGACAGAGATGTCGATGGCATTGGCGAGATTGACAGGATCAGCGGCATGGAGCGCGATGCGAGGGATCGGCTAGTGAGGCTGGGAAGAGTAGACAGCGGAAGGCTGATGCTGGTCCCAGTAGCGGAACTGGAGGGCTAATGAGTACAACTTCGTATGCAATAGTACCCTACCACTGACGGTACCCACTCACGCGAGTGAAAGAAGAAGCGGATCACTCCAAAGGTCCGCGTAATCGTCACTGCTAGTATAGGCTGCACCGCTAAGGCAAACTTGCTCTAAAGCTGCGTAGGCGAGAGGTGAGAGAAGAATATCTCTCATAAATAGTCTAGGAACGTGTACACACTTACGGTGCGGCATATAGTAGCATTCTCGTCCATAGTGAGTCGCTGACCGGTCCGCTTCTTTCGTCACTCGCGTGCCACTACCCCGAACACATCATGACGCTTGTGCCCACGTCTGCTCGGCGATTTACTCTGTTGGTGAAGAGTGCGAGTGACAGATGAGAGGAGAGCACTGTGAACATCACGAGGTGACGCAAACCCTACGAGGGGACCATCGAAAGTCCTCAGCATACTCCGTCTCCATTCATCGTACAGTACGATATTGATTTACTCTACGATTTAGTCTACGCCTCCGCCTTGCTTTACTTGAATGCCCGCATCAAGCTCCCCATGAATGATGGCATCTTAGTCTGACCATCCAGCGTAGGTCGTCGCTCCTGCCTCTCACTGTCCCGTCTGCTGCGATGTCGTCTCTCGGACCTGCGGTCACCGTCCTCGTCCCTGGAGCGATGTGATCGATGACTCTTTGGACTCTGTGGAGACAGTGGCACGGGAAACTCTTCGATCTGTGTGACGGGTGTGTCATCGACCTTGTCTTCTTTATGATAGCTTCGAGTCGATGTGCGCTTGGATCTCGGTCTACTCGCATCGCCGTCTCGTGTGCCATGTGGGGTGGTCGAGTCTGTGGCGCTTCGGCGTAATGTAGGACTTCGCGACACATCGCTGCTGGTCCGCACGAGCAAGCCAGCATTCGTCCGTGAGCTGCCCGAGGTGACACTGAAGGCCGTCAACAGCGTCGGTCTTTGCTTGTCACCAGAATCCTGTCGCGAAGGTTTGTCGGCTCGACTTCTCTCTATCGCACTATCCCTCCTTTCTCTTTTCCGTCGCCTCGACTCTACCTCACGCTTGGCCTCCGCCTCAGCTTCCTCCCTTGCAATACGGCGCGCCGCCTCCTCCGCTTCCTTGATTGCAGCCTTGCGTGCCGCGCGGCGCGCATCGTGCCGCAATCGCCTCTCTTCATCTTCCTCCTCCCTACGGAGCTGCTCCTCTCTCGCTCTTGCAGCCTCTTCTTCCTTGCGAGCACGACGCCGTCTCCTGCGCTCTTCGTCTTCCTCGGCAGACACCGCATACCGACGAGATGAAGCTTGGGGATCACCTCCGGACTTCACAGTACGGGAGCTGCGTTTCGAAGCCTTGACGGTATCGCTCTTCCCAGTAGCGACTGAGTCTCCTGGCTTCTTTACCGGTCTCGACCAGCCGTCAGAACGCCTCTTGGAGCTTCGGCTTAGCGTTGGTGACGGGGGAGCATCCGCTACGATCGCTGTTATAGCTGTTACGGCCGCTGCTGCTGCGGAATCAACGACTGGTTTCGCTTCTTGAGCCAGCAATGGCGCTTCCTCGGTGACTCTGGCTGACCCTTCATCGACTATTTTGGGCTCCTGTAATGGATCCGCCGACAGAGCTTCCGGGACCGATGTCAAGGGCTTAAGATCCAGCTTTGTAGCCAGAGTCCGACTATCAATGGTGATTGGGATATGCTCGTCTAGAGTATCATGTGCTTCAGCAGCAGCATCTGCGTCCTCGGCTAGTGTGCGCATGTCATCTACGGACCCTTTCGGTAGATCTGTAGGAACTAGATCGATGTCCTTCAGTAGCCCAGCGTCTAGATTATCGATAAAATCATCCAGAGCGCTGATGTCAGCGGTCATCGCTGAAGGTACCTCGCCGTCGGCAAACGTGTTCTCGCTGTCGCGATCTATTTCGCCTTCAGTAAAGAGCTCTTGGAGCTCCGAATCATCGACAATGTCGATGTCAGCTACTTCGCTATTAGGCAACGGCTCCGGCACCGGAGATAGCTCCCTCGCGTCGGAAAGCATATCGTTGTCTAAGGCTGAAGTGGTCACGCCCTGACTAATGACATTGACCTCTCCCAATCCCTCTCCTGCAATATCGACGCCGATAATTTCGTCGATATCGAAGTCGAAATCATCAATGCGCTCTGCTGGCGCCTCGCTTGCCAACACCTCATCGGGCTTTGATGTGAGGAGATCTGGAGGGGTCGAGATCATGAGATCAGCGTCGAGATCAGCCATCGTGGTACTTGATACCATGTCTTCCACCTTGATATCTTCACGCAAAATAGAGTCCCCGGAGGCACTCTGTGCGTCTTGTTCGGCGATGAGTAGCGCTCCAAGATTGTCCGGTGCTGTATCATCTCCATCGGGTGCATTGATATAAGAGCCGAGATCGATCGGGAAAGCAACGGGGATGTCACTACTGACTTCGCAATGCTCATCTTTCTCGGTAGCAACCGCATCGATAGCTTCCTCGCTAGTAATTGCCACAGTACCCTCAATGTCGACATGCTGCGATTCTTCGTTCTCTATCGCCTCGCATTCAATAACCAGAGGTCACCCTCCATGATGTCGGCTACAGAGTCCGACGAAGTGACTGTCTCCAGAGCGCTGTCCAGTGTGTCCTGCAAGACTTTTTTGTCGATTATCGATTCCACTGAGGACACGACTTCGACTTGCACCTCAGAGTCACTAGCTGCATCCGCAACGTCGTGTTCGGAGATTCGCTCAATATGTTCCTCAATTGAAGCGATATGCTCCTCTTCAGTGGCCGCGGACTTTGTCATCGCTTCGGTATCCGCGCCAGGCGCAGCTCCTTCTAGCATGTCGACAGTAACCAGCTCTGCAGACGTTTCTGCAGCCGTGTCCGCGGCCAAGACTGAGACAACGTCCGTGTCTTCGATAGAAGCTCCAATCACATCGGCTGTATCAGGTTCGCAATCGACCTTAGGTTTGGGATAATGCCTCTCCACATCGCTCATCTCATCGTCTGTAGGCACGGGCGGCTTCGGTAACTCGATCTTGTACTTATATGTCGGAACGTACGGTTTTGCGGCATCGGCAGCTGAAATCGTCCTCATCACACCGGGTCTGCCTCGAGACGGGTGGATACTAAGACTCGGGTCTCGCCATGTCGCGACTTTGACTTCGCTGATGTCGAAGCGTCGTTTGACGTCGCCCCAGTGTGACGACGGCATACTGTCACTCAGCAGAGATTTTCGGCCAGTACAGCGAAGAGCCTGGACCGCGGCGTAAACCAGGACTTCGGCTATCGACAGGAGCAATGGTGTTCTTCTCTGCGGGAGTCTGATAAACACCTACAACGGAAGACTGGTTTCGCAGCACATAAAAGAAAGGTATAGGAGGAATTACGCACTACGGGAGAAGAAACCACCTACATGCTCAGATGCAAGACACCACAATCGCGCAGTATTGCTTTTCGACACGATGCTCATCCGTGAGACACCATCGCAGCCATGAAGATTGATGACCCGGCAGCAAGGTTAGTGACCCACGTAGCTAGCATAACGGCAAGGGAGTGACAGGCGTGAACCACTTAGCGGGCGCGCGGGAGGGCCGGAGAGGCATTGGAACCACGTTGTGCAATCTCTGCCACTGCGGTAGTAGCGTGCATGTCGTAGCGGCTTGTCGTGATATCGAGAACCGCTGTAAAGCGGGAGAAGCAGCGACGTCGGGCAGGCCTGCAGCATTGGGTCAGTGTGTGCATGTAGTACTTCCACCCGATAGGCCTCTCCGCGGCGGCGCTGCCCCGATTGCCCGCCTCACATTGTCGATGCATGTGCGTGAACGATCGCGGCCATGCTACGTTACTAGGTTGCTATCGTGCATCCGTTGCGGGTCATCGTCTGCCATTAGTGAGTGCGTGGAAGGGAGAAGAATAGAATGATGGTGTAAGTAACCTCAAGCCTGGTGATGCGGATCGAGAAGGTGACGGCCCTTCCGCACGAGCCGATCGGGGCGGACGATAGCCGACATGACTAATCATCGAGTCAACTCCGCCATGCGCCGCGCGGCGGCAACAAATGATGGTACGAGGAGCAAGTGAGTGTATCATGGTAGACAGAATGGCTGGCAGGGTGGCTTCACCAAGAAGTCGGCTATGATGGCGCGCTCTGGGCTGGCTATTGGCCTTACGGCTGGCCTCCTCTTCCTCCTTGCGACATTAGGCCTGCTCGAGATCATTCGAGCGCCAGTACAATCGCACGTCGGCGTCGCTGACAGCACTGAGAATGCGAGCCCGCCGCAGTCTGGGTCCACAGCCCCTCTGGCAGATCAGCATGGTCACCAGTACCTTCTTGGGGTCGGCAAGGGCGACATCACTGGCCCGGTCGTCGAGATCAATTTCATGGGCTACGCAGACCCAGCTCAACTAGGCACAGGACTGAGGCAGAGACTGTACTCACGAGCGTTTATCATCGGAGATGAAGACGACACTACCTCGCGGATCGTCTACCTTGTGCTCGACACGCAAGCTGGTGACACCGCCGTTCGGCATGGCATCTTGACAGCATTGTCCGAGCTCGGTGACGGATATTCAATGTACGGGCCACAAAACATCGCAGTGACCGGCACCCACTCTCACAGCGGACCTGGAGCGTGGCTGAACTACCTTCTTCCGCAGATCACCAGTAGAGGTTTCAACAAGCCTTCGTATCAGGCGATTGTAGATGGTGCCGTAGCGTCGATCCAGCAAGCACATGAATCGCTGCAGCTGGGTACTCTGAGCTTCGGCAGTATTCAAGTCTTTGATGCCAACATCAATAGGAGTCCTTACGCTTACCTTGCCAATCCCGAAGCTGAGAGGCTACACTATGAACACGATGTAGACAAGACTCTCACTCTACTCCGCTTCCAGCACCATACGCATGATGGTCTTGAGGATGTCGGTGTACTCACATGGTTTCCGGTTCATGGCACAAGCATGCTTGGCAACAACACACTCGTCACTGGCGACAACAAGGGTGTTGCTGCAGACCTGTTCGAGAAGATGACCAATGACTCTAGCTTTGTCGCAGGCTTTTCGCAAAGCAATGTCGGAGACACATCCCCCAACGTTCTGCGCGCGTACTGCGAGTCTGGCGACGCAGCTGGTCAGATGTGTGACTTCAAGACGAGCTTATGCGGCAACAAGACACAGCCCTGCCATGGTCGAGGACCTTACTTCGGACGAGACGATGCTGGTACAGCGTCTTCTTTTGAGATTGGCCGTCGCCAGTATGCCGCGGCGGTTAAGCTCTGGAAGAATGCCTCCGCATTCACAGCTATCGAGGGCAAAGCAGTCAAGTCCATCCACAAATTCGCAGACTTCACTAATTTCCGCTTCGCGCTTTCAAACGGCACACTTGCTCAGACGTGTCCAGCTGCGCTCGGACAGTCGTTCGCGGCAGGTACCACCGATGGGCCTGGAGCCTTCGACTTCAAGCAAGGCAGCTCTGATGCAAATCCACTGTGGTCCCTGATAGGCAATCGTATACACAAGCCTAATGAAACTCAACATGCCTGCCATGGAGCCAAGACGATCTTGCTTGACGTAGGCGAAAGTGAAGATCCATATGCATGGAGTCCAAATATCGTAGACATTCAGGTGCTACGAGTCGGACAGCTGTTCATGATCATCGCGCCCGGTGAAGCCACGACAATGTCAGGACGACGCTGGATGGGCGCTCTAAAGTCTGCAGCTGCCGACGCTTTCTCTGATCTGGCTACAGAGCCTCTGGTAGTCCTTGGTGGCCCAGCAAATACCTACGCCCACTACATCGCTACCCCAGAAGAGTACTCTATCCAACGATACGAAGGCGCCTCCACACTTTACGGTCCACACACTTTGAATGCGTACATCAACCAAACACTGACACTGCTGCCTGCTCTCGATGCTTCGGAATCTTCCTTTCCACGGCTAAAGCGCGGACCTCCCCCACCGATCAACATCGATGCAAGCTTGAGCTTTATCACCCCAGTCATTGTTGACCGCGCACCTCTCTTCAAGTCGTTCGGCGATGTTGTCACTGACGTAAAGGCTCGATACATTTCTGGCGACACGATCATAGCCTCCTTCGTCGGCGCGAATCCTCGCAACGACTTCAGATTAGGTCAGACTTTCGCAGCGGTAGAAAGGTATAACAGCGAAGCCAACATTTGGACCCAGGTCCGCGACGACAGTGA
The DNA here is from genome assembly GCA_002077045.2 of Rachicladosporium sp. CCFEE 5018. Lineage (NCBI taxonomy): Eukaryota > Fungi > Ascomycota > Dothideomycetes > Cladosporiales > Cladosporiaceae > Rachicladosporium > Rachicladosporium sp. CCFEE 5018. The sequence continues at coordinate 80,570 of KZ111203.1, forward strand.
CTGGAGTCTTGTGTATGAATGGAAGCGGACGAGCACTGTGGTGGGCACCAGCCAAGTAATCATCAGCTGGGAGACGAAGTGGGAGAACGGTGCTTGGCGGCGAGATAACACAGGCCTTATCGATGAAAACCATGGCGACTTGATGATCCGGGACGTTGAGCTCCGCGGCCGATATCGCTTGAAGTACTACGGCGATGCGAAGTCTTTCGGCGGGAGCATTACGCCGTTTGAAGGTGTCAGTGGGGTGTTCGAGATTGCATGATGGGGCTGTACAGGTAAGAGAGGGAAGCAGCAATGCTATGTATGTATGCGTATGACTGTATGCGCGAAAATGACTGATACCTACCCATGCCGCAAGACCAACTGGTCGCGACAGACTAACACTTCCATCATCACCCCTTTCAATTCCATCTCATCCGGATCATCTCATCTCGCACCCACTCCCTGCTCCAACCCACGCTCCGTCAACTGCATGTATCTTCACGAGCTCTTCAGCTTCGCCATGTCAGTGGCAGCTGGTGGCTTGACAGCCTTCATGGCAGCTTTCGACCTCTCCCTCCACCCCACAGGCTTGCGACGCCGAGCAGCGAGTTCGTCGCCGTTCCTCATGCGGACGAGGAAGGCTGTCTGCTGACTTGCGAGTGACTTGTCGACAACGTAATCCGTCAACAGATCTGCAGGCTGGCTGGCCGCTCCTGCAGATGGACGATTGAGCCCGTTCCACGAGGAGCGCCGGCGGGTAAGAACTTTCAAGCTCTTTGAGCCCGATAATCCGGTTTCGGATGGCGAGGGTGGCGCATGTTTGGAAGCCATCATGCCGTCTTTGCGAGATGCAGCAGCGAGCTGACGGGTCTGCTCGGGCACCACAGTTGACTTGTCGACTATTCTAGTGCTGACAGTGGGTTCAGCGACTGCAGGACAGATCTCCTCAGTACCGCAAGTGCGGGTGAATCGAACCCGAGCTTCAGCAATGTGCTGCTCTGGCGACTCGCCGGCAGGCACAAACACTTTGCGTGGTCGAGGTCTGCTGTCGAGGTAATTCCTTACAGTCGATGGGCTGGCGGAGTTTTCGCGGGGTGAGCTTTGCACGGAACTCGATGAAGATATGGATTGCGTAGATGGTGGTGGGAAGGGCTGAGGATCGAAAGTAGATACCGTAAGGTCGGGTTCGAAGTCGATGAGATCGCCGCCGGGCGGAAGCTTGCGACATCCACCGCCAACAGGAGTCCCGCTCGGCGCAGACACCAGCTCGAACGAGAATGCCGGTGACGGCTTGGACTCCGCCGGCTCGTGCTCTACATCTGTAGCTTCGTGGGTCTTGTTCTCCGCCTCATCATCACTGCCCACAGACAGCTCAGAAATGCTGTTGTCATCACCAACATCACTGTCACTGTCATCGGACGGTCTGAGCCACTCCGCAGCTCTCATCGGCAAACCAACAGTCGGCTTCGAACTCATACCCTCCAGCTTCGGCGCAGTCTTTTCCAGATACCAGCGAGGGACAGTGCGAAAGCCGATAGACTCCAAGGTCGCCTTGTCAGGCATCTCATGCTTGTACAAACAACCTTGCTGAGTGTAGTCGCACTCGCCGTGGCGGATCCAGTGCGTGCAGTACACTTTCTTCTCCTGGTCTGGTGCAGTGCCAGAGGCGGGGAGGGAGGGCTTGAGTGCAGAGCCATCGGATCTGGCCGTAGCGTTGGCGGAGAGGATAGCGTCGATGGTTGCTTGGGTCTTTTCGATGCTGTCAGTTGCGGACTTGCGCCAGTTGGTAGCCAGAGCCGCGGCTGACACGGGACGAGGCTGCAGAGTCTGATGTAGTGGAGTTGGTGTGGTCACACGAGCGACAGAACCGCCCATGCCTATACCCAGCCGGACCATCGCATCGGGAGCCAGGAATTGCCTCCCGTTAGTGTCGCACTGGGCGCTCGGAATGCGTGAATGCGTAGGGAGAGACGTTGGCACGGGTCCAGCAGCAGGAACCGCCTGTCCAGTCTCAAAGTCATAGCACTTGCCAGTGTACGGGAGTGTGCCGACATATTGCATGCCGAACGTGTCTTGGTAGCTCAAGGGCCGTCCAAATCCACGAAGGCGGATATGTGGTGGGAGCTCATCGACTGGGATGAGAGGGATGAAAATACCATCAGGGCGGGCTATGAAGTACGAGGGGCGCAGAGGGACAGGGTATGCTGATTGGAACGAGGGCGTTGGACCAGAGGTGTGTTTAGCGATCGCTTCACTGGCTTGCGTGGCGCTCATGGCAATTGGAAGGACTTGTGATATAGATTGCGATATTGCCCGAGCAAAGAGTCCAGGACCTCTCAGGTATCAGCGTACTTAGACTAAGCTATGTCGAACATCTTCGCTGTGATCTGCTTATACAAGATGGCATGGCGGCCTGATTGCTGGTCTGAGCCTTGTCCAGCCAGACTGTTGCTTGTCCGGCCGTGTTTGTCTCGTTGTCTTGCATCCTGACCGAGCGCTAAATACCGTCGCTTTGTAGTAGCAATAGACAAAGATGATAGTAGCTGGCCGAAGGTCTCACAGAAACTTGTGTCTAGCACGACGGGTATGCGCAGTTGTTCACAAAGGACATCTGGCGAGCTGCATTGATCGACGCAGAGACGCGATGATCCGCGACGAGTAAGTAGAGCAATGGATCATCTCGGAGAGGCGTGGAGTATAGTAAGAGAATCGAAGACACTTGCCGTATTCGCATGATTATGCTTCCGGCTGCTGATGCTCCATCGCGACGGCGGTGGAATGATGCTTCAAGCAGCGTGTGGACAGAGCCTTGCTCCTTTCATTCCTACTGAGGCGCCCTTAGCATATCTTTCCGTCGAGATACCTGAGCTGCAGTCGCGGTATGTTGTGAAGCGAGGTGATCAGCCACTGATCTGAGTGGTGTAGAGATGGAAGAGTTGCCTCCTCCCCGGCACTGAGGCATTTTCGGCAGCCGGATGTCAGATACACGTGTGGCTGGGTGCATAGCTGCCTGTCCCAATGGTTGCTTTTCCAATCTGAGACAGCTGCTCTTCCCTTGCCACTTGATTCACGATGTTGATCTGGGAGCAAGGCCGTTCATTTTGTTAACGTGAAGTCGCGTAATGTACTGTAGGACAGAACTCGCCAAGCACTGAGGCCCGTGCGAGTCAATCTCACCGTGAAACGAACAAGCCAAGATCAAGATGCCGTTCAAACTCACCAGGGAACCAACAAGAGAGATGTCGCCGCTCGCCAAACTTGATGGCTACGAGCTGCCAGCCGCGGCGGATATGCACGTTCACTTGCGCGAGGGTGCCATGACAGAGCTTGTTGTGTAAGTCGCATGAAGAAGCCATTGATTGATATCTGACTAATCACTGCCTCTACTAGGCCTACCATACGCCAGGCTGGAGTCAACACGGTCTTCGTGATGGTGAGATGTATCCGTACTGATAACGAGCGCATAGCTGAAACGACCCACAGCCCAATCTCGTGCCGCCCATCACCACAGTTCAACATGCGCTCAACTACCGCAGCCGCCTTGAAGAACTCGAACCCAACGTCACGTTCCTCATGTCTCTTTACCTCCACCCCAACATCTCTCCCGATACCATCATCGAAGCCAAGAAAGCCGGCATCACTGGCGTCAAGTCCTATCCTCATGGTGTGACCACACACTCGAACGAAGGCGTCGTCTCGTACGAGCCTTTCTACCCGGTGTTCGAGGAGATGCAACGTCAGAACATGGTGCTCAACCTGCATGGCGAGAAGCCGTCATCTCCCGGATCTGACGTGACAGTTTTGAATGCCGAGGAAGCGTTCCTGCCAACTTTGCTGGACTTGCATAAGCGCTTCCCTAAATTGCGCATCATTCTCGAGCACTGCACATCGGAAGCAGCGATCGCGGCTGTGAAGTCCTGCGGTCCGACTGTCGCAGCCACGCTCACATCGCACCATCTGTTCCTCACTGTAGACGACTGGGCAGGTGATCCACACAGCTTCTGCAAACCGGTGGCGAAGCTCCCATCAGATCGCCGCGCTCTGCTCAGGACTGCAGTAGAAGGCAATCCGAAGTTCTTTCTTGGCACTGACTCGGCACCTCATCCAGCTATCTCAAAGCGTGGCGACAAGGTCGCGGCTGGAGTCTTCACTCAGCCGAATGCGGTTGGATTGGTGATCGATGCGCTCGAGATTGGGATTCAGATGGACGTCATCAAAGAATCAGATGTGACGGAAGAGAAGCTAGCGAACTTCATCAGCAGCTTTGGTCGCAAGTTCTACGAAGTAGAAGATGAGCGCAAGGAGAGGATAGTGCTGAGGAAGCCTACTAAGCCAGTGCAAGATATCTTGCGCACGGCAGACGGAAGCATCGAAGTGATCCCATTCCGAAGAGGGAAGATGACGTGGGGTGTGGAATGGTTGAAGTGAAACCTGTCGTATGTGTTGCGTACATGTACAGAGGCTTGCTATCACGCATATCCGAGTGTGAAGTACGTCGCTTCTGCACTTCGCAGAGCGTCTTTTCCGCCAGCCTCTGGGAAATGGTCAGTCGAGTCGTATAACGAGCACATCGATGGCACTTACTGATTGTCCACTTGAAGCCAGTCTTGCTCACATCCGACACCTCTACCCCGACCTTCAAATCTTGCCCTCCCTTGAGGTCGAATTGACTCAACGCGACCAGCACTGTAGGCGCCGAGGTGAACGTGCCCTTCTCGAACTCAACCTTGCCGCTGACCGTTCCATCCTTCTTATCCTCCACGTCCTCTGTGCTGAAGCTACCAGTCGCGACCTTCTTCTTACCTTTCTTATTCACAATCCAGGTAACGTCAAGTCTCTCACAGCTCTCGCCGCAATCCACATGCGCCGTAAAGCCCTTGTTCGTCACCTTGCTCGGGTAGAAGTCGCACTGATAATCGGCCTTATCGTCCGTCTTAAACCGAAAACCTTGCAGCCATCCCGACACCTCGACCTCTGAATCTTTCGGAAAGCTCTTGGGGTACTTCATCGACTTCTCGGTTTCGCCCTTCGTCAGATCGAAGGTTGTGGTGAGGAACGCCGAGTCATGCGCGTCTTCTTTTGCCTCCATCCACACCAGCTCGGCGTCGTAGATCAGCTGCGTCTTCTCATCGGAGAGCCAAGCTTGTATCAGAGGGGACACGATCCGCTCATTGTCAACAAAGACTTCGACATGTAGGTCGAGTGCCGCCTTCTCGAAATGGTCTTTCGAGGCGCCATTAAGGTCGAGCATCTTGAGACCTTTAGCGATCTGCGCGTGATCATCAGCTTTGAATTGCGGCAAGACAACGTAGTGCTGCATGGCGACTTACCACTGGCGGTTTCTCGTAGTGCCCTTTCGGCAGCCGCACCAGACGTGAAGCACCTCTGTCTGCTGTCTTTGGCTTTGGACGCACGTCGGAGACCTTAAAGTGTCCATTGTCCTCACCGGGATCGCGAGAGTGCGTGAAGAACTCATCGCCGGTTCCCAATGTACCTTCGCGCCACTGCTTCGCTTCCTCTTCCTGCCCTTTACCACCACCACCAAAGCTGGGCATCCATGAAGACATTGCGCTGCGATAGTAGATTCGACCGTGCCTCCGAAAATGTGGAACGATTGTACGATAGAAGAAACAGGACAACGACCGGAACCTACCTATAGCTATCTGTTGAAGGCGTGCCGTGTCTGTTCAACGCGTTTCATGCGCCAACTCTTTCCCTCTTCTCTCGCAGGGCTCAAACAAGGCACAACGTGGAGACGTTGACCCGTCGAGTTTGTTGTCAGTATCGACGTCAGTGGACCCCTGTCGCGGGGACGAGGCCGAGGCGGCTGGGCTGATGAGGAAGGTCGAGACGTTAGTGAGGCAGAGAGGAAGACCTCTAGTCACCGCAGATACGCTTCTTGTAGGTAGCATGGGCTCGATTAAATCAGAGAGTTGCGATCAGTAAGTCTGTGAGACGGTCGTTGCAGTCACGCCGAAACATCCTTCCGATTCTGTTACTTGCCCATTGTCACAATGCCCTCTACTTCCTACACGCGAGCCGCCTCCCTTTCAATGCTGGCCCACTTGGCCACATCGAGGGACTTACCATCTCGCAACACGACAAATTCTTGCTACATTACTTCGGTGGTCTGCCATACGCATTACCTCCGGTAGGAAAGTATCGGTTCCGCCGCCCAAGACCACTGGCCCCATGTTACCAGCATGGCACAAGGGCGAGTCCGGGACGCTTCACCGGATCGGCCGCCGTCTGTCCTCAACCATGGGATGAAGATGACAAGTCTTTGTGGGATGAGAACTGCCTCCAATTGAACATCTACATACCGGCAGCCACTCCGCCCAAAGGCGGCTGGCCTTGCCTTGTGTATCTACACGGAGGCTATCTGCAATGGGGAGATCCCAACATGGCACCCAGTTCACTTGTTGTATGCTCGTCGTGAACATCTCTTTTACTTCCTGTCTGACTGACAGCGATTGACAGCCCTTGCTCACCGAGACAGCCTTCAAGGCCATCATCGTAGCACCCGCATACCGACTGAATGCGTTCGGGTTTCTCGCCAGTCACGAGCTGGATGAGGAAGCACGCATGGACAATGTCCAAGCTACAGGCAACTGTGGTTTCTGGGACCAGCGTCTCGCAATCGAGTGGGCATGGAAGAACGTATCACTTTTCGGCGGTGACCAGACGAACGTGACTCTCGTAGGCTACTCCGCAGGTGCTCACTCAACTTTCCAGCAACTTGCGCACGAGCTATATTTCGTCCCGGATGAGAAGGCAATCATCAAACGGGCAATCATGTGGTCAAATTCTCCGAGTGTACAGCCGAGGAATCTCGATCAACATCAGGACCAGTTCGACGAGCTGTGTTCTGTCCTCGGAATCGCTAATACATTATCGGCCACCGACAGGCTCACCCAGCTCAGGGCTGTACCAGCCACGAATTGATGGCGGCCCAACACCATCTCAAGCGCTCTGAGTTTCGCGCCTACACCGATGACTCCTTCATCTCTCCCACGATCGTCTCACACATTAACAGCGGCGATTTCGCTAAACGCATGAAGCGTCGTGGCATCAAGCTCATGAACGGCGAATGTCGTGACGAGCACAACTCATATCGTTCGTGGCGGACGCCTTCGGACTCTTACGCCGCTGTGAAGACTCGACTCATTGCCGACTACCCTTCCGTGGTAGTGGAGAAACTCATGAAACACTACTGCAAGGGTTCACAGGATCTCCCCAAAGCTTACAAAGACTGGCCTGACCTTTTCGGCCACATCTACGCCGATTGTCAAGTCCACAATCTTGAACGTGGCTTCCAAAACGCACTGTTCAAGGGCGGTCTTGTACCGGGCAAAGACGTCCTCAGATATAGATTCGATAAGCGGATGAAGTGCGTTGACGCCATCATACCGCCAGAGTGGGGCGTCACTCATGCCACAGATCTCGACTCTATCTGGCTCTGGGGTGCATGCGGTGATGGGCTGACTGCAGACGAGAAAGGAATGCTCAACGACTGGAATGAGCAGTTTGCTGCGTTCGTGCGAGGCGATAATGTGCAGTGGGGTCCAAGTAGTCCGAAGCAGATGCGGCGACTTCGAGCAGATGGCAAGACTGATGTGTGGGAAGACGACCGGTGGGAGCAGGGTCTGGA